>CM040742.1:301588-346421 GCA_022829145.1 Albula goreensis
GTCCAGTGCGTTCCTTCTGTTACAGTTAATGTCTGGTTTCCCAGGGCGCAGAGTTGGTTGCGCACTCGTTCTCTCTGGGGTCCGATGCCGTTGTTCACGTAGCAGGATCCTCCTTGCAGGCTGCTGGCCTCTTGGGACTTACAGGTCTTTGCTCTGCCCCATTTTGAAATGATGTACTTTTTGATGTATGATGAAACTTTGTACTTTTTCAAGAGCCTCGATATCTTTCTTATAGTGCGGTGCCCAGAACTGCACACAGTATTCCAAGTGTGGTCTAACTAAAGCATTGCATAATATTAATATAACCTCCTTAGATTATAATCAATACTTTTGACTATATATCCCAGCATCCTGTTGGCCTTTTTTTACTGCTACAGCACACTGACTAGATCCTGTTAAGCTTTGGTTAACTATTACTCCCAAGTCTTTTTCAAATTGAGCACATTCTAGTTTACTTCCTCCCATGAAGTAGTCTTGTCTAAGGTTCTTGTTTCCCACATGCAAGGCTTTACATTTAGCTAAGTTGAATGTCATCTGCCAGGTATCTGCCAAAATATGGATGCTGTTTAGGTCTTCTTGTATTACCTTAGTTGATTCCATACTGTTGGCTAGACCCCCCAGTTTTGTGTCATCTGCAAACTTTACTATTTTACTACTAACCCCTGCATCAATATTATTTATGTAAATAAGGAAAAGCAAAGGCCCCAACACCGATCCCTGCGGGACTCCACTTCTTACAGGACCCTGCTCTGAAACAGTTCCTCCAACAGTTACACTCTGCTTTCTACCAAACAGCAACTTCGAACCCATTCAGTGATAGCTCTTGAAATTTCTGCCGATTTCATTTTCAATATGAACCTCTCATGCGGAACTTTGTCAAATGCCTTTTGGAAATCTAAATAGATAATATCATAAGCTTGATTTGCATCTAACCATGCTGTAGCTACCTCAAAAAAGTCCAGGAGGTTTGTTAAGCATGACCTCCCTCTGTGAAAACCATGCTGGCTATTGTTTAAGATACCATTTTGTTCTAGGAATAATTCCAAATTGTCCCTAATGTTGGCTTCCAGTAATTTACAAGTGATACAAGTAAAGCTGACAGACCTATAATTTCCTGGATCAGTCCAGTCTCCTTTCTTGCAGATAGGTACTACACTGCCTAGCTTCCAGTCATCTGGTATTTCTCCAGTTTTAAGGGCTTGCTTAAAAATAACTGTCAGATATTTGTAGACCTCTTCCGCTAGTTCCCTGAGGACTCTTGGAAATATTCCATCGGGACCTGCTGCCTTCTTTGTTTTAAGTTTTTGAAGTTTATCTAGGACTAGGACTGTATTATTTCAATCACTTTCCTCCATAAGACTCTGAGAACTGAATGCTCTTGGAGGCATATAAGCGAACCCTTCACTAGTGAAACCCTCCACAAAGTAGTTGTTTGGGGTATCAGCAGTAGCCTTGTTATCATAAACCATAAGTCCATCCTTGTTTTTTAAACCTCTTATCACATCCTTAAGTATCCTTTTTCGATTGTAGTATTGGAAAAAGCGTTTAGGGTTGTTCTTTGCATCTAGCGCAATCTGTCTTTCCAAACGCCTTTTAGCTTCCCTTATTTCTTTCTTAACTTGAGCTTGCATTTTGCTGTATCTTGTTTGTCTCTGAGCTGTCTAACTTGAATTTTCTAAATAGTTTCCTTTTATGTTTCAAACTATCATGTACCGCCTTATTCATCCACCGTGGATACTTATTTTTCAGCTTCCCTTTTCACACTTGCGGAATGAATTTACGCTGTCCACCCAGAATAATCGTTTTAAATATGTTCCACATTTCTGTCACAGTTCTACCATCTAGAAGAGGTACCCAGTTTATATTTCTTGTATAATCACGCATTTTAATAAAGTCAGCTCGTCTGAAGTTGAAAATTCTAGCATTGGAGGATGTAGTCTTAACTCTGTGACAGTGCTGCTCTAACTGATTTGCAGTCAGGGTTCCCTCACTACCAATAAAATAATTAGCCTTGGTGTGTTCTATTCCGGGAGTCTGTCTATCCCTACCCATCTCACTATATATCCTCCATGCCCCCCCAGTCCCTGGTTTAAATACCCCTCTGCTACCCTAAGCATACGCTGACCCAACGCAGCTGTACCCCTCCGATTCAGGTGTAACCCGTCCCACTTGTACAGGTCACCCCTGTTCCAAATGGAGTCCCAGTGCCCCATAAACCTGTACCCCTCTTTCCTGCACCAGGTTTGTAGCCACATGTTAAACTTCCATATAAAGGCTTGCTTCCCTTTGCTTGCACGTGGTACCGGTAGAATTCCAGAGAAGACTACCGTGGAGGTTCTGCTCCTAATCTTCCCCGTTAGCTCGATAAATTTATCCTGCAGAACCTCAAATCTACCCTTTCCTATGTCATTGGACAATGCCAACATGGACCATGACCACTGGATTCTCCCCCGCTCTGGCCAGGAGCTTGTCCGTACGCTCCAGGAGGTCTCCAACCTGGGCACCAGGTAGGCAACAGACCATATGAGACTCCTTGTCGCGCGAACACACTATGCTATCTACCCCTCTAATGATTGAGTCCCCCACTATCACTAACTCCCTTTTCTTGGAGGATGAGGCTGCCTGGGTGCCCTGGGGCTCTTCAGTCCTCCCACTCACAGGATCGCGGGCCAACTCGTCATGCAGTGGCATGAAGTGGTTGGTCACCGCAATCTCCGGAGATGCCACTCCACTTGGGATTTTGTGCCCCTTTCTACGCTTACGCCCTACTGTAACCCAGCTGTCTTGCCTTGTCTGGTCTGTATCTTCTTCCCTACCCGGCTTTGGTGAGCGCACTATCTCCCTATAGAGTGTAGTAAACAGTTCCTGGAACTCTAACAGTTCAGGATTACTGTGGAGTCCAGCTAGTTGGGCCTCGAGATCAAGAATCTTGCTCTCCAAGTGCTCAACTAGTCGGCAATGGTCACAGATGAACTCATCCTCGAGGTCTCCCTCCAGAAATCCAATCATCCGGCAACTCTCACACAGTTTTGGCCACATTTTCTCCCCTAACTAAACGTGCATTCCCAAAATAAAGATTTACTGCCGAGACAGAGTTACCGGCTAAAAAAGTGCTAAGAGCACCGAGGTGGCTCAGAGCAGCCAAAGGCAGAAACCAAACACAGGAAAAGCCACTGAGTCTAGATACAAGATACAATAAAAAATATGCTAGCAGCTAAGCAACAGCAGACACTCAACCAGAATCAGGATATCCTTAAAGCAAACACTGGAGACCGGTAAAAACAGAATAAACAAGCAAACTGGCTGGCTAACTAACTTCCCGACGAACTACCCGACTAGCAAGCTAGAGTATGTCCCTTAAAGATTTGCTGTTTTAAGATTTCCTCCTGAGAGGGCGAAAAACCACAAAAAACCTCTCGTCAGCTCGACTATGCGCCGAATTAGCAGCATTTGCTGATGAGCTACGGAGGGAAAAAAAGTGGAAAATTCACTCCCTGTCCCCTAATTACACTTTAGGAGCAGATCAGGTCTACCTTATTTAATTTATTTTAATTAATTAATTAGTATTTCAAAATACGCACATGCCTAACTGTCCACGGTCATGTTGATCATGTGGCAGCGTTATAACAAATATGGGGGTGAAATGTCAAATTGCCAACGGAACCGGAAATAGGGGGTCGCAGGCGGTGCGAGGGGGTGCAGGCGGTGCAGTTACACCGGGAAAATTTTTCCGGTTCCGAATCAGCTGATCGGTGTGGACAAAAAGTTTTTTTTTAGATCATAGCAGCTCTCATCACATGCACGTTATGTTATTAAATGTTCCCAGGTCCGAGATAACATCGAGGCCCAGAAGGAGCGCTACAGGAGGACTGGACTGGACGACAAAGTACCGGTAAATGTTACTACAGTTGTATCTAATACTGTGGATATCTTCTGGGTGATATGAACACATATATGTGTGTAAATACTCCACTTGTATATATTTGATTACTCGAAAATAATTGTCAGTCATCGAGGTGGAGGACAACCTTGTCCAGCTGGAGACCACGGATGGGTGTCCCCTGAAAACGAAGACACCCTACGCTTCAGTGAAGCCATTGCGGATCAGTAAGTTAAAAATCTTATTTTGGTAACGATGTCTAAGATTTTTCATGTTTTGATTGGTTGTTATTGTTCCCTCTGTATCATACAGGGTCCCAGAGTGGCTGCTCCTCCGAGGAAGCTGTTAGATTGACACCAGCTGACAGCTCCAGAGAAATGGAGGACACACTTCAGGTATTGCATTCTTATACCAAATTACTCCACTGCATTACTGTCACCACCATTATTCCTTAATAATTTGTTTTTTATCCTTTTTTTCTCAGGTGACGTGCACTGTACCTCTCAGCCCTGTGTCTTCCCAGCCAGAGCCTGGCTGTGAGACAGCTGAGGACACACTAGAGGTAAAGGAAAAAAGGTCTTAAGGGATTATTTATATTACTGATGTCCGCATACATATTTTTTAAGCAGTGTTTTGCTTGGACTTTCAGGACAGTGATGTTGTCATCACTGGTGTTCAGCCAGGGCAGCCATTGCCAGCTTCACTGACCAGCAGGGTGGTGAATTTCAGGGCCATGGTTCTGCAGCCAGATACCTGGTTGGACGACTGTGCCATTGATCACACCCAAGCCCTCCTAAAGGCTAAATACCCCCACGTAGGTGGCCTTTACGCCACCAAATCCCTCACCCTTCTCATCACCATGCCTGCACCAGCCCAGAGGTTTGTTCAGATTCTTAATGTCTGTTCCAATCACTGGGCTATGGTAAGTAACATCGGATGTGAGGTGGGTACAGTTCTTGTTTATGATTCTTTGCATCAGACCTGGCCTGATGAATTTCCCAAGTTACGAGTCTGCTTGTTGTTCCAGGGAAGACTGTCCGTCTGCAGTGGCCGGATGTACAGGTGCAGGAAGGCGGCTCAGATTGTGGGCTGTTTGCCATCGCAAACAGTCTTACTCTCTGCAGAGGTGAGGATCCATGCAATGTGGAATACAATCAAGCACACATGCAGAAACACCTCTTTTCATGTTTTCAGACTGGAGACCTAACACCGTTCCCCAGTTCTGTGAGGTTTCCCCCTGCACTGCCAGCCCACACCATGGAGGTGGATGTCCACTACCACTGCAGATGGACTGTACTGCAAGGTAAAGACCGAATTGGTCATTGTGGAAGATGTGGTAAGGTCTTCTATGAGTTCTGCCTTACAGACTACTGGTACTGTGTTTCAGAAAATAGCTCCAATGACTTTGTTCCATTCTCCTCACTTTTATTCAAGTTGCCTAATTTTTTTTTTGTTAAATATCATAGTTATGATAGTCCTTCCACTCATTCCTTCTTTATTCTCAATTCAGTGTTTTGCATTGTTCCCAGTGTGATGTTCCAGGCAGACAATTCTTAATTGTTTCATTTTTAAGTACAAGCAGGAAACTGTGATAAAGTGATACTGGAATGACTAGTGGGTTGTACTCTACTATGGTCTGTAAATCCCAATATCCCAGGACAGAGTTTGCAATGCAGATGTAAAACAAGGCCCAAGTCATGAAATTGGCTCTACATTATGTACTTCACCCTCAACAATGATGAGGACTTTGATAAAGAATAAAACAAAAACAAAAAAATTAACCCTCTCTCAGGCCTGTACCTTGACGTTGGTGAGGGGGCTTTCCACTAAAGCAGGCCTTTACAATAAAAATGAAACACTTCCCTCTTAAATCTTGTGTCTGTGCTTTTTTAATTGTAGCCTGTTAAGTTGTGGTTGAAGCTGTTACAATATGCAATTGCAATTCAATGTGAACAATGTCCAAGATGGTTCAATTTTTTTTTCAACATAACAAGATGCCGAGTGTATAGTATAACATGCTAGGTACAAAAGACGAAGTTCAGCTTTGTGCTTTTTTTGTCATTTGACCCATAGTGATTTCGCTCACTTGTCAGTGTAGGCTGCATTTATTTATTTCTATTGGAATACAGTGCCAATTGTTCCTCTCTCAGCCTGTGATTGGCCAGTAAATGTAAATTGATCAAATGAGGTGAGGGGGGGATTCCACTAAAGCCATACACACATGTAAGCATAGCTACACAAAGTAATTTTCTGCATATGAAGTAGGCTAGTTATTTTTTGCCACACCAAAAAATTCACCAGGTCTAACCTGGCCACCCAGTGGGAAAGCTTTGTTGAAATTAAGATCAAATGTTGATTATGGTTAAATAATTGTTGCAGAGGAATGTAAAAAAAAAAATTTAGCAGCATGCCACTCATTTCTGTTAATAAGATATAGTTTCATACATGAGTAGCTATGCTACTTTTCCATCTTAAGAGTAAAATTTTATGCAACATTCAGAAATACCTTGAAATACTTGACCTCCTGACTTTGCAATACATCATGATATATAAAAATTGAGTCCTATCTGCAGTATGTGGCTACAAACCAAAATTTACTGTAACAAAGCAAATGTACAATACTTAGTATTAAACAGCCACTGCAAAGTATTCCCATAGGTACAGACAAAGGTGAATATCATAAGTACAATCAATACAATAGTTGGTTGAAGATAAAAACATTTTGTTGAGGATTCAATTTTCAGGAGGACAGCTGATGTACAAATGTAATGCACACAACACTACAACCAAGGGTGTTAATGTGTATTCCTTTAATGTCATTAAATATTACTTGATGGTAACAAAGTGTAGAGAAGCAATGCATGGATATCCATGCAGCTTCTATAGCATTTGAACATCTCTCCCATTCAAACACCACCTTCCATGGAAGAAACACAATGAATGAAAATTTCAATTCTGGCCAAGTGCCAAAGATAAGTACAGTGGTGCTTTTCATCATACACATAAAGGCTAGCTATACGGTAGGCAAGCAAGCCACTTTTCATCAAACCCAACTGCAGGCTATCTAGGTTCTTCTGTATCATATACAGAAATGTATCCACATTTGCGCTGCCGGTAAATGCGAATTGAATTGGCATTGGTGTTATCAACGATTGCATCGGAGCATCTGTAAAGCGAAGTGAAATTGTGCAGGTAACCTGTGCAATTAAACACGTGGTTTTGTGCAGTCACCTGCTCTTGATCGTTGTTCTCCTGCACTTTTCAATTTAAGTTACTCTTAAATATACCCACAGTATTTACCTTTGCCATTTCATCAGACTTTTTTTCAATATTTTCATTTGTAGGAGCGCAAATATGCTTTTCAGGTCTGAGTTACCCTTACGGTGAAGACACACAGGCAGCGTCGAAGACGCTTGGCGCCGCTGCTGCCTGCTACTGCCCGATGCTTGTGGACGTGTCTAGTACAGTTATCACTCAGGAGTCGTCATTTTTTTATTCAGTACCACGGATAACCAGAACAAGTAAATAGCACACTGTCGATATACTGTATATACATTCATTGGTAATATCACTGTCTTAGTTAGCGACAACAAGTACTTTAAAGTGTTTTTCTTGTTATCACGTTCATAGATGGAACATTAATAAGCGCCAGCTCTGTTTCATTCGGATTAATTCTCCCAGGCATCCTTCGTATGAGATACGATCTTATTTGTGGCAGATTTTATTCATTGGTTTTCTGATTAATGTTGTGGGCTAATTACAAGTTAGCTATAGATGTTGGGGGGGAACAATAGTCTAGCTAAACCAGATAGGTCAAACATCCGTTGAAAACCTTGTCATTGTACATAAGACGATATCAATGTACCACATATGCTAATCTTTCTGGAGATCTGTTTACACGTATTTATATTGTACACCAGAAACGCCGATTATTTCTGTCATATTTTTAAAGGTAATGTATCTTCTGTCACTATGGCTGTATAACGGCAAAGCTGGGTCGTAAATCTTACAACTACGATAAGTTCCTCCTCGTTTTATTTCATGCATTTTTCTGTACCAGCGAAGTGAAAATGCGATGTTATGACATCCGATTGGTTGCTGCTTGGTGACGTTTTCAAGCGGCCGGGTCAAAGTTCACTGATTTCAACTTCTTCTCAACGCCCCGCCGCCACAACATCACATTTTTATTCCGCGGGTAATGTCAAATGAATGAAGTAATTAAAATGGAGGAGAAATTAATCATCGAGGTTTCGGCATTCCCCGCAATTTATGACCCTGCGTTGCCCCAATACAGGGACAATGACAGGAAAAATGCCACCTGGAAAAAGGTGGCAGAAATCGTCTGCGTTCCTGGTGAGTAAATGTGTGTGTGAACATCTGTAAATATATTGTACAGTAATATTGCTTAATGTACAGTGACGAGGTTTTGAAGCTAAGCTATTGCTATCCCGGGTCGTGAACTGTAAATCTCATTGCTTGTCACACACTCAAAATAAATGCGTGGACGATTATATGAATAAATAAAATACGTCCATAGATACAGCAGCCAAGTCATACCGAAATCTGTAACATGGAGACTGTAACATATATTAACGAGATAACGACTTCACAACGTCGCATTTTCCTCTCCGCGGGTACTGTCAAATGAATGAAATAATTAAAATGGAGGAGAACTAATTATTGCTGTGTCCGTGATCCCTGAAATGTATGACCCCGCTTTGCAACAATGCAGAGGCAATGATCGGAAAACCGCCACGTGGAAAAAGGTGGCAGAAATCATCGGCATTTCTTGTGTATGGACACGTGCAAAAACAATGTATAGTAATATTGCTTAATGTTCAGTGACGAGGTTTTGAAGCTAAGCTATTGCTATCCCGGGTCTGAACAGTAAATCTCATGGCTTGTCACACACTCAAAATAAATGCGTGGACGATTATATGAATAAAATACGTCCATAGATATAGCAGCCAAGGCATACCGATATCTGTAGTATGGAGACTGTAACATATATTAACGAGATCACAAGAAAAACGTGTTAAAGTTGGAACCAACCAAAACAGTGATATTGCAAATAACTGCACATATAATGTGTTAAGTACATATTTCCTTTTGTTGCTTTCATCAGACGAATTTTGCAAAAAGAGATGGAAAAGTCTGAGGGACACATTCAAGAAGGAGAAAAACAAAGAGAGGGACCAGCAAAGGAGTGGGGCTGGTATGCCACTCAGACAGCCATGGCGCTACATGGCTGTAATGGGGTTTCTGGCCCCATTTATTGAGCACAGGCACACAACATCTAAAGTAAGAGCCTGTGCCAGCCAGCCCACCCCTTACTCAGCCAGCCAGCTAGCCAGCCAGACCACTGCTTCCACAGCCAGCCAGCCAGCTCACCGCTTCCTCAGCCAGCCAGCCAGCTAGCCAGAACACCTCATTGTCAGCCAGCCAGGAAGGGAGCAGCAGCAGGCCAGTTGCTGTGAGCCATCTGTCTGAGGGGGAAATGGCTAGTGAGGTCGGAACCCGGCATCACTGGCAGAGGATCCCCAGCCAGGCCCCTCAGAAGACCCACAGTGGTCAGACAGGCCGCCGGTTGGAAAGAGGAGGAGGACCAGGCTACCAGATGTGTCTCCATTCGAGCACATGCTGGTAGCAGCCATAAATAAGCTGGCCTCCTCCTCCACTCCAGCAACCCCCACCCCTGCCCCAACCCCCCTGGATGAGGATGACCTCTTCTTTCAGAGCATACTGCCTGATTTTAAAAAGCTCCTTCCGTCCAAGAAGGCGGGAGTCAAATTTGAAATTTATAAACTAATTTATGAGGCAGGGAAGGGAGATAATGAATAATTTGTTCATTTAAAATTTTTAAAAATAAAGTTTAATCTTTTTGTGTTACTCTGGTAGTCTGGTCGTCTCTCTTTTACAGTGTTTGAAAGTGAAGGGAAAAAACATAATGAGCCAGTGCACAGGTCAGGTGTTATAATCTTTGTTTGTCATACATTTGTTGAATGTACAAACATACATGCATGCAGTCATATATATATATACATACACACACACACACACACTCACAAACACACATTCTGTTGGGAAAGCATTAAAAGGAAAAAGTTTTTGCTCTTTCATGAGAATATGAGTGGCCCTTAAAAGAGCCTTTGGTGTATGGCCTAAACGTGGTTTTGCCAAGGGACTGCACCCTCCTGGTTGAAGAATTCGCAGAAGGTCTCCCTCACTCGAATGGCCTACCGAGGTGAACTGTTGCTGCCCATCCTGCCCACTGGCCTGAGAGCAGCAGCAGCATCAGGTGTATGTGCTGATGCATTTTCCCTCCTCCGCCCTCTCATGGTGGTCACCCTTGTGAAATTGTGTAGGATGCAGGTTGCCTTCACACACAGTTCCACTTTCTCAGGGGCCATATATATGACACGGCGATACATTCGCCACTGAGAGGAGAGGATCCCAAAACTCTACTCAACTGTGAGCCTGGCACGGCTGAGGCGATAATTGAAAATCCTCTTCTCCCTGGGCATGTTGGAGCCTGGGTAAGGCCGCATCAGACACCTGCGGAGGGAGAAAGCTTCATCTCCTACCAGGACATAGGGGAAGCTGCCACGGTGCTCTGATCCTGGGATGACGAAGTCTGCAGGGAGGTCCAGTGTTCCATCCAGGAGGCCCCTGCCAAAGTTTGAATTTGCCAGGGTGCCACCATCACTGTTCCTCCCGTATCCTCCGACATCCACAACTCTGAACAGATACTCTGAGTCCACAACAGTCAAGAGGACAATGGAAAATGTCCCCTTGTAGTTGTGGAACCAGGAGCCAGAGTTGGGTGGAGCCTGAATGACCACATGCTTTCCATCGATGGGTCCCAGGCAGTTTGGAAAATTCCAGCACTGCTGGAACCGCTCGGCAATGGTCCTCCTGTCCTCCACGGTTGGTTGGGGCATGAACTCTTCCAACAGGCACTCAAAAATTGCCTCAGCCACATCTGGGACAATCTGCCCAACAGTTCTCTTCCCAACACGGTAGCTGGAGGCAATTGTCCTGAAGGAATCCCCAGTTGCAAGGAATCTGGAAGCATAAATTATTTTCCAAAAAGAGGATGTCTGATCATTAAATCATTTCCAAGAACAACAATTATCACAACGTATTACTACTACAGTTAATATAATTGAATCACAATAATAACAATATTATTATAATCATCAACTAAAAATAATTACTTACTTCATGAATATTAATTCTTATGCATTTCTTATCTATTAGCTCTCCACAATTAAATCTGAATGGTTGTTTTTTTTTTCTTAGTTTTGCTAAGTTTAACGAAATGCCCTTTTCTATTCAACTAATAATTTCAGAACATTACATTCGCTTTCTGTTCTTTTTCTTCTCTCGGCAGGAGTTGACCAAAACGTTGTTGTTAGCCGACACTGAATGTTGTGGCTCTACTGACGAGTATTTAGCAACTAAGCTTGGCTTTTGATTTGAAGTTATTCTAGTTATCATGAACTACGATGTGTACATGGTATATGTAACATTACACAGGAATACATACAAGTAATTATACATAAATATGTTACTTACCGCAGACAAATGGCAAGTCGTTCGGTCGCGCCAATTGCCTCCCGATAGCTTGTGTTCATCCTCGCAATCCGGGGCTGCGTTCCAATCCGTAAAAATGCTTGCTTCTTCGTGCTCACTTCCCTTCAATCAAGGGGGGAATCCCCAAAAAGTCCCGTATGTAAGATGGCTGCCACTGTGAGGGAGATTCCAATCCAGATTTGTTGAGGGATGGGAGGATTTTCATTTGCTCAAGCCCTCGGTTTTCCTCCCTCCAATGGAGCCAACAAAAATCATCCCTCCAAGCGTTGATATTGCCCAGAATGCTTTGCTCATTCTCCCTCAGAAAAATTTTGAGCGCCATAACATTTATAGCGAAGCAGTAATGGCATCCAAAACGGCATACAAATGTAAGAATTGTGTAGGAGCAGGGTGTCAGTGTGTAATATACGAAAGATGTAAATGCAAATAGCAATGTTTGGGGGTGGGAGGCATCTGTTTTGCGTTTTTTTTAAGTTTACTATAAAATAACGAACTTTATAGTTTGTTTTTGTTGTAGCCCGTGAGGGCTATTGCAGTAGGCTACTGAATTACTCAAGATAACTAACTAGTTGCTAAAAGAAGTAGCATTCATGATAGAAGTTTGGCTGGTGGCAAATACACTGATGAGACTACAAACATTGGTACCTGATTGTTTATAGCTTGTAAAAAAAAATCAGTATGAACACAAACTTGCTATCGTGCACAGTAACTCGCTGCTTCTGAGTTGTTGGTTTAAGTAAATATCATAAACTAACGTTAAGTGGTACCGTATAAGTGTTTTTACTACAAGTATTATACTCAAGTTTATAATTGTCTTATACCGTATAATACTTGCCAGCAGTGTAGTAGTAGCCAGCAACTACTACATTGAAGGTTATCTCAAGTCTTTTATATTGCGTTTCCCAAAATATGGAAAGACGTATAAATCAAAATTATTTTAACATTTCATATTTCAACATTCCTCATATTGTCAGGGCTGAGGAATATGCTAATGGCTGCTGGTTTTTAGCCAGACAAACAATTGATGGCTTTTCCTGAATTAATGTAACACATGTCTCACATCTTTCTCAAGACAACAGAGCTTTTCTCAAGGCCATCTGTAAACAAAGGACATTCCAGGATGGGGTGCTAGGTGTTGGATGCTAGGTATTGGCTTGAATGTATGTGTGGAGTTCTGGTAAACTGGTTCTTTTGTCTTGTTAATAGACCACTCATCAAAGCACTGAAACTGGAGGGGAAGGTGACTGAGGGACAGGCTGCAAAAAAATGGGAAAATTTAAAAAAAAAATACAAGGTATGATTAGGGCTGATCACTTTAACAGGTTTGTTTCATAGAAATTAATTGACCTTATGCAGTCTGCAGGACACAATTAATCTTGTAGTGTCCTACAATCTAAAGAGCCTTAAAAACAGGTGTTATGCATAGTACATCAGTGTTGTATGCTCCTAAAATGTAGTGCTGCGTAACTGAGGTTGTTAAAGTTAAAAAGTTCATCATGTTTCTTTGTAGCGCTTATCTACTACCTATTTCCCCTTATTTTTACAATTGCTTATAACATGCTTAAAGATTTCCATTCCGATGCCGTTTTCAAAGTATGTCTTTCAGCTGTCTTTTTGGCTTGAAGGTACTTTGAGAACACTATGAAAATGCAAGACAAATACAAGTGTTGTTATTGTTGTAGGAGTTGAGAGACCCACGGACAGGGACAGGTGCTGAGGAGGGCACAGCGGCGTCGTGGAGGTGGTTTTCTGCCATGCATGAGGCAATCGGGACAAGGGCATCCATTTGTCCCCCTGTCCTGATTGCCTCATGTGGCAGTGACCCCTTCATTCAAGCTGTGCCCTCCCAGACTGAGACAGACAGCCACCACCCCACCCCTGCGTCAGAGTCAGTGGAGCCAGCCACAGCCAGCTGTCCCCCCACTCCTCCATCAGCAGACCTGCAGGCAGGGAGTGAGACAGCCACCCCCACCCCTACCTCTGCAACAGATGGCAGAGGCACACACCCCCACGTCAACAGGAACAGGAGGGCCAGCCACCAAACCCTACCCCTTTACAGAGCAGCACCACACCCCTCCCCACAGCATCAGAGGCAGGCACCCACCCCCATCCCTCAAGCAGCACTCTGGACAGCCCCAGAACAACCCCACGCAAAAGGAGAAGAGTGGACAAGCTGGTCGCTCTTTTAGAGAAAGAGTCGAGGAGGGATGAGGAACGTTTCCAAATAATGCAGCAGCAGAACCAACAAGTTATTACTATTTTAAGCAGAATAGCTGACAGGCAACAGCCCCAGTGAACACGTTCGGTGTTGTCTCTTGCTGCTTGGGGGTGGGGGGGGGGGGGTGGCTGTCACAGTTGGGGTGAAGAGGCCTGGGGGGATGGATGGCTGGGAAATATGAAGGGGGGAGGGCTAGGGTGTGAGAAGGCTTGGGTTGGTGTTCATGGGTTTAAGTTTTGTTTTTTGTTGTTGTTCTGTGTGATGTTTTATTGTTGATTACATATGTTTAAAAACAACACAATTGTTTTTGGTGTCCTTGATTTTATTAACAACAAAATGAAAAAGTAACATAAATACCATGTCGGCAATATCTTTAAGGTAAAGTATTTACAGTGCAGTGTGGACATAGGAAAGATTGACAGTGGGCAGTGCAGTTCTTGGGACAGAAATCACAGGTAGTCATGTTCATGAAGGTGTCCAGGGATTGTGGTTGGCGCAGAGAGTAAGGCAGCAAGGTTGTCTCTCCTTGCTGCACCACCAAGTTCATGCCGTTCTGGGCCAGGCGCAGGTTGGGGCTCCACATTGTCCTGGGCTGCCTGAGGGTCTTCCTCCACAGTATCTCCAACAGAGAGACACATATTGTGCAGCACAGCACAGCAGGTGATCACTGTGGGCACAAATAAATGATCCACCTCCAGAGCCTTAAAGAATAAGCACCTCCACCTTGTTTTCATCATTCCAAAAGCCCTCTCTATGATTGAGCGAGCCTTGGAGTGATGGCGGTTGAACCTTTCCTGTGTCCTGTTCTGCAGCGGTTCACGGTAAGGGGTGAGTATGGTGATGGGAAGCTCCAGGCAGGGGTACCCACCATCACCTAAAATGAAGTGTCCTGGAGGTGGGTAAACAGCATTCGGGTACATCGGGCTGCATTTCAACACCCGTGTGTCATGTACTGACCCTGGGAATCCCACAAAAATGTCCAAAAATCTCCCCTTGCTGTCACACACTGCCTGAAGCTGAATGGAATGAAACAGTTTACGGTTGAAGTAGTCCTGTGCATCCCGGGTGTTTGGTGCTTTAATCCGTATGTGGCAGCCATCAATTGCCCCCACACACCGCCTGAAACCACAGTGGCCAGCCAGCTGCTCAAACCCTTGTCCCACAGCATCCAGCTCTCCTACTGTGGGAAAGGAGATGATTTGTCCCAAACGACTTAGCAGCTGTCCTGAGACTTTGTGCACTGCTCTGTGTACTGTGGTTTTAGGCACTCCAAAAGCACGGGAAACAACACTGTATGTTGGCCCATGTGCCAACCAGTACACCAGTATCAGCACCTCCAGATGGTGACCCCAGCCATGGCGCTTCTGAAGGTTGAGATGGTGCATGAGGGTGTTCATTGTTTCTCTGGACAGGCGAAAGTCCTTTCTGAGGTCATGACTCCCATCAAAGTAAATCCTCAGAAGGGGCACTGTGGTGTTCATCATGGTATATCTTGTCAGAGGAGATTCCTGAACATAGCAAAACAAATGTAAATAAATGGTAATATCATCGAAATTTATTCACTGGAGTTAAACATGACAGAAGAGCAGGAGAACAGTACTGATTTCTGGCCACTGGTGAAAACACACTGGTAGTTCGCTGTACCCCACAAAAACGTGCCGGTAAGGCACGCATGCTAACGACGCTATTACAAGACGTACACAATTCACTGAAATTTCTCCCTCCTGTATTGTAATATGTTTATGCCTCGTCTGTGTTCTAGCAGATGCCAACCACCCGGTTCCTGAGCACCCCCTCCCTTCCACAGTGTTCGAGCATGTTAAAAAGTCAGTGTAAAAGTCCAAAAACATCCACATCATTCATCAATGCATACGACCCTTCGAGCTAACCAAATCTTGCAATGTAGAGTGTTATTACAGATTTTTCTGATTTCATTTGGTTTGATGAAAAAGCAAGAGTAAATACATACTATTTAATAATACGTGGGTCAACTACTAAATCTGTTTTATGAATTAATTACTTCAGTAACTACTATAACGTACTACTTTTAATAGTTTTTTCCTAATGTTACTTCAAAGACATACGTTTGACGTGTATACTACTGATAAATAAATTGTAATGGATCATGATAAGCCGTAATTACAAACCCACATCACAAATACAAGGTTTACTTTTATATATAAATGTAAATAATATCTACCTCTTCGGCAACTATTGCAGCGATTAGACGAGCGCGCCTTCTTCTTCTTGCCATAAACATGCGATACAGAGTCCGTGTGAACTGGAAAAGGTACAGCGTACAGGCAACTACTTCAGTCGGCTCCATGGTAAGACAAACTTCCTGTTGGCTTCTTGACAAATGTTGAAGTGCGGAAGAAATGGCAAGGGTCATTCCAATCGAACAGCCACAACCCCTCCCCTCCGTTGCTCTCCCTCGCTCGGGAAGGGCTCCCTCGCCTGCTACGTCACTGGAGGGCTCACTCGATTGGAGGGAAGAAGTGAAGGGAGGATTTTATTTAGGATTGGAACGCAGCCTGGGGCCCCACTCGAGACAGCAGCTCATCAAACTGGGCTACATCCAGCCAAAAATACTGCTGGAATAAAACCCCGTTTAGCCGCAGCTCCTGAACCAACCTGTGGAATTCACCATGCTCCTTTCTCTTCCTCAAAATCGGGTGAACCCAAACACGCCGACAACGCCGACGGGACTTCAACAAATACATTACAGCAACAAGTACTATGGCCTTCTTCTGGTTATCCATGTTCATGAATAAAAAAAAAAAAAAAAAAAGGCGCCTCCTGAATGACTGTACTAGAGGACACGCCCACAAGCATCGGGCAGTGGAAGGCAGCAGCAGCGCCAAGCGTCTTCGACGCTGCCTGTGCGTCTTCACCATTAGGCTTTGGTGTCGTAGGTGGCGTTATACCAAACGGTCAATGGTCATAACTCCTAAACCGTTTCTAGTTCAGATTTTCTATACCGTCTTCATCAAAGGCCTAATAAAGTTTACTGAGACAAGCTGATAGCTCAAAGAATATGGCCACCATCAGCCAGTCAAATTTAAGCGGCATGCTGCTTAGACCCTGTGATTGCCGCTTATGGCTATTATTATTATTAGTATCCTTATTATGGAGGGGTTGGGGGGAGGAGGGGTTGAGGGCCTTATGCCTGTTTTGAACATGTTCAATACTGTTTCACAAAAACACTCCCAGAACATTTTCAGTTATGTTTTAAAAAAAAAACCTTGTTGCAAGCCCTCCACTGCCACTGGGTGGTGACATAACGTTCATCGGTGTGTCGAAAATCCTTGGTCTGGCCATGTTCTAAGTGTGAATTGGTGATAAACTAAAACTAGAAGTCTAGAAATGTACTAAAATCCTTGAATATAGCAGTGATGTGGCATTTTATGCTCTGTGGCCTATTTACTTACACTATGTATATCAGTTCTGCCCTCACATATTTCAAATACATTCCTGATGTTCCCCAACACTTTAAATGCCTTCATAGTGCATGTTTCTCAAGCAACAATAGTGATGTAATCTTCTTGCTACTGCTTACGCTGATGCAGTGAAAAATTCTAGCTGGGCTACCTTGTCGTGCTACTCGTCGAACCACTGCAACTTATTCTACTACTGCCGTCCCATTCGGCCGTGATTGATGTCTTAGGTTTTAACACGTGTGTTATGTACTCTCACGTTTTTAGAGTGTACAGTTTCTACCTTTACGAAATCTGTAAGGCATTTTATTCATTGGAACGGCTCAGCTTCTTGTGCATGCTTTTGTTATCAGTACTTTTCTTGGTACTGCTTACGCTACACAGAGAGTAATTTTAGCTTAGCTACCTTGTTGTGCCGCTCGTTGAATCACTGTAACTTATTGAACAACTGTTCTGTTAAGCTGTGATTGTTGTCTAGGTTTAACATGTTTGTCCCGTATTCTGTCATGCTTTAAAGTATACTGCCCCTATGAGATCTGTACGACGTATTATAATTTGGAGCAGCTCAGCTTCCTTGCTCTGACAGCGAATGTTGTCAGCTAGTGTATTGAACCTATGATGTCACTAAGGTTCGTGTTCGTTGACCCCCACTGCCTCCTCTTTAACGTCTGAGTAATGCATTGTCAGGGATCAGTGTCTATTTCTCTCATCCATTAACAAGTCCGCTGTTATTTTATACAGCCAATTTACCTGTTTTTTAAATGAGATTTTGTGCTTCATGCACCTTTTCCAGCAGCTAAAACATTCTCACTGCTCATCTTTCATTTATTCTCCATGCTTCTTTGGCCTATCCATAGCTATGCACTATACTAAGCCTGCCCAGTGCCAGCCAAATACAGATGGCACCCAAATGAGCCAGGTTCTGCTCAAGGTTTCTTCCTAAAATAGGGAGTTTTTCCTTGCCACTGTCGCCATTGGCTTGCTCTTTGGGTCTCAGGCCTGGGTTCGACTGCACAGTTATTTCTAATGAGACACAACAAAACACAACGGCACATGGTGGTCTTTCCCTCACCTACCTCATCTATACTAAACACAGCCTCTTGTCCTGCCTCCATCCTCTCTCCCTGGCACGTGCATCCAAACACTCTCACGTGTACCTGCACACCAGGTAAATGCTCTATTAATCCTGTCCCTCCTTCATCCTGTCTCCCTGCTACAGATGTCTGAGACAGCCCTCCACTATACCTGTTTCCAATGTTTACCCTGCATTGACTTATGCTAGCAGTTCCAGCTCCCCCCCACCACTGGCATATGCGCAGGAGCCGGAGGGCTCCACCCCATGCTTGCAGCATCGATTGCCCCTCCCCTGTACGCTCCCAGTGACCCAGTGGTGCACACTTCCCTCGCACTCCCACCCCCCACCGGTGTACAAGCAGGAGCTGTAGGGCTCCACGCCATGCCTGCAGCATCGGTTGCCCCTCCCCAGTACTCTCCCAGTCCTCCTTGCATCTTTTGGGGGGAGTAACAAACTACGGTTTTCCCTACGGTGCAAAATTCAGCTCTCTTTCTTGGCTGGCAGTCCTTGGGGGTTCACTTCATCCTAAAAAATAGTGAGGCATGTCACTGTCCCCCTGGACTCCAAGCCCAAAATCAATGTGTGTACTATTATACAACTCGTTACATCATAATAAACTCTTTTCACATGCATTCATGTTATCTGAAGGTTTATTCTTAACTGGAGTTTGTTAAAAACAAATCTGGGGAGAGGCAACCTCCAGACAACCCTCACCCTTTTAACAGTCAAGGGGGGGGTTCACTTCATCCAAAAAAATAGTGAGGCATGACACTACTCCCCTGGATTCCAAGCCCAAGATCAATGTCTCTACCAATATAAAACACGCTACATCATAATAAAGTCCTTCCAAACACATTCATGTTGTCTGAAGGTTCATTCTCCTGAATGTCAGTTTTGCAGGTGGTACACATTACTGTATCAACTAGCAAGTGACATCTAAGATTCAACACAAAACAAAACACAAATACAAGCTGGTGCATGACTTACATGCACATAAAAATGTAGAGGTACAGCACTCCCCACACATTTAAATCCCTCACTTTGCCCAAAGTAAACTGTAATGATGGTCCAATTACCATTAACTCATACAAATCTTTGAGTTCCTTTTTTATTTGTTTGTTTGTATTTGCTTCATGTTATCTGTCCTCTATATTGTTATTCTTTCCGTTGTAAATATTGTTTCTCATTTTTCTATTTGAGTAGTTGTAACTCATTTTGAAGTAAAAACACTTTGACAAGAAAAAACATGAAATACTGTTTTTTTGCAAATGACGACATTTATTTTATTTTCCTATACAAAAAGTTTGGTAGCACTTTACATTACAGCTCGGAATAAATGGGCAAAAACATGGTAAAAATAGAGTAAAAAGTTGAAATTACTCATAATTACTTGTGATTTAAAAATATAATTTCTTAGATACTACATCAGAATAAAGGTAACAACATGATACCACTGGTGTAACAATTCAAAATTACCAGTAATTACCTGTGATTAATCAATGTAATTTCTTAGATATTGCATCTGAATAAAGTGGTAATGGATTGGTAAAAAGGTGTTAACAATCTGAAATTACCAGTAATTAACTGCCATTAAAACATGTAATTTCCTATGTATTACATTAGGTAACTACAAGATAAACTGGTGTAACAATGTGAAATTACCAGTAATTACCTGAAATGTTAATAATTATTTTCTTATATGTTACATCAAAGTAAAGGGGTAACGATATAATAATAAAATCATATTAGCTGTGATAACGAGTAATTACTGGTGCTCTTAAAATGTAATTGTGAAGGTATTTACATCAGAAGACAATGGGAATGGCATGGTAAAGATGTCAAAATGTACAATTACCAGTAACAAGGTGAAAAATTAACACGTACTTTCATAGATATTACCATGTTAAATGGTCTATATTAAATGGTAATTTCCCATATGTGAGTAGCAAATCCATTGGAATATGCATCAACCCCACAGTAATATTACAGAAACAAAGAATTACCATGTTATTATTCAGATCTGGTACCCTCAATAGTTATTATGTTGTAATATCTGTTATCACATTACAGTAACTTACCTCAACATTTGAAAACATCCTTCTACTTGAAAGGCATCTTTCAGTGTTTCACAGAAACAAAGTTCGCATTACACTGAAATGAAGGGGTATCAGAGCTGGAAAGTAAAGTGGTGTGCATTTTTACGCTGATCACCTGTTACATGCCCTCTACTTTATGGTAAGAGATGTTTTGTAAGTACACTGGTCAGGAAATTAATTTTTACCCATTTTCAATTTTATTTCTTTGAATAGTAGCGTTTCCCGCTTTACCTTGAAACCACCAAAATATTGCAGTGAAATTAAGGGGAACCACCAGAATAGTATAGCTGTAGAGTATTATAGGTTATTAGACATTATGTCACTTGCAGCAATGCACACTTCAGCTATAATAGCTGTGAAAGCTATGGTGTTGCGATCTACATTGTGGTATTCGCAGCTTCGGTTTATGCTGTGTGTTTTCTGGAACGTCTTGAGAACAGCCTTGTAGCGGTTCACCACATCATCTGGGCATTTCACTACAGAGGGGTAAAAAGGAAATTATATGAAGCATAGGTCACAATTAGGGTACAGCTATATTGGCCTAGGATCAATCAAATGTGCACCTAAATTTCTTTAAGGGCATGTGCTGTTGTTTGCTTGTCTGTAATGAAATAGAACATGATCAAAAATGTTGATTGAATTGCATATGACCCACCCCCCACTGTCCCTAGTCACAATGTGATTAAGTACAACTTTATTATGCATGGATAAAGCAACATGCATATACAATATATGAGAAATCCATGAATTACAGCTGTGTACATCATATATTTAATTTGTAATTACATTTTCATAATTTTAAATATTTATGCAGCAATACTTTCATCTATCATACTGCACAATGCTTTCCCTTTCACAGACCATTTTGTCTTGCAACCACCATGTTTGTGTTCTTTACAAAGGTTTAAACTGTCTGGATGGTTAAATCTGTGCATACTTAATGTAGAAGCATTCCAATGCTTTTACGACTAAAATATTAACATACTTCTTTTCCCACAGTGATAGTCCCTTTCCTTGGAATGCTTTCCCCTTGAACCCTTGTTTCTTCCTTTTCCCTCTCTCATCTGAAGAGTCTGATTCAGAGGACGAATCTGAAGACCATTTTCTTTTTCTTGGCCTAAAGAGATAAAAATCAGTAAGACTAACACATGCTTAAAGGAATTTCAAACATTAACAAATGATAAGTGACTGGCTAAAAAAAGCCTACTTTAAACTGGACTGATCACATCAATGACATCCACACATTCACAAAGCAGGAATGAAAGAGATCCGCTGAAATGTGGATTTCCATGCCTCAAGCGTCACTTGTAAGAGTTAAAACGATAGCTTTTCTTATGCTTAATTCTTCAACAATTTCTATTTCATAAACTTTTCAATATTAAGTCAGCTGGCTAATTAAGGTTAACTTTGGCCTTCCTGTTTCTCACTCGCTCTACACAAATTATGTGATGAGGCAGGAGGCACGCTTCCATCCCAGACAGTGTGTAATTTGGGCAGACTAAAACATGTAGTGAATGCAAAACGTTATGCCATTTTAAATGATAAATGAAATAAATAATTACACTGTATGCAAAACTTACATGAAGGCTTCCTAGCTTGGAGAGCATCCTTCAGCTGGCTGCGTAGGAAATCATGCTCCCCTTTAAGCGACACAATCTCTTCTTTCTGCTTCTCTATGATAATTTTAGCTGTAGGCGCCATTCAAGCATCTTTAGGTCCTGAGAAACAAAGACCTAGGCTAAAATCAACTGGCCTGGCTAACTTGAGAAGCTATTGAACATAACAGTGAGAGAAAACTGTCTACGCAAACATCAGTGTTGCTTAAAATAAGTATCTCATTTTGCAATGATGCAGATTACACATACAGCAAATACCATTACTGATCTTAAAATGCTATTGATGATAATGTCGGTGGCACCGGAGGAATTTTTATATCATGCACGCATGATGACAGGCCTACCACACAGCACAGGAAAAATGTTTCACCGAGAAGTGATAAAATAAGTAGTATTTTTTTTTACTATTATTTACTACAACTATCTAGTCCCCGGGTATAGGAAGATGATAGCTTTTTGTATTGTAGCAGACACATAGTCATAGCGAAGAATGCATAATTTTGTAACATATAGGGAATTGATCTTCTTAAAAGTAGTAAGATTGTACTGCCCTGTGGTATGCAGGGTGCATATGGGCGTACCATCTGGTGGCGTGATAGGCTAACCTTAGCATCATGTCGATTACACGACACATACTCAAGTATAAGGTACAACTTAATACATAAATATCAAGAGAAGTATTATTCGAACATTATGTTACTCTTGCTAGCTTGATTAATTACCTTGATCAACATCGTCCTCTGCTGTGGCTTCTGCTGTTGCATTGACGATTCTTTTTCTCCTCGACATTGCTAATAAAGCAAAATGTGATATTAGCGAATGTTATGAGCATTGCTGACTACCTAGCTAATTATATCCAGAATTTTACTCCTAAAGTAAATTAATGTAATAGGTCTCTAGCTAGCTATTATTAAATAATCATTAACCTTTATTAAATGTACAGATATAGAGATAGTTATTTGTGTGCTAACCTACCGTTAGAAAGAGCCAGATATGCTCTTTTAAGCAACTGGCGTGCCACAGCAAGAAACACCTGCCGCAACTTTGCCCTAACCCCTACAGTCCAGTTCTTAACAGCACTGCGGTACTATGCCACTGGGGGATACCTGCAGATGATCGGGGAGGGCCATGGTCTCAGTGTGGCTGCCGTGTCTAAGGCTGTGCATTCAGTCACAGCCTTGCTGCTGCAGCATTGCCACACATACATTTGGTTCCCAAGAACACGGGAGAACATGCTGAAGGTGAAGCAGGGATTCCATGGGCTCACTCACCCAGGCATCCCCCAGGTTGTAGGTGCCATAGATGGCACCCTGATTCCCATACTTTCCCCCTGCCTGAATGACCCTGCCTACACCTGCAGAAAAGGGTATGCAGCTTTAAATGTGCAGGTGGTGTGTGATGCCCAGGGTATCATTTTGTATGTGGTTGCTAAATGGCCCAGCAGCACACATGACTCGTTCATATGGGCAAACTGCTCTTTGTGTGATGGCAAATAATGGCGATTTCGGAGGTGGATGGCTATTGGGGGACAGTGGGTATCCACTCCAGTCCTTCCTGCTGACTCCTGTGGCAATCCCTCAAACTGAACCAGAGAGGAGATACAACGCCATATATGCAGAGGCCCAGAATGTAGTGGAGAGGGCCATTGGAATGTGGTAAATGCACTTCCACTGTGTCCACAAGTTGTCTGGCGGCCTCAGGTTCTCCCCTACCAGGAGCTGTGCAGTGGTTGTGGTCACTGCAATGCTCCACAACATAGCAGTGATGGCTAAAATGCCCATGCCAAATGTTGGACCAGAGGTGGAGGAGGAGGAGCATGACATTGTGCCACTGCCTGTACCCAGAGAGAGGCATGATGTGCAGCATCAGGCAGGAGTGGATGCAAGACGACAATTGATTGCCATTGTGTTTAGTTAATCATGTAAACTGGTTTGGGGCTTCGGTAAATTTGTATTCTCTCACAAATGACTGGTTTCATTTTCTGTCAATGACTCAACTTTTTTGGCATGCAAGCCTTTCACAGTTATTACCTTTCATACCCCTACAGATGTTCAGACACTTAAACCATGGCTTAACACTTGGAGCTTTAATCTTACATGTAATATTATCAGCAAGGTGGTAGCATAGTAAGTCATGTGCCATGATCACCTTCAAGCTAGAGGAGAGGTTAAAACTGTTGCACGATGTGGGCCTTCTATACCATTGTGTTTTCAGGGAAGAAAATGACTGCACTTAGATATGAAATGGATTCAATGCATTTATTACGCACAATGACAAGGGCAAATAGCAGTTAGCCTTCATTCTGCTGCTGGTCAACAGGCACAGCACCTGCAGACAGAAAAGGATGTTAGATGCAAGTTATGTTCAAATGCACAATATTTGTTACACAATCATTGAAATAGCATACCTTGCTCAGGGGGCAGTAATATTGGCACTGAAATGGAGGGCCTCTGAAACTGTACTTCTGCCAAATCGACTTGTTTTGCCAGCAGGTCAATCTTCACCCTTTTCAGGGCCATCCTCTCATTATGATGCCTCTCCCTTTGTTCTTTGAGCTCCAGGAGCAGTTGGAGCCTCTTCTTCTCCAGGTTTATCAGCTCCCTGCTGCACTGGCATTTCCAGGTCAGGGTGCCTGTGGCTGCCAGCAGTCTCAGACAGTCTCATATGCGAGGGCCCGGGGGGTGAGGGAGCAGCATGGGCTTGTGGGGAGGACACACTGCAGTCTGGGGAAGGGGAGACTGGTGATGCTGGCAATGTCTTATTCCCACAGACATCGATGCCTCCAGGTATGCCCTCAGTGGCTGTTGGCCCCATTACAGCCAGGGCCCGCTCTTCCTCTGGGGTCAGAGGAGTCACAGTGCTTATGCCTCCTCCAGTCACCCTTTCCCTCTCCCTCCTCACTTCCGCTCCCCTCTTATTAGCGTGACTAGAGTAATCCTGCCATTTTTTACGCACCTCCACCCCCGGTCCTTGGCTGGAGTATGGCTTTTGTTTTGTTGACAGATTTGTATTTTGATATGGCAAACAGTATGTCTTTGTTTTGTTCAATTTCATTGAGCAGGATGAGGATTTCTTCCTTTGTGAAGGCAGATTTCCGTGTCCTTTTCTCCTCCATGACTGATTGTCAGACACCACACTGCCACATGCCAATTTATTGGCGCAATCAGGCTCTGGATTGAATAATAAATGAGCTGACAAGGTGAAAGGAGTTTTACTTCATTATCAATAATGAAGTAAAACTCCTTTCACCTTGTCTGTTCATTTATTATTCAATCCAGCACCTGATTGCTCCAATAAATTGGCATGTGGCGTCTAACAATCGGTCAGACACCACATTGCCACATGTGGTGCCTTCTCTTATTTATTTTTTTATTCCTTTAACCTTTCGTTGTAATATTTATGCAGGCTTATTTAATTAAAACAGACATTCTGAATCAGTTTAGTTACAGTATGTTGATAACACTGTGTCTGTGAAATATTGTATTTCAGTGTTGATCGGTTAAAACGAGTGACGTATGACCTCACAGCATCAATTTATCAACTACTACCGCTTTGGCGAGGACGCGCTTGGCAAAGACGCTCTTTGCAAAGTTCCTCTTAAGCCTCCATCTAACGATTGTGTTTGGGAAACCCACGTAACGAGAGAACGTTTGTTGCTTAAGAATCTCTTAAACACACTCGTTAATTCTAAGATCCAACGTTATCGGGAAACCCACCCCAGTTCAGGTTATGATGTATCATTTTGCCCATGATGGCTAGATGGAATAACCAGCTAAGTTAGCTAGCTATGTGTGTAATGTATAGTGAGATTGTGTAAGACTGCATTGGAGATATTAAATGGAAGCATGTAACATTTGTATAAAACACATCCAGGATCAATGAAATTGTTTGACCCAGTGTTTTTTCATTTTATTTTAATTTAATTTTAGATTTTCCCAGGGTTTGAGGCTTTGCTAAGTAGGTTTAATCAAAGAGGGTCTATCAGGAAGCATTGTCTAAAATGACAAAAAAATTTAAAGCAGTGTGTGTTCGTGCAATGAAGATAAAGGAAGAGAGGGTAGAAAGGAAAATGGGTGGAGGAAATGCTTTTGTGGTGATAGATGAAAGCAAATTCTGCCAAAAGAGGAAGGTATAATTATAAAGATTTATATATATTGCAGTATGTATTATAACTGAACTGAGGAACATTGTAATCATTATAAATTTGTTTAATGACACATGAAAGGATTTTTAAACACCATTACAATAGTGACAAAACATGTAATTATTGGAATTGATCTGCCATTATTTTTGGAAACACCTTCAAACTGTAATATTAATATTGCTTTTATATTCCTAGCTTATTTAGCTGCAAGTGATTCCAAACATCACCTTTACATAGTAGCAGTATAGTTGCCCTTTTTTTAACAGTTTAATATTATAAGAAAATTGAACAGTTTTATTGCAAGAAGTCTGTGTCAGTAAGTTATTTTAAAATAATGAAAATAATTTACACATGCAACAATTATCCCTTCTAGGAAACAAATTAAATTAGCTTTAGCTTTTTTCAATATGTTGTTCCATTTTATAGTATGTACGAGGGTGTTTTGGGAGAACCTGGAGAAGACGGGGCTGGGTTTTTGGATTACTGGAGGTGAAAGGACAGCAGAGGCGACCAGTTCTAAAGTTTGTGAAAAGCAGAACTGCGCAACACTTAATTCCAATTGTGCAAAGACATGTAAGACTTGGGGGCACCATCATGAGTGATTCCTGGCCAGCGTACAGACACCTTCATCAAGAAGGCTTTATTCATTACCAGGTCATTCATCAGAGGTTTTTTATTCATCCTAGGACAGGTGCACATTCTCAGCATATTGAAAGAGCCTGGAGATCATATAAAAAGGATGTTTACCATTACAGTGGAAACCTAACTGTCAGAACATTGAAAACCAATTTGTCCTTTATTGAATGGAACATTGGTTAGGTCAGCAACATTGAAATGGCATCCTTGGGTGACTTTTTAAGGACATTCAAGCTCATTATGAAGTCTGAATGTTTATTTTGGTAAGACACAATTTGAGCTTGGCTTCTTTGTAACCTGGACTGTTGTTCTCAAACACTTGTCATACAGGATTGTGATAGCAAGTCGTATTTCATTAATGGTTTACCTTTCTTCATAAGTAGCTACTACAATTAAAAATGTGAGGTGTTAAAGTAGTTGCTAAAAATTGCAAAGAAATTTAATAAAAACCTTTTTGTATATTGTTTTGGCAAGATAATCAAAGTGTGAGCTTGGTATGAGATGTTTTCAAATGTTGTTACTGTAATGTGAGAACAGATATTACACCATAATAACTATTAGTGGGTACCAGATCTGAATAATAACATGGTAAATCTTTGTTTCTGTAATATTACTGTGGGGTTGATGCATATTCCAATGGATTTGCTACTCACACATATGGGAAATTACCATTTAATAACACATTATACAAGGGTATTTTAAAAAATGACATGGCAGTGGTAGACCATTTAACATGGTAATATCTATGAAAGTATGTTTTAATTTGTCACCTAGTTACTGGTAATTATACATTTTGACATCTTTGCCATGGCATTTCCCATTGTTTTCTGATGTAAATACCTTCACAATTACGTTTCAAGAGCACCAGCAATTACTCATAATTACAACTAATATGATTTTACTACTATATCGTTACACCTTTACTTTGATGTAGCGTCTATGAAATTAATTATTAACATTTCAGGTAATTACTGGTAATTTCACATTGTTACACCAGTTTATGTTGTAGTTACCCAATGTAATACATAGGAAATTACATGTTTTAATGGCAGATAATTACTGGTAATTTCAGATTGTTAACACCTTTTTACCAATCCATTACCATTTTATTCTGATGCAATATCTAAGAAATTACATAGATTAATCACAGGTAATTACTGGTCATTTTGAATTGTTACACCAGTGGTATCATGTTGTTACCCCTTTATTCTGATGTAATATCTAAGAAATTATATTTTTAAATCACAAGTAATTACTAGCAATTTCTCCTTATTACCTATTTTTACCATGTTTTTACCCATTTATGTTTTTCCAAGCTGTAATGTAAAGTGCTACCCAGCTACTTGTCCATTAAAATACCATTCAGTACATGCTTCTTAACAAAAGAAACATTTTCAAAGCAAGATACATCATATTTCCATTTTTTGATTTCCTCATTCTATTTAACCGCTAAAGCAGTACTTCTGCACCACATGACTTTGTAAATGTCGACCTGGAGTTCACTGTGTTTTTGTTTCTGCACAATTAATCATAGCATCTCCTGTTCCTAGAAACCAAAACTGGAACATACTTCTGATGAAGCTATAGACATTCACAGGATGTATACACAACGTCTCACCGCTGAAGGTATCCGTGAAATCTCAACACAGATATGTCAACGTTGCACTTCAAGTGGGTCATGATGAATTTCATTTGTTTTTTCACCAGACAAAGATGCAGCCTTCTCTCAGGCGGTGAAAACAAAATCTCCTGTCAAACTTTGTAACGCCAGAAGACAACTGATTGTGTAAACCTTCATATTCTTTACAATGTGTTTACCATGAACACACTGAAATAGTTACTTTGTACCACGTTTTCATGAAGAAAGTTACATAAATCATAGCAGTTGCATAGTTTTTATATTTGTTATTGTTACACATTTTCTGTTTTCTTTGCATTATTTTCTTTTCCAGCTTACAGTGGCAAAGAAGGGTTTGACATTGCTTGTGGAAATACCACAGCCTTGGAAGTGCTTGTTGGCCTACCATACCTGCCAGAAAACCTGCAACAAAATAAAAAAGTCACTGTCACTGAAGTTAAAATTCTCACTGCTCACAGACATGTCAGTATTGCTGCACAATCTGGTTTTGCCATTTGGATTTCATTAAAAAACCCTTTGTCACTACTTCCAAAGTAACATTTAAACCCACAATTTTGCTATCACTGTAAGACATGTTTCCTATTATCTTTTTTACAGGTTCCCGGGTTGGAAGCTAGATTCTGCCATAGGTAATGCATGTGTATATGCATGAGGTCAGTGCATATACACAGGTCCTCTTTTTAGATGCAAACTTGCCACATCAAGGATTCTATGGGCCAGCTATAATTACAATTGTGGGAAGATCAAATTGGTGCCATTTCATTGAACTTCAGACTGAACTAAGCACCAGAGACTTTGGTGACAGACCTCACCGCCAGCCACAACACAGCTTTCCATAAAATATGGGATCTACACTGCACATCCACTGCTGAACCAATCCCGGATACTTGTCAGGATTTACACACCACTAAGATTCAAAGTAATGACTGTAAAGTCGTTACAGCTAATGTAATCGCTCCGCATGATTGCTCCATGTGCAAAACCCATCAAACTGAATTCAATGCAAAAGGACGTTTTCACAAATGCCAACAATGCCACATGAATCAACTTACACAGTATTACCATCCGAGTGCTAATGGAACAATCACCATTAAACAGACCTTGAGAACATTACAGTGACTCTTTCCAATTCCACACTTTCACAATATTTGACTCCTGACAATCTGCTACATCTTCAGTTTGATCCACAAGACTTGGTGGAACATTTTTGCTCGCTGGACAATTGAAATTTCAAGTTCACAATGACACCATTGTTTCACTTCAGAAGTACCTGCTGCCACATCCCATGGACAGTTCCCAAGAGAACACAGCGTCTCAACCCAGCACCAGCTACACATCGGGAAAACAGGAAGAGCTAACAAAATTTAAAAATGCTAATGTCCCTGCTATTTTTTGTCATTCTTTCCATAATTATTGATGTTATTTCATTGTATTGCTTTTTCTTCAATTAATAAGACTGCTAAAATATTGTTTGTAATATAGTTTCACATACTGGAAATGTTTATTGTGTAATGTGTTTGCTTTCACACTTACTTTATTTTGTAAACTATGTAAGTTTTACTGCAATAAGTCCTGCAATTTATTATACAGTATTTTGTTTCAAATCCATTTCTTCTCATTTGTCTATACCTCATTTACTATTGCATCATTGCATTGTATTCCCACAACTTCAGCATACCATGACCTATACCTCTTCTACCAAACTGCATTGTCCGTAATATTTACTTTATCTAACCAACTTACTTTTTGACATTTCGGCTATGTACATCTCCTATATTCACTGAATAAACTATAGTTTAAATTATATAGCATAAATTAACTTTATGTTGGTATTAAGTGAATCAATGAAGTAAAGTCAATAATCCTCCCACATTTCCAACTGTGACACAGTCTGGAAAGAGATAAATTAAGCCACATGCCTTACTTCCCTTCCCTCTGCTATCTGGGTGCAATACCTACTCTTCCTTTTTTGGATGTTCCTATACATGAAGCACATATTCTATTGTGTATGAACTGCCCATTGTATAGAACAATGTGTGAGCAATCACTGTTCACAATTTAATTCACTGAATCCAATGTATTTTTTGTTTTTAATTTTGACAATCTTCAAGACGTACAAAATATTTGTGTTAGCACATGATCTGTGTTTCAAATTATCACAAACGCTCAATTCTTTTACAATCATTCCAAAATCCACTTCTGGAATGTGCCATATTCTGTAGTCGTTACAGTTCCTGTATACTACCATTACCTGATGACACACCCTGCTGTTACATTCTCCGCCTCATTCTCCATTTTCCAAAATCAGAAAAACAACATCAAATTAATGCAAACAATTTATTACACGTTATATCAACAAACCTCTGTACTGTTCACATCACATGTACAAAACCTTGTGAACAAACACACATGAACAACAGAAGTACACGCCAAATTAACACAGTGCAACAGGTTGCAGGATTGATGCAGGGTTTTTTTCAGTGCAATACCCATTAAACGGTATTTAAATTTTTTTTTTTTTTAAAAAACAAAGTGCTATGCATAGCTACTTTTATACCAGTGAGTCCAACCAAGTGAAATCTGCACTGACGTCATAGAAGTCCGGCTCCAGCCAGCTTCCAGCAGCACTCAGTTCTATGGTCCGCGGAACTTGTCCAAACACGGCAACTCTTCAATCGCCACATTCACATTGCTGCAGTGACTCCCTTGAACAATGCCTGAGGCTTCTCCACTATCCGACGCATCTGTCTGCATGAAAGATGCATGAAACAGCATTACATGAAAGATGAAATCCACAACACAGATCCATACCGACCCTGCATGCTATCAGTTTTCATCCCAACCATAACTACACTTGATGACCCACATCCTTCCCTTATTATTTAAACATTGTTATTGCCCATTATCACACGGTAATAATTTATGGCACTATCTAACACGATGGCATTAGACTTGGTTGCTTTGTTTAAAAATACTCGACATAACAATGCATTATACACAACATTTTCATGAATTAAAATTTCAACCTGTAAGCATCTACTGTACAAAACCACAAGCATACATGAATACAGTTTTCTTACATAATACCACTGCAACTCAATGACACTATTCTAAAAGCTGAAATTACCACTACGTGATGACTGTAGGTGAAAACTAGGCCTACTGTATAATTACATACTTAAATCATAGAAATGATGATTAATGTCACTCTAACTTTATCAACTACTGTCTGCTCTTACCTTTTCAATATGGCCAATGTGCTTACGATTTATGTATGGCTCGGACCAAACTGTTCAAGATGGTGTGACGGATACCCTGGTCATTCATCCATTTATTATGCTTCTGTAAGGCACCTTCACTTTTTCTCACACAATACTCCATCCTCCCCAAACTTTCTTCCAATTTCCTCCCACACTCATCCACAAACATAGGTGTTTGTATAATCTAAATCTGACTTGTCATACAACCATCTACACTTCTGTACTTCTTGTACAAGGCGCAAACTAAACCCTTCCATTTTCTTCCTTTCCTTCATGACTGACTGTATATTCTGATGGTCAGTAAAACTTCTAGTATGTTCACTCGAACAGCCCAAACAATAGTTTTTATCACCTATGGGAGCCTCCCCAAAAAAAAAAAAAATTCACAACCTTTTTAAAACTATATTGGTCTTCATAAAAGCTACAACAATCAAATATTTACCTGTGATATTTGACCAAATAGACATTCCTTGGGGAGTGACTCTCTTTTATATCTATTTTTTATGATACCCATATATTTTTACCACATTTCCCCATTTTACCACACAATGGACTATTCAAGAATGCATAACAATAGATACCTTTTGAAGCCTTTAACCGATGTCACCTATCAATTAACATTGAACTCATTTTACAGATAATAATAATAATAATAAAAACATTATCAAGCACTGCACACCAAAACCACAACAAACAAAAGAATGATCTTCCTGTTGCTGCATAACTATCATGATTTCCTTTACAAATTGCTATGCACTATAAACGCTAGACCAGAGGTCGGCAACCCGTGGCTTGTGAGCCGCATGCAGCTTTTTGACCCCCCTGCTGTGGCTCCTGTCAGTTTGGGACAAAAAAGAAGTACAAAAGAATTTTTAAAAATTAAATCAGCTATTTTTATATGTATTTACTCTATACTCTGAATGATTAAATTGAGTATTAATAAAACTTAAATTTTATTTAGTAAATAATATGTCCACTAAAATATGCGTCACACCCAGAATCCACCTCCAAAACCTCTCATCCTCCCGCACGCTCTTCCTGCAGATGGCTTATCTTCAATTCCAGACCCCTGTTAAGCTAACCATGGATAAACCCAAAAAAAGAAAATTCTTGAAAGAAAATCAAGTGTTTAATTGTGAATATTTGCAGCGAGCAATCACCACAGTGCAAACAGCATTTGGGGAAAGATTCGGTGAATTCAGAAAGGAAACACACTTATTTTCTCCATGACGCCGCTGGACATCGACCCATCACAACTGAACATGTCATCGTTCACAGCAGTAAATCATGCCGATCTTGAAATTTAACTTGCCGACATAGCTGATAAAGACTTATGGATGGCCAAATTCAAAAGAACGATCGCTGATCTGAAGGATGTAGCCCGAAAACGGGCTATTCTTGCTCAGGAGCACAACTGGAGTGAGATTGAGAGCCTCCCCAAAGCCTCCCCAAAGCCAACTTTTATTTGACACATGGAATGCCATTCCTGACATGTATGTGAACATGAAAAAAGTATGCTTTTGGAGTCCTGTCCATCTTTGGATCCCTACGTTTGAGATTTCTCCATAGTGGCTCAATGATGTTGAGGTCAGGAGACTGTGATGGCCACTCCAGGGGCCTCATTTATAAAACTTTGCGTACTTTCGTGCCTAAAGAGTTTCGTATGCCAAAACCTACGAGTTTGCGTACGCAAAAAAAAAATCTGATTTATAAAAGTTGCGTACACCACACATACGCATGTCTTCTGTTATAAATCACAACTAATCCTACAATTGTGCGCATGTGAACGCGCACAACAACCACACCCTGACACGCCCACAATTAAGCATATATGGTGCTCCGGAAGTCGAAATCAATTAAAGTAATATCTATAAATAAAATGCGGGACAGAAGGATTTTCAATGCAATAATGGCAGCAAAACGTGTGAAAAAAAGAAAATTTTCTGAGTGCGAGATGGAAACCTTGGTTTCGGAAATCGAACTCTGAAGACACTTTATTTTTGGTGGCCAAGGCACCGGGGTAACGAATAAAAAAGAGCATCGCATGGCAGGAGGTTACCGCGGCTGTAAATTCGGTGGGTGCCGAATGCCGAACGCCAAGCAAGGTAAACAAAAAGTGGTTTGACCTCAAAGTGGACGCGAAGAAGCACATACTTGCCCAACAGGCAAGTATACGAGCAACGGGCAGCGGTATGGGGGTGCCTGCACTGAGCCCCCTGTGACAGAGGGCTCTGTCACGGCTTGCGGCACCACTTAATACTCAATTCTTTTCCCCCATACAAAGTTCCCCTGTCTGAGGTGGCTAGCTCACTGTGAGTGCACGCACAGTTGTGTTAGCCTATGCCCAGGTCATACACGCATACACAAACATTCTACATATGCTTTTCCCTCTCTGTTTAATATGCCGTAATCACACAAATACACACATTTGTTTATTGTTTTGTGTCGTTTATTTTACTTATCTGGTTACCGTTCAGTGTTTGTTGGGAGCGCTCAGTGTTTGTGCTGTTTCGTGCTGTTTTCTGTGGTTGCCGTAGTAATGCTTCCAGGTACTACGGAGGGTGGAAGGGACCAAACCGAGCGTTTAGCAGGGCAGGCTTATGAAGTGCCTGACCCAAAAGCACGGGTACATTTTAGGGCGGTCCTCAGACGCCACCATTTTAAAACAATTGTTGGAAATGTTTTGGTGATTTATTACTGTTTTGTATAACAGATGTAAGATTATCATTACAGAGGAATGAAGAAATAATGATGTATTCTATTGAAATGTATGGATATAAGCTATTTGTGATTCCTGTTATCTGCATAGTATGATACATGTTAATGTGTGTTTGTTGTGCAAAGTTGGTACAAGCTGGATGGGTGGGGCTACCCCTATATAAGCTGGCCCATAGGGAAGGTTTGGGGTTGGTTGGAGAGATGGAGAATACGTATTGTGTGAAAACCTGAAAGTAGCAGGGTGTTGTAGGAAGTGGAGAGTTGCTGTTATGCTATTTTTGTATATATTTATATTTTTTTTGTGTGTATATATATATTTTTTTTCCCACCTTTTCACGCCTTGCACTTTGGGAGAGCACTGTAAATAAAATCTTTTGCACTTATGTGCTGTTGTGGTGGAGCCATCAATTTTTCCCATTGGGATTTCTCATAAGAAAAGGAGAACCTATCAGAAGCTGCCTCACACCCCCTCAATGAATGCCTGGCCGCTATTATTGGAGACACTAAAGTATTCAGAATAATTATTACTGAAACGCAATTTTTTTTTATTTAGACTGCTGCCCAGAGGCACCAGCCAGTGAAGATGCTGTGCCGGGCGTGTCTGGAGCGTCGGGCGGTGGAGCCGGGGATGGCTGTCCAGACGAACCGTCTGGGTCCACTCGCCGTCTAGGTGCACGCGTCCTCACCGAAGCGGTCCTGCAGTCGCAGGAGGAGATGGTGCAGGCCGTAAACGGCGTTGCCACGGCGCTCCGAGACATCAGAAATGTAATGTTGGACATTCACTCAACATTAATACAGCTCCTGCGACATTTTGAAAAATAAATGCTGAAAATTGCAAATTTGTCATGTGTCTTTCTTGGAAACGCTCAAAGGTTTTACCTGTTAAGCCGCTCAATGAGTTGCGCTCGAATGCGAGCTGCTTGGTAAGTCGGAGCTGGGGCTGAAGCTGGGTGGGGACAGTCGTGCACTGGCTCCTCAGGTCTCGTGGGGGCTGGGGGAAGGGGAACGCCATTCCTTTGTGCTAGGTTGTGCAGCACACAACAGGCCAAGATGATCTTGCACGCCTTCTCTGGCCGGTATAACAGCCTCCCACCACTGACATCTAGGCATAGCCACCTGCCCTTCAGCGTGCCAATGGTGCGCTCAACCACAGAGCGCGTGTGGCCATGCATGGTATCGTAGTGCCTCTCTTGTGCGCTCTGTGGATTGAGCAGTGGGGTAAGGAGCCACGGTTTTAGTGGATAGCCACTATCGCCTGCAAATAGGGACACATGTTACATGACGGGAATAAATATACATTAGGTTTGTGAGGATTATGACTTACCAAGGAGCCAGCTGTCCCCCACCTCTCCAGCCTGGAGTCGATGGCCAACATTGCTGTTCATCAAGATAAATGAATCATGACAGGACCCTGGCCATCGAGCATCCACATTTGTTGATCCGCAAGTTGGGCGTCGCAAATCAGTTGTACATTTATGGAATGGAAGTTCTTCCTGTTCACATAAACGTATTCATCAACTGGCGGCACCCTTATTGCAATGTGAGTGCAGTCGATTGTACCGATTACATTGGGAAAACTGGTCATCGCTGCAAATTGCCTTCTGATGTTTGACTGCTCACCGGCTGTATAGGGGAATTGTATGTACCTCAAGCTCAGACGAATGATGCCATCCAACACTCTTGGTATGACATGACTGAGTGAGGGCTGGGATATACCTGACCAGTCCGCTATTTCCCGCTGTAAAGTCCCCGTGGCCAAGAACCCCAGAGTCGAAAGGACCTGCAGATGGCAAGGTATTGGCTGGTTAGCGCCGGCCCCAATTCAGCACAGAGTTCCAAGAGTACAGCTCGCGGTAAGCGAAACCAACTCATGAGCCAGTCATCATCATGGGCAAAAAAAGTCAGAACGGTCCCTGAAGAGCCGTTCCCGTTGCACCATACCATTCGCAATGTCTTCTAGGAGTGCCAGCGCAGCCATGGTTATGCTATCTTGAATTCATCACGCGCTTTAGGTATATTTATATGAATGAAATAAATTGATTAATGATGATTTGATTACTCACATCTGTTTATTTAATGTATGATTTATTTTTGACAGAAGGAAAAGCATTGTTGATGATGATGATGTGAACCTAAATATTCACGAGGGATAAGGAAACTCGTGCAATTTCTCTGTTGGTCTCTAGGGTGTGCTATTCAGAGTAAATATGTGCCATAAATGTGCGTACGCATGGGTCAAATGTATCGTACTGGTACGCACATTCTCACGTCAAGTAGAAGTTTTACAAATCCCAAATTGTGCATGAAAATCGGCGTACGCACGTTTTGGAGCATTTTTGTGCATACGCACGGTTTATAAATGAGGCCCCAGAACCTTCACTTTTTCTGCTTTAGCCGACTGGCCTTATGTTTAGGATCATTGTTATGTTGGAAAGTCCAAGTGCGTTCCATGCGCAGCTTCCGGGCTGATGAATGCAAATTTTCCTCCAATATTTTCTGACAACATGTTGCATTCATCTTGCCATCAATTTTAACTAAATTCCCTTCGCCACTGTAGCTCACACAACCCCAGGACATCAGAAATCCACCCCCATGCTTCACAGTAGGGATGGTGTACTTTTCGTAACAGGCGTTCTTGACTCCTCTCCAAACAATGCATTTGTGGTTGTCACCATAAAGTTCAATTTTGGTCTCATCACTCCAAATGACTTTGTTCCAGACATTTTGAGGCTTGTTTACGTGCTGTCTGGCATATTGTAAGCGGGCTGTTTTGTGGCAACGGCTTTCTTCTGGCAACTCGACTGTGCACCCCATGTTTGTTCAAGTACCTCCTTTTTGTGCATCTTGAAACAGCCACACCACTTTTTTAGAGACAGACTGATATGGTTTTTTCAGGGCCGATACCGATTATAAGTAGTCAAGGAGGCCGATAACCGATATTTGGAGCCAATATTCATTTGCAGCAAAAGTGAAAATACTGGCGTCAAAATTTTGAATAATACAAACTCCAACACTTAACTTTGTTTAAATGACTTTAAGCATAAGTTTATTTAAAAGCTTTTCACATTTGCAACATGTTTTGTAACCTTAGACAATAGACATCTTTGTTTTAAAATTTAAAAAAGTGCAGGGAGTTCCCAGGGTCAGCAGCATCTCTTATAAAGTTAACTGAAAATTTAAATAAATAAATAAATAAATAAATAGCTTCCTGAAGTTTTATAAAGTAAATAAAACAAAGTTAAATAAAGTTTGAGTTAAACAGAAAAGTGAGTCTCAAATCAATTAGTAGTCCCAATTGAGCAGCACCAGATTGTGGTGCAAAAAGCAGAGTTGTTCAGCGTGCTCTCCAGTGAGATGGCTTCTCTTGCTCTCATAAATTGCAGACACTTTACTGAAGACGCGCTCACTTGGGACTGATGAGGGTGGAGCACAAAGAAACTTTCTTGCTTGCTCTGCAAGAAGATTGAAGTGTCATTCTGTCTCCACCACTGGAGTGGGTCCCCTTTCCGCCTGTCGATCACTGGCTCCTTGAGGTACAGATGTAGCTAATCCTCAACGTAGCTACTGGCCAGCAGGTCACCAGTGTGGGGTGCCAGCAGAGAACTGAACATCTCATCAACACGGCTGCGGAAGGATGTGTGTTCTCTCCATTGCCTTTTGTGGGTGTTCATCTGGGAGAAGAGTTTAAATTAAATTGGACACAAGGTCCCACTGGTGAACAGTGGGACCTGCAAATCCTCCATGTTCACCACTGTACATGATAGGTGCACACTTTTGCTCCAGCATTCTTTGCAGCATGTGGAGCGTTGAGTTCCACCTTGTTGGAACAGCCTGGTTAATGTTGTGCTCTGGCAGGCCAAGTTCCCTCTGAATGTCTTGCAAATGCTGTTTGGCCAGAATGGAGAGGTGGAAATGTGTGGCACACTTCTTAAGTATTGCAAACACATCTGTGACAGCTCTTTGACTTGACACACCGTCATTCACCACAAGTTGCAAGTTGTGCGCTGTGCAGCTGAGGTCTGGGAGTTCAGCGAGCCTCATTCCTTTCACAATATTTGCTCTGCTGTCTCGAAGCACTAGTGCTACACGGTCTTTGCTTATCTTCCAGTCCTCAAGCATACTGAGGAATGTCTCTTTCAGGTATTCCCCAGTGTGGGACCCGTGCATCGCTCTTGTATTCAAGACGACCTGCTTTCTTGTCCATTCACCGTCAATGAGTCGTCTCTATGACTAGTTTGTCCATTATTTTCGACCTATCATCTGAGTTTGTCCACTTTCTTTGTTTCTGAAACATGTCTTCTATTGTTGGCTGAGATGAAGTTGCCTCATCCTGATGAGATTCAGATTCCAGTTTCTTGTTTCAAACAACTCAGGGTGATGAGATGGGACCACATGTTTGAAGTATTTTTGGTTTTTCCCATTTTTGCTCCCATGCTGACACCTTCATTGCATGTATTACAGACTGCCTTCCCTGGTGTTGGTTGAGTGTAATACTTCCATACTGCAACTTAAGTCTATCCATCTGCAATAAGGGTTTGAAAAAAAGAGAGAGAGTTAAACGTGGGGCCACATGCTGACATATGCTCAACTCATCATGCTTAATTTATTACAGCATTTGGGGAAGCCTGTAGTTGATTTTATTATGTAAATGTTATATTTTAACACCATGTGATAGCAGGGACCTTGTCATTCAAAACTAGGCTGCTACATTACTAACGATTAATGTTACTAAAGCTGAAAAAATAGTACAATAGCAATATGAGAGACTGTTCATCCCTGAACACCGTGCAGTTCATGTAGGCTTTATGATGCAGTTACATTATGCCTTAAGTCTTGAACAGCAATATCCTGCTCCTCTCTACAAGAAACTATCAAAGACAGCTTCGGGACACACTTCATCTAACAATATGTCATTTTGTGCTGCTTGGGATCTCTCAATAAACACAGAAAAAGGTGAAGTAAAATAACTTGGTAGTTAAACAGCCATTATTGCCCTACAGTTTTCTCTCAGACAGACGCTGCTTTGCTGTCAGTTTCTGCAGCTTCTCATGTGGCCTACACACACACACACACACACACACACACACTATTCTCTAGCCATCCCCTCAACGTGCTTCCTTGCAATAAAACTAACTGAATTTTACTCTCTCTCTCTCACACACACACACTTCTTACTATTGTCACTGACTATTTCCCTATCAATATTATCAGCAACCTTGTTTCAAGTGATTAAACCGTTAAAAACACTAAATAGCCTACAGCATCTTCACTTTAATAATCAGTATTTATCACAGGAACAGACAGCTGCCGCTAACGTATTGGGCCTCACAGTAATGTTAGTAGTAGTGAGTTGTAGAGCTTCTCTTGTGGCTTCCACACAAACACACGCGACAGACATTCTCCCCATTGTTACAGTCTGCTGAGCATCTAGAGCCAAAGGAGAAGAAAGCGGACCAGTGGGCTAATGTTACGCTAAAAGCTAATCAGCCTTCACCTCAACGTGCTTCCCTGCAATAAAACTGGACTGAATTGAGTTCATTAGGTTTTTACTCTGTCTCTCTCACTCACAGATATACGGTACCTTCGGACCGTATATCTGCTCTCCGGAGCCTCCTCACTCGGCAAAACTTTTTTCTCCTCTCCGCCGCGTGTGTGAGCACTGTTCATGCACAGCTTGGCTGTTACCTGTGCCGTGGCTCTGCATGTAACCAATCAGATGGTGCTGTGGGTGGGACAATGCTGGAGACAGAATAGTGACTGCAGACAGAGAGGTGCGGCTGCATCAGAGGCAAAATAACCCAGTTTTAATTTGATCTCTTATCGGCTGTCGGATTTAAAAAAAAGGCTGATGCTGATATGCGTCAAAATGCCAAATATCGGCGCCAATAATCGGCCCGGCCGATAATCTGTCTATTCCTACTCTTTTTTGCAGAGAAGCCTGTATGTCAGCTGAAGTTACTTTAGGTTTTTTCTTTGCATCCTGAACAATTTTCCTGCCAGTTGTGGCTGGAATTTTTGTTGGTCTACCTGGCCGTGGCTTGGTATCCACAGAACCCCTAATTTTCTACTTCTTTATCAGAGTTTGAACACTACTGATTGGCATTCTCTAATCTTTGGATATCTTTTTATATCCTTGTCCTGATTTATAAAGTTCAATTACCTTTTCTCACAGGTCCTTCGACAGTTCTTTTGCTTTCCCCATGTCTCTGTATCCAGCAGTAAGTCAGTGCAGCCCTGGATGAAATGTGCAGGGGTCTCTCTAGAGCTAATTGAGACACTTATTGACTGTTTCTACACAGACACTAATTACAAGCAAACACGTCACAGGTGTCAGCACTTACCCTTAATAGCCTTTTAAATATGTGTGTGTTAGCTTGTGTGTACACTATCAGGCCAAACATTCAAGGGTATGTAAACTTTTGATCAGGGTCATTTGGGTGGTTTCAGTTATCATTATCATTTAGAAAGGGCAAACACAATTATGTGATAGTAAATGGCTTCACCTGGCCACTATCCATGAATAAAATAAAAGTTTTCTGCATGATCAGTCATGATTTCCAAAAAAATGTCCAATATTTCACAATTTCTACCAGGGCATGTAAACGTAGCACAACTGTACCCATAATGAAGAACCATCTGTGAAGGGATGGTGTTCTTTCTCTAGCATTATTGAGATGTAAATCCTAAATAATGTCATTGCTATCCTGTTCCATTTAAAAATCTATAATGAGCCCTTTGGGTGTTCCATGGAGTAAAGGCACATGTTTGTGGTAAAACTGTATTTAAAAATACAGATCAAGATTTGTTTTTCTTTTTGTCAAAGAGTCTGAATCTTAAAGTGATAGTTCACTCAAAATTAATGTAAATATTGATGTATGTAGGTTCTTTATACAGTGAATTCATTACACCCTCTGGTTTAATGAGACTATTTATTTATTTCCAAATTAAGTTATTATTTCCTTCCGCTTCTCTAATCACTGACATGTAATAGTTAGCTTTTGCGTTTCATAATTCTTTTATAACCTGGTTTGTTAGCCCCTTGTATAAGACCATATCGGTATTGGAACAACTCTTTAAAAAAGTTTTCAGTGCAAAATCTCTGTTTCATCAGTTTTCGAATCAATTCATTAACCCAGGGCAGAGATCTTTTTCTGTATGGAGTTTGTTAGAAGAAAGTTCGAGAGAATCATTCTCAGACAAACGCCCTTCAATCGATTCTGGTCTCCACCCAAGTATATAAACACCACGTACCTAGCTCCCATTGTGCTTTGCATCTATGGCATATCAGTTCGCTGCTATTGCTCGTTTTCTGCACTGGCTGAATCTCCAAATCGCTTCCTAGCGCCATGGAATTGCAGCTTCATGCGTCCGATGATGACTTCTCCCTCGTTTCTGACTCCGGCTCCTCGGCTTCTCCTCCCCGCCTCTCCGAGACAACCGAGACCCAGCCGCGGCAGCCCCCGCCCGGGGTCACCCCCCGAGTCGTCGCGGGACCTGCACCGACTGAGATCCTGTGCTGTTTCCCGGTGGTTAGCATCTTCTTCTACCACCGCCTCCAGAGTCCCAGAACGGCATCCTCGCCGCGGTGCTGCCTCTTCGGCCCGGGCTCGCTCCAGTCTCCTGCTGCCCCCATCGACCTTGGCGAGCGAACTGCTTCTCCTCCCCAGCCGACCCGGTGGACTGTGTCCGTCCTTCGGAAGGCTCTCACAGTGGAGTCTATATTGCAAATGCAAGAAAGACGGACTTTTTTCGCCTCTACTCAGATTCCCAATCTGGGGTACTGACGGTCCCTGCACAAGCTCAGTGCAGAGCAGATGACGTCACCCTACCTCCTGGCGATTCAGTTTTACCTGAATTAATAACGTTAATGATTGATAAAAAGTGAAGGCATTCGGAGTTCTTCAGAGTTGCAGAGGTCGGCAAACATTCAATATTTATGCAACATTAATAAACACACAACCTTAGAATATAACAAAGTTTATTGAACACATGTACTAAACGGCAAAGCACGATTTATTACAATGTAACAATAAACGATGCGTGTGTGTGTGTGCGTATGCGTATGTATGTGCATATAGTTCAGGAATGTATACGGCGTTGGCTTGTGTGTAGTGGTAGGAATGTTCTCCTACGTGTGGGGGTCGCGCAGCCTTGGGTGTGTGCGCGATACACACGTGTTCATGGAGGACAAAGGAAAAGAGATGGTGGGAGTTTTGAAACTTAGCTGAAGCTAAGCGATTCAGGAAAATGGCGCATGCAGTGTGGAAAAATGGATGTAATCGTGCAGATCACTAATGCCGGGTTGTCGTAAGTTAGTAGCTAAATAGATCACAAGCAAAACCTAGTTTGTAGTGAGATATTTGCTTGCTAACGCTGCGCGGCGCTTGGCTAGGAGCCAGCTAAACAGTGATCAAACACAAGAATGATTACAGATATGAAAAATAAATAACACAGTTAATTACATTCAGTTATAATTATAACAATATGTACCTAAGCTATGTTATCTATCTGTGCCCAGTGTTACAGCCTTACTGTTGCGGGTTTTCTCCGTTGGTTAGACGGGTCCAGTGCGTTTCTTTGTTTCGGTCTCTGGTTTCCCAGGGCGCAGAGTTGGTTGCTCGCTCGTTCGTCCTCTCTTGTTACGGTCTCTGGTTTCCCAGGGCGCTGAGTTAGTTGCTCGGTCGTTCTCTCTGGGGTTCGGTGCCGTCGTTCACGAAGCTGGATCCTCTTTGCAGGCTGCTGGCCTCTTGGGACTTACAGGTCTTCGCTCTGCTGGATTCCGGGGTTTGCTGCGTGGCTCTCTGCGGCAGGGTTCCACTCGTCTCGTGGCCTCTTGGCTGTGCGTTTCTGTTCCCTCTAGCTGACCACCGGGTTGAAGCTAACTTTTAGGCTGCATTGAGCGGGCCTATTTAACCGGGAAGTTATTGCACACAAGGCAGACGAGGGACAGAATTCCTTGGCATGCGGTGTGCATGCCAGGCCCAGATTAGAGAGTTTTATGCGTGCGTTCAGCACGCAAGTTGCGAGAGAGAGTCTCAGGGAGACTCTGAGAGAGAGAGAGATTGAGAGAGAGCTTGAGAGAGAGATTGATTGAGAGCGAGTGATTTCTGGGGTGTTGGTCCTTTTATTACCTACGTTTTATGGCTTTTAACGTAGTTACGCTGTGAGTTAGTTATCTCTGGAATTTGGTTGTGGAACTATGGGAAACGCAGTTCAGTAGTCCCTACAACCTGTTGGACGATTTTTTTGATGATTACGCCACCCTCGTCCCCCCCGGTGTCCGGCCTTGCTTCCATGCTCCAGGTCTTCCGCGACCTCGGTGTCCCGCTGGCAGCAGAGAAAACCTTCGGTCCTTCCACCTCTCTAGAGTTTTTGGGCATTTTTCTAGACTCAAAAGAACTCCGGGCCTCTCGCCCTAAAGAAAAGATAGACCAGATTAGCGAAGCATTGCACAGCCACTTGTCTAACCCCCGCTGCACAAAAAGAGACCTTTTGTCGCTTCTCGGTCATTTAAATTTTGCAATGCGTGTCCTTCCCCACGGTAGGTCATTCATATCTTACTTGCTCTCCCTAGTCTCGTCCATCCCGTCTTACTAGACGTCGTAGAGCTAGACTCCTATTGCCAAAAAGAACTCCGGCTGTGGCACCTCTTTTTAAAAGACTGGAACGGGGTCTCTTTTTTGTACGACTACGTTTCTTCTCCCACTGACCTGCAATTATACACCAACGCTGCCCCTTCTGTGGGCTTTGGTGCTTATTAGCAAAGGTCGCTCACGCTCTAGTGCCATCATGCCACTCCTCCGCTGCCTCACCTGGGCTTCCGTTTGTCATCGTTCATCATCCGTGCTGCTCATGTTCCGGGTCATTATAATGAAATCACTGACTGTCCCTTTCGTTTCCAATTCCAGATTTTCTACGCATTGGCTCCAGAAGCAGACAACAACCCGGTTCCAGTTCCTCCCTATTCACAACTAACGTTCCTGTGAATCACCCGCTTCATCACCTGCACCTGCGCTCCCTCGACACAATCCTTAATGCCTCATCGCCACGCATACTCCAGTCATACTACAACGCCTGGAACTGCTTTAAGTCATTCCACGCTTTTCACAACCTCCAATTCCCATCATTCAGTTTAGTCACATACTCCTCATTCATCTCTTTCGCCCACTCACATCTCCAAATCAAAACCTCCACCATCAGAGTATACTAAGCGGTATACAGTTTTTCCACAAACTCCTTTTTGGTTCTAATTGCCCTCACATACACAACCCTCAAATCCAACTCCTCCTGAAAGGGTACCAAAGGCAAGACCCAGGCGTCCAAACACCCAGAAATCCCATAACGCTTCCCATACTTACTCACTGCATAGATTTCCTCCGATCTGGCTACTCCGACCCTCATACAGACATCACCTTGACAACCATATTTTTGCTGGCATTCTTCAGATTCTTATGCTGCTCCGAATTCACCTCTACATCCACCAACTTCAACCCAAGTATACATCCCTGTTTATCCGAT
>CM040742.1:346921-411924 GCA_022829145.1 Albula goreensis
TTGCCATGGTGCATCCTGTTATCTGCAGTCCATTGACTTTTTGCTTTCACCGTGAATGTGCTTCAATCAGGTTCAACTTAGAGTTACTTGAACTAATTCAAACCGGCTGTTCTGGAACTGAAAACTCAGGGTGTGTTACTTCAGGTTTGTTCAACCCAGAGTTAGGTTTAAGTTCAGGGTTTGTTAAACCACCTTTCTGAAATACCCCCCTGATGTTTTAGAGAAGGAGGAACTGTTTTATTGTGATGGGGTCAAGGTCCATGGCACATCTGCTGTGGTGATGGAGGAAAACCTTTTACAAGACAGTATTCTAGATCAATCAGTAGGACCATACAAGAGAAATTAAACCATCAGTAATGGCTATAGCACAGGTGCATCATAAGAAAAACAGCCAACCAGACTCACTGATTAAAACTACACCAAAAAGTAATTTTAATACAGGAAGGAGCAATTGTGAGTATACAACTGATGGACGAAAAGTCTGTTTATCCATCTACAGGTGACACTAACCCTGAAAGGGAGTCATTACACAATTTTGTCACAAGGGGGACAAAATGATGAAGGGACAAGCTGAAAGGACAATTGTCCATGCTGAATACCTTTCTGAACCCTCCCCAAACACACATCAATCCACTTTTAATTAGACAGCAGGTAGACACTCATTGCCAAATGTTGAGGAGGCAACTTTATGTCACCCTATTTATCATATGTAGGGTCCCTAGACAACGGCTCTACCAATGTGCACACGCTCACCCTGACATCACCAGTGAGCGCGTGTTTTAAACAGTCTCACTGCTTAAGGCAGCCCAAAACCGCTACAGTACACCAATACTGTAGCGCCGGAAACACGCAAAGGGCAATAAAACTTAAGAAATAAAAGGACAGACAAACTTCCTGTCCTCCCTTCTTCTTGTTGCTCGCTCTCTTTGAGCTTCGCTCTCTCTTTGAGCTCTTTGAGCTCTGCTCTCTCTCTTGCTCCTGTTGCATGTTCGTTCTCGCTCGTCCACCTCTGGCGTGCGGAACGCAAGCAACAAACTTTTGCTCCAGGCCTGCGCTTCGTCTCGGAGGCAAGTGCTTCAGCAACCATCCTGCACAGAACAGTGCATCACTGGCCGACTTCACGCGACGGATCCACAGCCATCCTGCGTGGTAACACCGATCCACTGTTTTAGCTTGCTTCACAGCATCTGGAACATCCAACAACAGCGAACAAATATCATCCAAACCAGACGTGCAAACTCGGACGACGTGCCATTTCAGAAAGTTCAGCAGCGGGATTCCTTCTCCAACAACGGACGGACGAAAGGACAAACCCCTTGGACGAACGAACTGCGGTATTTGTTATCCCCAGGTAGCAACTACACGTAAGACGGACACATCAGGCACTCGCATTGGAAGTTTCATGTTCTGTTTAATTACAATGTAATGCATTTGCAATATCTGTATAGTGGTGTATAACTATATAGTCTGTGTTAGGAACAGTATTGGCTAGTTAGCTACCGCTAATTAGCTTTATACTAGCTATCCATTATATCTTCCACAAACATGAATTTATAATCTCTTAACCGAGATCTCTGCATGCGATCTCTGGAACGACTAACACAAACTATATATTTTCCTCCAAATTGCCACACCTAGCCGTGGAATTTGGATCATTACTAAACGCCATGCACGTTACCGACACGTGCACATACAGACGGGAACGCGCCTATTGTTCCCAACTCATGCATGCACGCACACACATACACACACACACGCGCATACACAATGTCCTTAGATGATAGAAACTGTTTAGTAAGGATTTTCACTGTTGTTTAATAAATATATTTTATTAAACCTTGTGTCTGTATTGATATTGTAAGAACACGAGCCGAGGCCAAATCAATCTGAACGTAATGCCTTCAACCGTTATGAATTAATAGTTGTTGTATCTTTAATTATAGATTAGAGTGTCAATAATTATGGTTCATAATTATCTAAAATGAGACTGATTAACTATTAAAATGAGACTGATTTCCACGTGAGTCTACTAAGGGTAAAACCTTGGTACACTTATGTTTATTTAGAATATTAATATTATTTTGTGTCGCCGTGTTAGCATCCGGCGCATTATCCTCATATCATCTGGCGCCCCTTTTGAGGATATAGATAATATTAATTGTTCTATATATATTTGTTACCAAGTTTGAGGAATAGAATAAGTTCGTACATAACTGGTGCCACACGTGAGGTCTAAATAATCCCTACACATATAATAGAACGGACAGGAAAATCCTGGACTGAAATGTTACAGCTAAAAAATCTGTTTTTCATAGGCGACTCCAATCTGAACTGAATTCCAGGGCAAAAATACAAAAGATGTACAAACTGACAGTCACTCAAAGCAACATTTAATCATTTTAATGGAATTATAGGAAAACGGAAGTTAATTTAAAGGTGCAGAAACTAATTATTTCTTGTAGTATAAATAACAAAGATCAAGACCTGAAACATATGGCAATTAAACAAATACAACAGACATGTAGGACGTGTGGTGCCGGGAGAGGTGGAGGGAGGAGTGAGCGCCTCAGCTCCTCCCACTGTACTGCTGTCAGTCTCCTGGTTCCCTCCATCAGCCTGAAGAGGAACTGGAGCTGCAACAGCAGAGGCCTCACTAACAGGCAGGCTCACCTGAGAGTGATTCCTAATCAACTCAGCTGTGAGCACTTGCCTCCAATTAGGCCTTCTATTTAAGCACAGCCTAAGAGGCTGAAAGGGGACTTTTTGGAAGGGCTGAACTTTTTATGTTTGGATGGCTGTGCTGTTTTTGTGTTTTGCCCTCTTTTGTATTGAGCCCTTTGTTGGTGTTTTTTTTTCCCATAAAAGGGGGTAATAAATGGCCTTGGGCCCTTTCAGTTGAACTTTTTGTTGTGTTTTACCTTCCACTCACCACCCGGCACAGTGGCCACACCTGCCACTTTGCTACAGACGGCAAAAGAAATATTTCCCAATGCAACCATTATTCCAATAATACATTTTTCTATTAATTTGACTCTGCAGCAACAATTAAATTTGACTTTAACCACAGCAGACAATATCCATTGGACAACAACTGCAGCAATTAAATCTTTAGCAACTGATGTCAACAATTGGGTTTATAAAAGAGGGCGACCAGGATTTGGGCTCTCCCCTTTTGTCCTCATCCAACATTAGAATTTGTCAAAAACATTTAGCTTAGCAGTTTCACAAATACGATTACTTGAAAAGGGACTAATTTTTGTACCACAACCTAGAAAAGTGAATAGAGGGGAACTCATTTGGGACGTTCAGAATTATCACAGATGTTTAAAGCTACTGGATTATTTTGAATATGAAAATGACTTTGAATACTTACCGTTTACTCTGCCATCCACTTGGGAACCTAAGGAGGACCAGTTGGGGGAGGAAATCAGACAGTTGATTAAAACCTATCATAAATATTTATGAAATGTGGTTGTTACAGTAAACGTTTAGTTCTGTTTTGTGGTTTCCATGTTCCTGTACTGTGTGTGTATGTCCGTTTCTTTTTTTTCTGCCAGATGGGTCTCCTCTCGCACCGCACTTCCCATTCGTCCATCAAGCCGTCCGTCATCACTCATCTCCATTCTACCACCTCCGTCATTTGGTCCCTTCCCAACCAATCCGGTGCTGCCCCGTTTGAGGATTCCCCTTCATATTCCACGAAGTCCCCGCCGTTCCCAGCTCAACTAAGCTCTTAGTTCATGTCGTGTTCACCTCTGTTTAAAAATCCTTCGCTCTCTGTATGTTTCTTGTTTTCTTGTTTGTTGTGGTCTGTCCGTGGTCTGTTTGTGTGGTGTGCAGGGGAAACAAGTTGGTCAAGGGTAGAAAGGGGCCCTTATACATTTCCATGCATGTAGTTTTCTTTAGTTGTCTAGACCACCAGTTTAGCAGCAGCTGCCACCCACTGTACTTTGGTTTAATTCTTCTGTTAGTATAATTAGTGATATTATTTGACAATGTTTAGTTAGTTTAGTTTCTTTTGTTTTTTAGTGCAGTTTGGTTTTGTTCTTTTCTTTTATTTGGCAGTGCTTTTGGGACCCTGTTGTTTTCCCCCGGGTCTTGTTTGTAAGTACTTGTATATACTTGTACATAGTTTTGTGTATATACATATACATTAGTTACCATTGTATCACTGTATATACATATACATTAGTTACCATTGTATCACTGTACACTTTGCTTATCACTGACTAGTTCATTTTTGTTGTAAATACACATTTTTGCACCGTATTTCGGTTTCCCCGCCTGTGATTTCCCACCGAGCGCTATATACCATATAAAACAGTACGTCCTCCCCATCCCATCTTCCCCTGGGCGTAACAATGGTACAAGTGAATAAAGATCGATAATTTCGATTTCGTGATTCAGAAAGAAGTATGATGTGAGAACTGAAGAATAATCAAGATATTGTAATTAAACCAGCAGACAAAGGTTCTAAAACTGTTATTCTGGACAAGTATCAATATATACATGAAGCCACTTGACAACTGGGCAATTCCAAATATTACAGACCCATCCCATTGTCAGTAATGCTGTGTAACTTGTGTTTTGGTTTCTTGTTTCCTCTGTCGATTTTGTTCGGTTGTTTTCGTGTTTTTTCGTTTCCTGTCCATGTGTGTTTGTTTTTCCTGGTCTTTGTGTTTCCCCGCCCTTCTCGTTACCTGCTTTGATTATCTGTTTCACCTGCCCTGTTTTGCACCTGTGTCTTGTTTGCTTGTTTAGTCTTGTGTATTTATTCTCTGTTCGTTCAGTTGCTTGTTGCGAGTTCGTCTCAGTTGTTTGTTTCACTGTGCACACTACGAGCCTTCTTTTCTGCTAGTCTGCCCGATACTACCTGTTTTTTCGGTTTACCAGTTTTTGATCCCTGTCTCCTGATTTTGTACCTTTGCGGTGTCTCTCCGTTGCCTAACCCTTGCCTACGTTCGGACCACCTGATTGGACTGAGTCTGTGTACTGTTGCTTGCTGTTCCTGGTTTTGTTTTTGACTTCTGCCTGTTTGACTACGGTTTTTGGATTCTGCCCCAATAAATCCCTTCACTGCACTTTTTTGCGTTTGGGTCCTTCCTGGTGTGTGACACCCATGTAGTAGTTTACAGGCTCAGGCACAACTGCAGATCAGATAAATAGTACAAAACTTGTATGAAAAGAAATGTATTAATCATAGAAAGGAAACTATTTATTTGGTCCCGATCCACCCAGAGATTTTTTACTTACTTCCTAAGATTCAGACTTGGACAGTCCCAAATGAGAACCTCAGGCAGACCAGTAGCATCGGACTGCAATGGCGAATCGTCTAATACTGCACAATATATTGACTACTATTTGAACACTCTTTCACAGCAAAATGAATGTTATATTAAAGATACTTATGATTGCATTTCAAAAGTTTTGCCATTGACTGTTCCCTCTTGTGCGTTCCTGTTTACCATTGACATTGACAGCTTGTATACTCACATCAATACACCAATGGGAATGGAAGCAGTAAAAGCAGTCTTCTTGGAACTTCCTGACTGTAATAGACCAGATGATGAAATATTGCAATTGGTGGAAATTAGTTTAACCAGTAATGATTTTGTTTTCAACACGCAGTATTATCTACAGATTGAGGGAACTGCTATGGGCAAAAAATTTGCACCTGCATATGCAAATATTTATGTGGCCGACTGGGAGAGGACCGCCCTTGCCAAATGCCCCTACAAGCCAATGGTTTATTATAGGTTTTTGGATGACATATTTGGGAATTGGACATATGATTTTACTCTCTTTGGTAACTTAATTGAAATTCTGAACTGTAAGCATTCACCTATTAAAGTCAAACGTACAATTGACATGTGTGAAGTGAATTTCTTAGACACAACTGTCTTCTTTACAGAATGTAACAATGGACTCAGCAACCACAGGCTAAAGTGTATTTAAAGGAAACTGATACCCATGCTCACTCACACATAAAAAGTATCCATCCAAAACATACCATCAAAGGGATTTGTGAAGTCACAAATCATTAGGTTTTATAGAATTTGTAGCAAAGCACAGGATTTATAATGGCTGTTGCAAGTTTGTTTGAGGCTTAAAGAAAAAGAGGTTATTCTAAGAGATTTTTGAAGTTTATTAAGAACAGTGCTTTGAAAAAGATTGTGCCTTGTGGGTATAGAGCCAGAATGAATGATTCTGTGAAACATCTTACCTTAGCACAGGAATTCAATGGACAGACCTTCGCTACGGACATTATGTGGAACAACCATTGGACCTGAATTGCAGCCAAAACCGGGATCCAGACCCAAGCCATGACCCTGACCTGACCCCGACCCAACCCGTAGTGCTGACTCAGGCCTTGGCCCTGGCCCTAACTCCAACTCTAGCCCTAGCCCTGACCCTAGCCCTAACCTTAAACCTAAACCTTAGCCCTGGCCCTAGCGCTGGCCCTGGCCTTCACCCTAGCCCTAGCCCTGATGCTGGCCCTGACTTTGATCCTAACCATAACCCTTCTAGCCCTGAGCCTGGCTAGGGAAAACACTGGACAGTGTGGAACACAGACTGAAATAACATTTATACCATATCAAAAAGAACACATTGAAAACATTAGTGATATAACACTTTCAAAAAACATTCGGTTGCAGACTTATGTATTGTTGCATTGGAGGTGAACTCCTTGTGGACCGGGGAAAGGAAAACAGCGGAACAAAGGTGGATCAATAAATTACCAACCCTAACACCGTGAGGCTTAAATTAAAAATGTGGATCGTTACAGAGCAACAAATGGACCCCGACTGTCCCTTATTCAATATCTTCCAACCCCATTCCTATGCTTGACATCTACTGCCCCCAACTCTATTTTAACTCCAACCGGCCCAAACCCTAGCCACACCATTTCCTACCCCATACCTAACTTTAACCACTCAAACCTCAACTCCAATCCCTAACCCAAACCCTACCCTAACTGCCTTGATCCCTTACCCCAACCCTACCCCGAACCCTAACCCCAGCCCTGATCTTAACCCTAATCCTAACCACAGCCTTTCCATACCCTACGCCTGATCTTAATTTTACGTTCCTGGCAGTCTAGGGAATGGGAGAGGGACGCAACACATACAACTGGAATAAAAGAGTGCAGTGAACAGGAGGTACAACAAAAAGGGATGCCACTACACCTCCTTCTCGATGGTGGAATATTTCAGCTGGTGTTTGTTGAACTTATTAGAAAAGAAACAAACAGGGTGATGAATTCCTTCTGCACCTTCCTGCAGCAGAACAGCACCAGCTCCCACGGCACTCATGTCTACCTCCAGTTTAAACAGAAGCGTGAAGTCTGGGGCAGCATGAACAGAGAATTGTACAACAGAGCTCTCATACTTAAAGGCATGCTGACAGTCTGGAGAACAAATGAACGGCATAGTAGGACTAAGTTGGCTAGTAAGAGGGGCAACCATAACGGAGAAGTTCCTGCCAAAACTACAGTAATAGCCGGCTATACCCAGGAATCTCTGCTACTCCCATTTAGTAGTGGGTGCAGGAAAACCAGTAATGGCCAAGACTGACTTCCACAGGGCACACCTTTCCCTGCCTAACCTGCTTACCCAAATAAGTAATCGTAGCTTTTTCTGAACTCACACTTGGCAAGGTTCAATGTCAAAGAGGCTTTAGCCAATCTTCTGAACATGGTTCTCAGGATCTGCTCATGTTCTGTCCACGTACTGGAATACACAACCAAATCATCCAAATAGGCCTTAAAGTTAAGTGAATGTAGTTCTGGCTACTGTCCCTATCTCTGAAAATTAGCTGGGGCAATTCATATACCAAATGCTAAAACATTATATTGTACAAAATCATCCGGAGTTACGTATGCAGAGATCTCAGAGGCACACGCAGTTAAGAACCCTGCCAATAGCCTTTTTACAGGCATTCACTTTCCTGGAGTCGGTACAAATCCTGAAAGTACCATCTGGTTTAGGAACTAATAAGCAGGAGGAACTCCAGGTGTAAGGACTGATGATGATGATGATGGGACTCCTTAGTGTGCACAATACACAGACGAAAAGCTAAGGAACTAATTCCTCAACCACTAAGGTCTCGAAGGAGACAGATTAGAGGGAACAAATCCCAAAAACAAAAAAAAACACACTCCTGTGGGAGAATCCCAACTCTAAGATAAATAAAAAGAAACTAAGACTTCAGGGTGAAATAACTAACAGCTCTTAATATAGAAGGAGCAATCTGTGAAGTACCACGCAGATACTTAAGCACCAAAGTTCTTCGGCGGGAAAAAACGGATCAACCCCGCAAGAAAAAGAAAATAAAGAACTTAGTAAAAGATTCCTACATTATACCTACATTCAAGGCTTTACTGAGCCAAAAACCCACAGACAAACTCTCTGCCAAAGCCAGCAAAGTGTATAGATGACACTAATGCAAAGAAATGCTGAAGCCCTGGGTAATATAAAGACCTCACACACCTGAAACCAATTACTAATTGGCCACACCTAGCAGTCAACCGATAACCAAACAAGACAGGAAAAGATAGCCGATTAGCCAAAAGAACGTCGTTAGCTTCCCAACAATAGTACAAACGAAAAAACAAACAAATAATAAAAACAAAGATAACACCTGCAATCATGACACCAGGAACTAGAACTGGACTTGGCTAGGGTAACTGATAATTATGAATTTATAAGTGGTTGGCAGTATCAGCTTTACTTAAACTGACCCCACATAATGTCCACTTTCTTTGTGTGCCTTATCTGGCTTGATGGGTATCTGGCTTGGTAAATCTTCTGTTGCACAGGGCATTGGAAAGGTGTTCTCACTAATTTAACGGTGCAGGAGCTTTCCCAGGCAGAGATGTCTGGGGATAGGCTTGTGATAAACATAAGTAGTGTTTAGACTATGTTAACTGTATGGTTTGTTGAACTGAGCTACTGGAGTAAAGCACAGACCAGACAGGATGTTAGTTTTAATGTCTTTTTTCTCCTAAAGGTAAAGCAACACAAAACACTGGATACATATGGCAGGGCAAAACTGGCTCTCACCAGGGAGGAGTACGATTGGTTGGCCACATTTCTCTTGCAGTGTCCTTAGCTCCATGGCTGGAAGGAAAGGTCCTCCCTGTTCTTTTTTAATGTATTTAATGCATTTTTAATAATCTGGAGGTCCAAGTGAAGAGAAATGGGGAATATGTGACATTGGCATGGAAAAGGAGTGGAACGAAAGGAAATCCCACTATCACTGACATCAGGTCATCTGTTGTGATTTGATATTGAATTGTAAATAAAATTTATACTGACCTGCCATATTGGCTGTTATCATCTGTTCAGGTCCAAAGACAACTTACTGACAAATAAAGACATACAGTTGCACAATCCATGTGCCACAGCTCAAACACCGCAGGCAAATCCTATGTGACAGAGATCAGCATTGAGGATAACCACTAAAATAGGTCCCTGATACAGAAGGCCTTAAGGGGAGAACAGTGCAAAAGGCAAAGTAAAGCGAATAAAGATCAAACGAATAGGCAAAAGAAGCTCCAAAAAGAAATGCACACAGCTGGAGACAGCCAAGAGGTTGGTGAGCAAACTGACAAATTGAAAGGACAGAAATAGTAAAAGTATTTCATATAAAAGTACAATGATATAAATCATGTAAGAAGTTATATGATACATTACTTAAATTTAAAGTCCCAAGGAAACATACACAAACAAATGTAATTCACAACTGTTTTAAATTATGCTTAATACTATATGATGCTTTTTTATAAATTATGCCATTACAATGGTCCACTAAACTATCAACGGAACAGGGAATGGTAGGATGGCATACATTTTGGGAAGCGAAAATAGCTTTTGTATCTATATATGCTCCAACTAAATTTGACCCAGCATTCTTTCCCGAAATTGCTAACTGACTTGCCCTACCAGAGTATTTCCTGGTGAGTGGAGTGGAGTGCAGTAATGAACACCTCTTTAAATAGATCCAACCCAGCTCCTAGTACAACACAGCACTACATTGGCTTTAAACCAATTGGTGAAGGATCAGATGTATTGGATATATGGAGTACATATAATCCCAGCACTAGAGGCTTAACGTTTTTCTCAGCCATGCATAGATCTCATTCTAGAATTGACTATATCTTCTCCTCCCCCAATCTTTTGGAAGGAGAAGGTACAATAGGCATATTACCCTCCTCAATATCTAGGGATGGGAATTGATATCAATGACAATACTTTTTGTGTAACAAAAAATAATTTTGCTTAACGCAATATACTTAATACATGAATAATAATATACTTGTGTACACAGCACATATATACCTCTATTATACTGCATTGTGGGGAGCGAGGACCGTAAAGAAAATAAGCACTCATAAAGAATCAGCGGAGCCTGGCCCTTAAAATAAAGATAGCGTGGCATGTGGAGTTTTATATAGTTTTACTACAAAGATATTGGCAAAATAAGATGGTTACAGAAGAAGGCTATTATTAGAAGAACTGTGTTTACGAACACTTTGAAGAGAAGAAAAAAACACTGGTATGTGCAGGCCTACATTAAAATAAAACACAATTTTGCAGGCCTATTTGAGTCCTCTCCTTGTGGAAAATGAATCAAATAAAATGACACTGTTCTCACCTTTTTAGTGTGATTTATGTTTCTGAATGTCACTGCAGAGCTTCTCCTTATCGGGGCTGTAAGAGGTGACTTTAATCTTCATGCTGGACTGCAGGCTGCCATCAGTGAGGCGAGAGCAGTGTTTGGACTTTTCGTAGTTCATGTTAGAGAAAACCTGCTCACATAAATATGTGGATCCAAAGATGGACAGGGCTCCAAAAGCATACTTTTCCATGTTCACATACGTGTCAGGAATGGCATTCCACGTGTCAGATAAAAGTTTGTTGGCTTTGGGGAGGCTCTCAGTCGCACTCCATTTGTGCTCCTGAGTGAGAATAGCCCTCCAGATCAGTGGTCATTCTTTTGAATTTGGCCATCCATAAGTCTTTATCAGCTATGTCGGCAAGTTCAATTTCAAGACCGGCATGATTTACTGCTGTGAACAATGACATGTTCAGTTGTGATGGGTCGATGTCCGGCAGCGTCACTGGGAAGGTTAGTGTGTTTTTTTCCTTTCTGAATTCACCGAATCTTTCCCCAAATGCGGTTTGCACTGTGGTGATTGCTCGCTGCAAATATTCACAATTTATAGTCATGTGAGCTTTGTACTCTCTCAGGGAGGGGAACTGAGAGAATGCACCTCTCTGTACATCTCTGGCAAACACCGTCATTTTGCGCTCAAACGCCAAAACATTCTCCGGCATCATCAGGGCTGTCCGTCCTTTTCCCTGGAGACTTTTCTTCAGGGTGTTAAGATGACCTGTCATATCCACCAAAAAGTAAAGTTTTTTTTTGGCGGTGGATGCAGGGTGTGACGTATATTGTAGTGGACAAAGTATTAATATTTGCTAAATAAAATTTTTGTTTTATTAATGCTCAATTTTATCATTCAGGGTATAAAATAAATACTATAGATTGACCGATATGGTTTTTTCAGGGCCTATACCGATACAGATTATTAGTAGTCAAGGAGGCCGATAACCGATATTTGGAGCCGATATTTATTTGCAGTAAAAGTGAAAATATTGGCATCAAAATTTTGAATAATACAATTTCCAACACTTAACTTCATTTAAATGCCTTTGGGGGGAATTCAGACTTGAGGGCACTCAGCGTTTCTTCCGCATAAATAGTTATGCGGAAAATACTTATTCATATTCTGACCTGGCTTGTGCGGCCACGCCCGGCCCACGCAGGGCTGAAAAGTAGGAGGATCCATATAGGAGCTTGAATAATGCAAATTTAGCCTGGAAAACGACACGCCCCCCACAAAACTTGATGGCCCAGCAATGTTTGTCTCGGAGTTTCCTCGTACTCACATAACCCAGTTGTAAAAGGTCTACGACGTAACCATGAAACTTTAACTTTGAAAGTTGAATGAACAACCAGCAGTCAGCAGGCCTATGTCATGCAATCACTCGGAATCTACAGAGTTTTGGATTGTGAAGCTTCTAAAAATTCCATGAATAAAATAGCATTCAGTTTTCAGTTACAAGATGCGGAAGAAATTGTATTCCGTATATCTTCGTAGGTGTGACTGATCGGATGAAAATATACTGATAGATTATTTGTAAAAGACGAGTCAGTAGATATAATATGCATGCATAGTGGTACTGCCAAAAACATTCAAGACTCTGGCTGTCTCGCTAGCCAAAAGGTACGGTGTTACATCCCAGGCTACAGGTAAACAGTGTTTGCAATTGTCGCACTATGCACTTAATTGAAGGCCTAATGAGAAAAGATTAAGCTGCAGGGTGGTACAGAATTAATCAATCTGCCTGTGTAAAATTGTTGCATGATGACAGTATATATAAGAATGATGAGTTGTAGACCCACTTTGGCGACATATAACCAAACTTCGCAGAAGAGGAGCTTCATGTTCGTCACTGAAGTGGTGAAATACAACACCATTCTTTACGTAAATCCAGTATGGGATAACATTGGGATGTGAGCTCTGTGGCTAAGGAGAGAGGTGGCGGACTTAAAACATAAATGGAGAGACCTGAGAGCCGGCATCAAAATGAAGCTGGCAAGGCACCGGCACTCTGCCGCGTCTAGGGTCTCCATTACACCTCTCCCAGATCGAAGAGCAACTTGTAGTGACCCTATCTGCAATGTAAGGGGAGAGTGAGGGCGTGGACACAGATCAGGGTAGGTCATGGTTAAACGTCAATTTAACGTTAATTTAACACTGACATTTTCGTTCCAAAACCACAGAGGTTCGAGGTGAACTTAGGTTTATTTGATCTTAACAATGTATTGAACACGTCTTCTACAGTCAGGGAATCCTCCATGAGCATGGCTGCTAGTGCTGCTCCTGAACAGGACCCCAGAATCCAAAATGGTAAGTGACCCGCTGCTTCTGTGAGGCCAGTATAGCTGCAAAAAAAGAAACTCGTTAATTTTCCTTGTTTCCCCTCAGTGTTCTCCCCCTCCATTCCTGATGACAATGGTGCACCTCTCGATCTGCGTGTACGTGAAGAGGATGCCGAGACGGTGGAAGATGTGGGAGCTCACTTCCCAGATGACCCTGCTGCTGCTTACCACCAGCTGTTGGAGCTTGAGCAAAATAAGGAGCTTCCGCATATTCATCACTCTAACCTAAATTGACCAGAGTTTATATGGCCTCAGTGTGGGATCTCAAAATGTCCTGTGCAACCTTTCTCCAGCTTTGGAGTTGCGCCATGGGGTTCGCAGAACTAAAGATTTAAAATATATATATATATATATACTGTTGTCATTCGTGTTTAATATTTTTACGTTGCACAATGTAAATATGATATTGCTTAACCCATTATCTCATAGCTCTTTAATATGACAAAACTTGGTTGAATAACGAAAATGATTTAAAATGAGCTTTCCTGCAAAAATGTTGGTTACCGTATGTAAGGGCTAAGAGGATGACGGTCCAAAACTCCCTTTGTAAACCAATTACAAGTACAGGCTTGTGACCAAAACAACACCTGAAAATAACTCCCCCTCCCCCAAGATTATATGGCTGCAAAATACTCCCTTTTTTGGGAGGGCGCAGCTGGGAACTACGTGGAGATATATATAATGGGAGAAAGGGTTAGAGGTTTGCCGTGTACATACCCAGGCTATGAGAAATGCATATCGGCAACTAACTGCCAGTGTCTATGTGCCCCAGCATGATCCATGTCTGGGTTATCTTCCTCCTCCTCCTGCTGCCCCTCCTCCTCCCTCTGTTGTCCTCCCCCCTCCTCCGTGAGAAGAGGTAGCCGTCTCGCCACTGCCATGTTGTGCAGCATGCAGCACACAACTGCAACACGGCAGGCTTTGCCAGGTCACAAAAGAATAGTGCCACCAGAAGCATCAAGGCACCTGAAACGGCTCTTCAGGATGCCGAACGTGTGCTCTATGACACTTCTGGTGGCCCTATGAGCACTGTTATAATGGTGTTGGGCTGGTGTCATGGGGTGGGCGAATGGGGTCATTAGCCAAGGCAGCAGAGGGTAGGCTCGATCTCCTGGGAAGACAATTGGAACACTTCATACATTCAGCATGACTTAACAGTAAAGATGGCCGTGTGCGCTTACCTAGAAGCCAATGCTCAGTGCCGGGCAGACTGGCTATTCGGTGCGGCAGTGCAGGAGCTCCTCAGTATGTAAGAATCATGTGCCGACCCAGGCCATTTATTTTGAATGCAAAGCTGGAGGAACACTGAGGGCCTTATCGTGTCCTTTTTTTCCTTTATACTTTGAGCTGATGTCAGCATCTATACCAGTGAATTTACTGTTTTTAATTAAATGTCATAACATATTGGCAAAAAGACAACTCGATTGACAACGGGAATACCTTTACGTGCGCCTGTTATCCAGACATTATTTAAATTGTCCTACTCATGCAATACGGTAACACTGACAACATGCAATATCACAGGCTGAGTTCCAATACTTTTTCTCATCTCCTCCTTTCCTACGCCGGAAATATGTGGAGGAAAGGAGGGGAGGAAACGAGTGGAGGAAAGGAGGAGATGAATCGAAAATTGGAACAACTAATCCGATTTGCCCGACATCAAAGTCGACGTCGGCTATTGATGAACTAGCCCTATCATAGCTTTTGAACGATGCCGAACCCACAAACCGTGCCTTAGCCAATCGCTGGTCCTACACAAGACAAGCCCATTTAAAGCTACAAAACAGGATTTCAAAGTCCAAGAACCTACACCAACTCACACTACAAACAATGGATTGTGAAGAAATGAGACCTGACTGTCCTAGTGTTCCAATGTTATTTTGCAAACAAAGTAATCGTGCAATCACACTACAAAAAAAATGACAATGGATTGTGAAGAAAGCATGAGACCTGAAAACAATAAACAAACAAATCTAAATTTTATTAACTAACTTCTCATCAAAAAAAAAAAAAAAGAAAATACAGGCAATGTTAAACAAGAGAAAACAAAATACTGCATTTCTATGTACAGGGTTTGTTAACTTAAGAAAATTATTTTGCAAATTCTGTGGTCATGCAATGGTCAAACAGGGAGCGTCTGGCATCCGATGCAAAAAGCTGGCCCATTTCTCTTCTGGCCAATCCTCATCCACCACCTGCAACACAAGAACCTTAAAACACACAAACAGGGCGGATAGTACCACCATCAGGCAGGGAGGGAAACACTGCACAGAAAATTACACTTATGACTCAGAGTCATAACAAATGCAAAATATTTGTTGTTGGCGAGCAATATTCTATGTGTGCAAATGACCTTAGAATGTATCCACAATCTAAGCTAAGCATTCTGTACAATCAGGTAAAGGCATATAAAGTGTCCCATCCTGTTTGCCAACATCATAAGGATACATCAACGACATCAAACAGGATCCCAATGAGAAGAGATTAGTGACTCAATTACCTATCACCATGTGAGCCAATATGATCGGCGAATGTAGTAACCCAAACGGGTATATAAAGGGCATGATCCAGCTTTATCACATCGCTTACAAGGGAAGCAGCACTTGCTCTAGCAAACATTATTCAGCACCACCTGCAGCGCCAGCGCTGCACGTCTGCTCGCAGGCGACTGCACATACGTCACGCTATTGCCCTGATGGCACCAAAGGTAAATAAACGGCATATACTTTGAACTATCCCCAGGTGACGGCCGTCATTTAGTGGCATAATAGGTTTGTTTGCAGATGCATAATAGGTTTGAGCTTTGCAGATGCTGTTATCTGAAGTGCTTATCACTGTATAGTGATGTATTGATACATGATGCTTTCTTGGAATTTGGTTACAACTACTGTTCTCAACATCTGTGAAATAAAAGCTAAACTGAAACTTAGAACAATAAATCTAAAACTAAACTGATATTCAAGGAAATTTTGAAGATAATACTGAAAGATTCAGAATTTAATGTCAGGTGCAGAGTTTGACGTCATGACGCATGAGTTTTTACAATGCTCAACCTGTCAGATAAACATGCCGGTATCAACTGGAACCAGTTCTCAGTTCACATCCCTAGCTATATCTGTTCACAGCATTTTTTTTTATCCTTACCAAAGAGGTCACCAAGACAGCATTTTAATATTTCTTTATTAAAAATTCAGTTTTCAATGACCATTTGAGAACACGATTGTCAGTTTTTTTGTCACTCAGAATTCAGTCGAGAAATTCTTTGGGAAACAACAAAATGTTTCATCACTTTTGCTTCACATCTTAGAAAAACCTAATTAAAGCAAATTAAAGACCTTGAAGATCACCTTTCTCTTTTGGAACACCCACAAATATTAAGCTTCTCGAATAATACAGCCTTAACTTTGGAGCAAAAAAGAGTTAACGTTGCTTAAATATAGGATGGAGTTTATTATGCAAAGGGTACAGCAGTCCTAGCCACCTTCTAGCCCTTAAGTTGAAGCAAAGCAAATCCCTTGCATCTGTTAGTGCTATTATCATCTGGTGAAATTATAACAGAATTGTATGATTTATACCAAACACCAAATAATTTTAACCAACAGAGCTGTTCTCAGTTCTTACACAGTTTAGACCTCCCTACTTTAAACCCAGAAGACTTGGCATCAGTGGCAGACCCCATTTCATTTTCTGAACTTACACATGCCCTTCACAGTATGAAGAAGGGTAAGTTGTCTGGCTCTGATGGCATGCCTCCCAAACTTTTGTTGGCCTTTTGGGATCTGCTTGGGCCCATAGTTCTTAAAGAAATTTAGAAAACTCTGCTGTAGACAAAGGCTCCTTCCTTCAGAACCAAAATCTAGCTCTTATTGCAATTTTATTCAAAAAGGGCAAGGATATTTATGAATTCTCAAGCTACTGTCTGATCTCATTGTTGAACACAAATATTAAGTTATATGCAAGGGTTTTGAGAGCATGCCTTGAAGATGTCATTCATATTTGCATCATCATCATCATCTGTTGGTTCTTCAAATTCCGCTTTGTGACCTCTTTCATATACAGTACTTTCATCCAAGTTGGGAATGATTTATTCATAACTGCAGTCCTCATCTTCCAAGTCTGACAGCACAAGGTGCATGTTATCCTCCTCCACCTCAAGAAAGTAGTCTCTCATCAGTTTTTCCCACTGAGTTCTGTCTCTTGCACCGGAGAGATTCAGTAAATCAATATGTTTGAGAGCTGCTGCCACTTATCGTAGTTCATGATTCTAACAATACGCAAATAAACTTTTCCAAAAAAGTAAACAAACAAGTAGGCGTCAAACTGTTGGCAAACGGCACATGAACATACAGCACTACGTTTACTATAACACTGGAAGAAGAAAAGCAAGCGGAACTACGCGCCATAGGAAGAGAAAACGCCGGTTTCAGTTATAAATCAACATTATTTCAGTTACTGTTTTTTATCAAAATTGTCTGGTATTGTGAACTGACAGAGCTAATGTGACCGGGAGACTTTAAGCTGCATAACTATATCAGAAGACGAACCCATATTATACGCGATCACTTGGTTTAACAGTGCAATATAATTCTGAGTTGATGACATTTTCTCCCTTCCCAGTTCTTGGAGGACCAACTTGCCTCAATATTTCATAAAATTTTTCATACTTATAAGTTTACTTTATATGATCGATATTGACTACTCTCTCCCTCGTTCTCTCAAAGTCTTCAGCAGCACTTGGTTGAAAAGTGGGATCCATGTTTTTGGGTACTTATTTGAACAATAAAACAAAAAACTGCAACAGTGTGTCTCTTGCTGTGCTTGCATGTTTACTGAATGAAAATGACTTACATTTTGGACACATCTGTCCCTCGTCAGAGTCTTAGAATGAATGGTAGAGCCTCTTATAAAGACTTTCCACAATTGGTCCCATGATTGGTGATCAGCCAATGGTATCAATACCACATTTTATATCAAAATTCACCATTAAATAAGTGTACAAAAGTGCAGAATTACTAAATATACATATACAATAAAAAGAACATCACATCACAAAATAGAAATTCATGAAAACATCAACTATCACTTTTGTTGAGTTATGATGTACAAAGCCAATCCTCGAATGCGCCTCACCAAGGTGTCATTACAGCTTTTGGTCATTACTTATTGTGAAGACATCATGCCTTCTGATGAATTTATCATAGATCTAGCCTCTCGAGTATTGAAGAAGAATTCATTTAAATTTGAAAATGATTTTTCCTTACAACTGAAGGGTATTTCTATGGAATCCAACTTTGCTCCAGGAATCAGCAATTTGTATGCTGGCCTTCTAGAAGAGAATTTTGTTTTTGAAGAAGGGTAGACAGGAGCCCTTATACATTCCCATGCACATAGTTTTGTTTTGTTGTCTAGACCACTAGTTTAGTAGCAGCTGCCACCCACAGTACTTTGGTTTTATTCTTCTGTTAGTGTAGACAGTTATATTATTTTGACAATATTTAGTTAGTGTAGTTACTTTTGTTTTCTAGTACAAGTTGGTTTTGTTCTTTTCTTTTAGTTGGCAGAGCTTTTGCGACGTTGTTGTTTTCCCCGGTTCTTGTTTGTACACTTGTAAATACTTGTAAATAGTTTTGTATATATTACAGTCACCACTGATCACAATGCACTTTGCCCACTCGTGTGTCACTGTCTTGTTTTTTTTGTAAATATACCTTTTGCACCATATTTCGATGCGTATTTCCCTGCCTGTTCCTTCCATTGAGCGCTATACACCTTACAAAAATACGTACTCCCCATCCCATCTTCTCCTGGACGTTTCAGAGCCTCTACATATAATACCTCTAAAAAAATGAAATAATTATCTTTCAAAAAAATGATAAAGAAAAGCTTAAATACAGATAATTACTACTGTTATTACAAAAAGTACCATAAATATGAGATCATTTACATATAAAACACAAAAAACATGTAATTTTAATGGAGTTTGTTGAAACAAATGTTCAGGAGAAGTATTTTCAGACAATCCCTCATTCACATACCTCTGTCCATCCAATCCGATTTTCTCTGCAGGTCTTAAATTGCCACGTAGCTTATCTCCCATCACACACCCTGCATGATTGCGCTGTGTATTTATAAGTTCTTGCTCCTGATGAGGCAGAGTTATCCTAGCTAACTACCCTGTCATGCTGCCTGTAGTAAATCTGTAGTTCTATTCCATCTTGATTGTTGCGCTAAGTTTTATTGATGCCCATTCCTTGGGGATGCTCATGCATCATCTCATCTGTAGCTGAATCGCTACTGATCACTGTTTATGTCTGTCATGAATTTTGTCAGGTGTGCTTCCAAAGCTAAATCGTTGGCTATTCCATCACCGCTAATGATTTGAGTCCATTTTCCTACTCAATTCGCAGTTTCCCCCTTCGTAACCACACGCGATAATGTCATTGTCGATCACTGCCCAGACTCTGTCCGTTTCCAACGTTTTCTACAACAGACTCAATGACATGCACATTGTATTTTGCTAATACACTAGGCATGCAGACAACCAGTAGTTGTAACCAAATTCCAAGAAAGCATCATGCATCAATACATCACTATACAGTGATAAGCACTTCAGATAACAGCATCTGCAAAGCTCAAACCTATTATGCCACTAAATGACGGCGTCACCTGGGGATAGTTCAAAGTATATGCCGTTTATTTACCTATTGGTGATCGGCCAATGGTATCAATACCACATTTTATATCAAAATTCACCATTAAATAAGTGTACAAAAGTGCAAAATTACAAAATAGAAATATACAATAAAAAGAACATCACATCACAAAATAGAAATTCATGAAAACATCAACTATCACTTTTGTTGAGTTATGATGTACAAAGCCAATACACAAATGTGCCTCACCAAGGTGCCATTACAGCTTTTGCTCATTACTTGAGATTGTGAAGACATCATGCCTTCTAATGAATTTATCATAGATCTAGCCTCTCGAGTATTTGAAAACGATTTTTCCTTACAACTGAAGGGTATTTCTATGGAATCCAACTTTGCTCCAGGAATCAGCAATTTGTATGTTGGCCTCCTAGAAGAGAATTTTGTTTTTGAAGAAGGGTAGACAGAGGCCCTTATACATTCCCATGCACATAGTTTTGTTTAGTTGTCTAGACCACCAGTTTAGCAGCAGCTGCCACCCACTGTACTTTGGTTTTATTCTTCTGTTAGTGTAGACAGTTACAATATTTATTTAGTGTAGTTACTTTTGTTTTCTAGTACAGGTTGGTTTTGTTCTTTTCTTTTGTTTGGCAGAGCTTTTGGGAGGTTGTTGTTGTTTTCACCGGTTTTTGTTTGTACACGCGTAAATACTTGTAAATAGTTTTGTATATATTACAGTCACCACTGATCACTGTGCACTTTGCCCACTTGTGTGTCACTGGCTTGTTTTTTTGTAAATATACCTTTTGCACCATATTTCGATGCGTATTTCCCTGCCTGTTCCTTCCATTGAGTGCTATACACCTTACAAAAATATGTCCTCCCCATCCCATCTTCTCCTGGATATAACAGAGCCTCTGAATAGAATACCTATAAAAAAAATGAAATAATTATCTTTCAAAAATGAAAAAAAGGCTTAAATACAGATAATTGCTACTGTTATTACAAAAAGTACCATAAATGTAAGATTATTTACATATAAAACACAAAAACATGTAATTTTAATGGAGTTTGTTAAAACAAAGGTTCAGGAGAAGACAACCCCTCATTCAAATACCTCTGTCCGTCCAATCCGATTTTCCCTGCAGGTATTAAATTGCCACGTAGCTTATCTCCCATCACACACCCTGCATGATTGCGCTGTGAATTTATAAGTTCTTGCCCTGATTTTGCGAGGCAGAGTTATCCTAGCTAACTACCCTGTCATGCTGCCTGTAGTAAATCTGCAGTTCTATTCCGTCTTGATTGTTGCGCTAAGTTTTATTGATGTCCATTCCTTGGTGATGCTCATGGAATCTGTAGCTGAATCGCTACTGATCACTGTTTATGTCTGTCACGAATTTTGTCAGGTGTGCTTCCAAAGCTAAATCGTTGGCTATTCCATCACCGCTAATGATTTCTGAGTCCATTTTCCTACTCAGTTCACAATTTCCCCCTTCGTAACCACACGTGATAATGTCATTGTCGATCATTGCCAAGATTCTGTCCATTTCCAACATTTTCTACAACAGTCTCAATGACATGCACATTGTATTTTGCTAATACACTACTGTGTCATGCATCATTTTTGTCAACGCATTCTGCCAACGCCATAACATACGAGTGATGCATTGACAGGCAGTTAAAGCTTATTTTCTTTTCTTTTCATTCATTTACATGCCCTCTCTTCAGCAGTACAACCAATGTCCCAGGGCAAAAACAGGAGATGGACAAACCCATTACACAGGAGGATATTGGGCAGGTGGTGCGAGAGGTGCTGCTATAGCAGCAGCAGCAGCCTCAAGAACTGCCAAAGCCCAGGCATACAAAAACATGTCTGGCTTGTGGGCAGCCTAAGTCCCACTACCTGACTTGATGGTTCAACTAAGCATTTCTTTTTTCAGCAGGGGGCAGTAAGATACTTTTATTGCTCTGTGAAGGTGCACAAGGCCTACTCTGCCGAGGGCTTGACTGACTCAAAAATGCCCTTTGCAGAGTTCTCAAAAACAGACTTTTTCTGGCGGGAGATAGAGCTTACTCGGCAGAGAGTGGGAGAGAAGAGGAAAAAGAGGGGGACTGCAGGAGCCTGAGCCTAAGGGGCGGCTGTGCCGCTTCTGTCACCTGGAGCACAGGCAGGGTCCAAACAGCCCCCACAGACACACAGGCTTTCCAGGGCTGGTAAGTACATTTACTGTCCAGCCAAAGTCTATGCCATGTATAAAGACAAGGGCATGGCTGAGGAAATGACATGGAGAGAGTTCAAGGACTCACCATTTTATCAAATGGAGAGACAGTGATGGGAGTCTAAGAGGAGGAAGTGACACTGTCCATAATGTGTATTTATTGTATATGTGTAGTGTGTATTCATTGTATATTTGTGTAAAAATGTTAACAGTATATTATGTATAAATTATGAATGTACTGTGCTGTCATTACACATTGTCTTCTCTGTTTGTCTGTCTTGTCTATCTGTGCTCTGTAAATAATACTTCTCTGTAATAAATATTTTGTTTTTGCACCGTATATTGTGTCACAGTTGAATGTACTTATAGATACCCGCATAGACTGGTGTCAGTGAGCATCTGCTTACAGAAGGAGACAGATGACTACCTTTTCAGGTAGTCTTTGAAAGTTCTTCAGGTTTTGGAAGTTTGTCAGGTTACCGAGGTAAGTTAAACTTTATACGTTGTCTGCCTTAACTTTTACAGGTGAATAAAATAGAGCCTAGCTTTTTTAAATGCATGCATGTGTTTTCTCTATTCATATATTCACGTAAAGTTACCTGTAATATTTCTGAAGTATTTACTTGGCGACAGGTGATCTTACATTAGCTAGATCTTACAAGTTCTGAAGATTAACTGAGTGAGAGAATAGATGTTTTTAGTGCTGTCCTTTTGATTAATTGTTGATATTAACCCTAACCCTAACCCATCATTCAATGTTCAAAAGTACTTCTGTTCAGGATTTATAGGCGATCATGTTTCAAATGTTTTAGCCTACATCTAGTTCAGGTACGCACCACACAATGTCCGTTTGGGCAAGGTCTGACTGCATATATGTCTGTATATTTACATAGTATTATTATATTATGTATACAGTTTTGTACAGTATTAACCTACTTTATGTGATTTTGCAAACAAATACACTAAGAGTGAGTTTTTATATTTGATCAAATTATCGACTGGGTTTGCTGGATCATTGTCATAAATATTAAATATTTCTAATTATATTACTGTTACTGAACAGTCCACAAAATCATTCAAAGTCATTAGTTTATGTTTAAGTGTAGTTTAACTTGTTCTAAAATGTGCTCTCTCCTGCAAATGCCCGTTTCACAGCAATTGTCAGCACACCTTTTGAACTGGGGTGGGAAAACTGAGGAAAAAGTGAGCGTCTTTGTCTCTTCTGAAAGAAACTGTAATCTGCCCTTTGAAATATGCCTAAAGGCAGACAATACTTATTGTGGTGTGAGAAAACTGAGGAAAAAGCGAGCATCTCTGTCTCTTCTGACAGAAACTGTAACAATCATTTTTTAGACATCATACAGACCTCCTGCCAGCATCCCAACACCTTCAGCATAGGTTCAGCCATGGGGTGTGAAAGCCTATTGTTTCTCTCTTGTCATTATTGTTCTCCTATCATGTTCAAAGACAATTGTGTTGCAAACGGAGGCCTTTTATGTTATAAAGCATGACGTACAACTCTTTCATGTCTTACAGATTTTCATCATGCACTGAAAAGTTGTTTTTTATCCTGGAAGAATCCATTTTGTGTTCCGCAAGGGACCACTTGGTTTTGAGTTTGAACCTGTTTTATAACATTCTTGTTTTGTTGTTCCTTTTGCCCCTCCCCTAAAAGGGAGAAATAAAAGGCCTCTGGCCACTTTTTGTTGAACTTTTGTTGGGTTTTCACTTCCACTCACCATCTGGCTCAGTGGCCACACCTGCCACTGCACCACACTTTATTTTGATTAAAGTTTTATTTTTGTTTCTTTTTGAAAGCCCCCAGCAGCTTAACTGTTTGGGGGCCTTAATTTTCATTTTCATTCTTATTTTCATTTTAAAATTAAAATTCAATGGAACAACAACCTGGACTGGCATGAGAACGATTTGGCTTTAAATACATGCAACAGACAGGAACTCGAGTTGGTAAATGAAAGTGGAACAGAGAAGAGCGGTGAAAGGAAGAAAGATAATGGCACCAGAGGACATACTAGAATGGCAAAAGACAAACGCACAGATAAAGGACAAAAGCGAGCTGGTGAGAGACTAAGTGTATTTGATAGTCCTACTCAGACTTCTGCTTTTTTCCCCTAAACAGCCACTCAAGTTAAGATTCATAGAGACAGTTCCTGTTCCCAGAACTTCAGTTAAAAATTCCTTTAAGTGTTCTAGAGGCACTTGCTCAGAAAATTTGATAAAAAATATTCTGAATAAGCCAGTATTGAGTACCTTCAAACAAACGGTCCTTAAGATTGGGTTAATAAATATAAGATCCCTAACACCTAAAGTTGCACTAGTGAATGAGTTAATTACTGATCACAAATTTGATATCCTATGTTTAACTGAAAATTAGCTTAAGCCAAATGACTTCATCAACCCCTTCTAGCTTCAATAACACTCATGTCCCCAGATCTACTGGTAGAGGAGGTGGTGTTGCTGCTGTGCACAGTTCTAAGCTCTGTGCTACCTTTAAATCTGACTTTACCTTCAATTCATTTGAACTGCTAAGTAATTAGCTTTGCACATCCTGACAAGGCAGCAATTAATCTGTTTACCCTGATAATAGTTTATAGACCACCAGGGTCTTATACCCTTTTCTTAACAGAATTTGCAGGCTTTTTGTCCAGCCTCATTGTTAGTACTGATAAGGCAGTGATAGTTCGAGATTTTAATATTCATCTGGACAAGAACCGTGACCCTTTCATTGTATTCTTCTTGAATATTGTTGAATCATTTGGATTATCTCAACTTGTAGACCAGCCAACACATTGCTGCAACCACATCGTGGATCTTGTTCTGACATATGTCTTTGAAATCAGCCATGTTGAAATTATGCCTCACAATCATATTCTGTCAGATCATTATCTTATCGCATTCGATCTGCCATTAGATTTTTATATTCGTCAGAACCCAAACTTTTCTATACGAGAACAATCTCGGATGGGCATAAAGGCACAAAAGGCTCGCAGCACACACAAGAACAGAAGTAGCTGAGATGAACTCTCAACAAAGACAGAAACACAAGGAGTATAAAAGCCAGGTAAACGAGGGCTAACAAGGAACAGGTGAGCAGGGAGACAGGTGAAGCAGATAAGCAATTAACTAAGCAGGTAACAAGGTGGGGCAGACACAGAAGGGCGGTGAAAACAAAAGCACATGGACAGGGAAATGAAAACCAAAACAGTAGAAAAAACCAAAACCAGACAAACAGAAAGACGTAATCAGACCACATTACTGACACACCCAGGAACCTTGGCGTCATTATTGATCCTGAGTTATGCCTTGAAACGCATATAAAAGACCTGTAAAATTTCTTACCTTAATCTGAGGAACATTAGAGGGACTGAGTCAGTCTTCTTATATTCTTCCAGACAGGTGTTAGCGGTACCTGTTGCCACCAGCAGGAAATAAAGGGCCAAACACACTGGAAGGGAGTTTTTTTGCGTCAGGTTGTAGCAGCTGCCAAGTGTTAGTCAGGGTTTTTTCTTGTTGCACATGGGCACCTCTTTCCCCAGAGTCACTCCATTCTTTTCTCAGATTTTCCCTCCATGAATTTCACCATCCAATTAAATCACTGCGGTTTACCCTGTTTTCTCTCCCTGCTCTGGGTGCCTGCCTGAAGCCCAAACACTGCAAAGCTATCTGCCCGTCCCGCCCTCCCTGTGCCATCTGGACCCTCCATTTATGAGAATAAAAAAAGGATCACTTGTAAAGCGTTCACCAAAAGTCTTCTGGAAAATGTAAAAACTGTGGACATTCAAATAAACTGGGACATGGAAAAAGTTTGGCTGAGACAAAACAGGGAACTTGAGGTGATGCTTACTGATTCCTTTGCCATGGTTTTTATTGTCATGAACCTGGCCACCTTATTTCAGTCTGTCCTGTGTTAAAGAAAAAAGAACGAAGTGTAAAAATCCCTCGGCTGTAGGGCTAATTCAGTGTGAATCAGTCGCTAGCCCTCCAGACCTTTTGACAGAAACGTTACCAAAACAAGAGATTGATGACGATTTTACACCTTTCATTACACAGGGTTTTGTTTTTCTGACTGTTAACAAGGAGGATGGGGTTCCAATTACCATTTTGCGTGATACTGGTGCGAAGCATTCTGTGGCTTGATGTGGTGTTTTGCCTTTTTCCGACCAGTCGTACTGTGGTTCGGACCTGTTGGTGTGGGGAATTAAACTGAGTGTTCTACGCATGCCGCATATCATCCAGAGAGTCAGGGCGCACTGGAGAGATTTCATCAGATGTTAAAGTCCATGCTTCGTAAATATTGTGTTGAATCGAATAGGGAGTGGGATGAGTCTCTTGGGTTTAGACTGGCTGAGCTGGTTTTTGGGCACACTGTGCGCGGCCCGCTGCGTTTGCCGATGAGAGGTGGCTAGCAGACAGACCCAGCCCCGAATACAATATTTTGGATTATGTGAGTTCATTCAGGGAGGTTGCATACTGTTTGTGAGTTGGCGCACAGTTCCCTTCCTACTGCGCAAGCTGAAATGAAAATCAGATATGACAAGAAAACTTGCAGCCACAATTTCCAACCGGGTGTCCGGGTTTGGTTTTGTTACCCGTTGTTGAATCCAGTCTCCAGGCAAAGTTTTGTGGTCCTTATGAGGTTGAGCGAAAAGTGAGTGACACAGATTACGTAATTAAAACACCAGATAGGAAGAAGTCCCGTGTGTGTCATGTCAACATGCTGAAACAATATAGTGTTCGTAATATCTCTGCAATGTCCCCTGTGATCTCTGTACCCTGTGTTTCTCCCACGGTAACTGTGGTATCATCATCTTACCTTACTGAGGAGGATGGATTGCGTGAGCAGCCTGTTTCAGTTCCATGTGCGCAATTAGAAAATTCCAGAAGTGATATTTGCCATCTCATCCGTTGTCATGCACCACTATTTGGTGATACACCCACCCAAACTACAATATTGCAGCATGACATAGATTTTGGTGACCATATGCCTATTAAGCAACACGCGTATTGTGTCAACCCAGTAAAACGGGCTCAAATGCAGAAGGAGGTTGAGTATCTTCTAGAAAATGGCTTTGCTGTGCCAAGTTCCAGTCTGTGGAGCTCTCCCTCACTTCTGGTCCCAAAACTGATCACACATTTCATTTCTGTTATAGTTATCGCAGAGTGAATGCTGTTACTAAACCAGACTCGTTTCCTCTTCCACGTCTGGATGATTGTGTAGATCGTGTAGGGTCAGCCAGGTATGTTACTAAGCTAGACCTACTGAAGGGATATTGGCAGGTGCCCCTTTCACCTCGTGCATCTGAGATCTCAGCTTTTGTCACCCCTGACCACTTCCTAAAATATACTGTTATGCCTTTTGGTTTACGAAATGCTCCTGCGACATTCCAAAGGCTGATGAATATGGTTCTTTCAGATGTCAAGAACTGTGAGGCGTGCCTAGATGACATTGTGGCTTATTCCTCTACCTGGTCAGAGCATCTGGACATTTTACAAGAAATATTTAGTTGCTTAAAGGGTGCCTCTTTGACTTTGAACCTGGCCAAATGTGAGTTTGGAAAAGCTGTAGTTACATACTTGGGAAAGCAAGTAGAGCAGGGGCAGATATGCCCCCTGTCAGCCAAAGTCCAAGTCATTGTGGATTTCCCTGTGCCAGTAACTTTGCCGGTTTCTTGGTATGTGTGGCTATTATTGTGGGTTCTGTAAGAATTTTGCTAGTGTAGTTGCGCCACTCACTAGCTTGGCAAGCCCTTCCCGACAGTATGTCTGGATGGCTGCATGTCAGGACTCATTTGAATCTGCCAAGGCATTGTTTGCAGTGTGCCCGTACTGTCTGCACCTTTTTTTCATTGTTTTGCACGCCCTTTTAAAATAGAGGTTGATGCCAGTGCTTATGGTGCAGGCGCTGTTCTTTTGCAGGAGGACGATCGTGGTATTGATCATCCTGTGTGTTATTTTTCAAACAAATTTAATAAACATCAGGTAAATTATAGAACGATTGAGAAGGAAGCCCTGGCAGTGCTTTTAGCATTACAACACTTTGAGGTTTACGTTGGTTCGAGCTCCACACCAGTTTTTGTGGATTCAGACCACAATCCTTTTATGTTCCTGTCCCGAATGTGCAACCACAATCAGCGTCTGATGCGCTGGTCATTGTTGCTGCAGGATTTTAACATTGAAATTCATCACATAAAAGGAACTGATGGTTAATAAAATTTAGATTTGTTTGAATATTGTTTTGAATATGAAACCTGTTTACATCCAGTGTGATAAAATAAGCTGCCACCATAGCTGGTTATATTTAACCTTCCTCTGGTGTTAGGGTCGGCACCGACCCGTTTTTAGGTTTAAAGCATGCAAAAATACAACATAAATTTGTTTATTGCATCAAGACTTTTTGACTTTGTCAGGAACTTCTATTTAAACAAAATAAAATAAAAAAATTTTTGGTGAAAATTATGACCTTTGTGTTGTTAGGGTCAGTTTCGACCCAGTTAAAATATAAGATATATAAATGTAATAAATGCCAAAACTGAAATCATAAACACACAATCAGCCAACAGCCTACAGGCAGCTCTTCCACCAACCACTTGAGCTTCAGTTAGGGGCTTTTCTCTTTGCCTGTTTGACAGAACAAACAAAGACAGACATGTCCAGGAATGTCAGGCAAATTGAGTTGGTGACTTGCAGAGTACACATCTCCAATTTACAGCATGCAACAATGAGAAGAAGATTTAATGTGAGCCAAGCTCTGGATCATATCTTTGCTCACAATGAGGCAGAGGACGCACAGCAGTATAGCGATAGCGATGAGCAGGTCTCTGAGGAGGAAGATGATGTGGAGTATCAACTGGAAGACACAGACACATCTGATCAGTCTGATGAGGAGGTCACTGGTGCTGAAGCGGCTCCTGCTGAAACATTCAAATCCAAAAGTGGCAACATCTGTTGGAGCTCAGTACCTCCTGATGTACATGGCAGGACAGCTGCTGCAAATGTCATCAAAATGACCCCTGGGATCACAAGGTTTGCTGTGACCAGAGTAAGTGACATCAAGACATGTTTTGATCTGTTTATGCCATTGTTTATGCCAATACATGCCCAGTAAGCCAGGCAAATATGGAAAAAATCTGGGCAGCCTGTCATGCAAAAACCAGCTATGCATGGAATCTACAGATTTACACAGGAAAATTTGCAAGCAGCATCCCTGAAAAAAACCAAGGAAAACGTGTAGTCCTCTATATGACTACTGGACTGCGGGGTCAAAACATCACTTGTGACAAGTTTTTTACCAGCTATGACCTTGGACAAGAACTTCTCAGGAGGAAACTCACCATGGTGGGCACAGTAAAAAAAAATAAACCTGAGCTGCCCGCTGAAATGTTGCTGGTGAAGGACAGGGCTCCACTTTCCTCAAAGTTTGTTTTAACAGACACCAACACTGTTTTTCATACTGTCCAAAAAAACGACGGATTGTGATACTGATGTCCACTCTTCACAAAGATGCTGCTGTGTCATCAGGAAGTGACAAAAAGCCCATAATGATCCTGGACTACAACAAAAACAAAGGAGGAGTGGACAAGTTGACTGCCACCTACACTTGCCAGCGAATGACCAGGAGATGGCCAATGGTTGTGTTTTACAACATCCTCAATATGTCTGCATACAATGCATTTGTGTTGTGGACCCACATTCACCAAGGGTGGAACTCAACTGAAAACACCAAGCGGAGAATATTTCTTGAGGAGCTAGGGAGTTTACTTGTCAAGCCGTGCATTGAGCAAAGGGAACGGGGGCCCCAAGACTCAGCCACTGCAGCCTTGGTCAGACAGCTGCAGTGCTCACCAAGCACTCCATCCACACCCACAGCAACAAGAAGAGCATCAGCATCAGCTTCCTCCTCAGCCAGCCCTGCCTCAACATCAACAACAGCCACAGCCACAACCCCAGTGAGACCACCTGATTCGAAAAGAAAGATGTGTCAGGTCTGCCCTAGCAATAAGGACAGAAAGACCAACACATGCTTCACCTGCAAAAAATATATCTGCAAAGAACAAATTGTCACTTTTTGCCACACATGCATCTAAACACACACGCACACACACACATAAATGTATGTTCTTGCACAGAGTTTTTATGGAACTAGTACTTGATTTCTGTTGGTGTGACTTGCTCGATTGGTTATTGTTTGTTTGAACTTGCAAATCTACATTTTATTATCATTTTTAATTTTTTTTAAAAAAAAAAAAAAAAAAAAAAACGTATTTTTGCCCTTTTCTTGAAGTAAATATATATGGTCAAAATTGGCCTGAAACACCATAGATGTAACTATGGTTGATAATATTAAAATTAAAATCTTTTTTTTTTTTGAACATTTAAGAGATGTGATCTAATACCCCTCATTAATAGTCAGGTAACAGAACAACCTTTTATTTGTTTACATTATTCTCTTGAGGTTCATTTGACCACTTTTTTATATTGAAAACGAGGGGTATGCTGTTAAAAGAGAGGCCCAGGGGGCCACAACAAAAACATTAAAACCAATCTTTTCATGGATAAGGGAGCCTAACAAGGTAACCAAGAGGTAAGAAACAAATTGGATGATAAATAATTGTTTTTAGGGTGTTTTATGGCTGATTTAAGACATGGGTCAAAACGGGTCAGAAAGCTAACACCAGAAGAAGGTTAATCTCATTTTGTGTCCTAAAGTTATTCCAAACCTTGATCCTCCTTCTCTCTTAAAAGCAGAATAGGAAACAGAAAAGCTGTAAGCTCTACCAGCACAACATTCTCAGACCAAACCAACCTGATTTATTTTCCACCACTTTCTTTTGAAAAATATTTCCTCATCTCTTTTTTTAATTTCACCATCTCTACTTTTTTTTTCACCACATTTTTAATTACATTAACTCTTTTAATTTCACCAACCCTCTGAACTTATTTCACCACATGTTAAAATTCTCTCATCACTTTTTTAGTTTCACCAATCCTATAAATTTTCACCACATTTTTGAAAAATATTTCCTCATCCCTTTTTTTGCATGTCACCATTCTTTTATTTTTCATCACATTTTTAATTACATAACTCTTTACTTTTAATTTTTAATATTTTTCCCACCACAGTTAAAAATATTACCTCATCCCTTTTTTAATTTCACCAATCATATTTATTTTCCACCACATTTTAAAAACACATTTCTTTTTAATTTTTACCACTTTTAAATAAATTTAATGCAAATTTCCCTTCAGGGGCGCCACAGATTGGGATTTTTAGATGTGGATGTTGAACTTGAAGAAAGGGAACAGATTTTACACCAACCATTGTTTTTAAAGCCATACATTTTATATAATGGTAATTTGGTATCTTATAAAAATTGGTTTGAAGCTGAGAGACATATTTTACATTGTAAGAACTGGGTTCCTGCCTGTACAAGTGCTAATTGATAGCACTTTTTAGTTTCAATTTTAATCCTTGTGGATGGTGGAAAATAGGCAAACAGCCTTATATTTATTAACAAACTCAAAAATACAAACCACAAACATCCCTGGGGGAAAAAGGCAAAAAAATTAGAGTTCTCAGACACAAACAAGCTGGAGAGGGTTTGCGGCTCGTGGGGTTTAGGTGGCTCCCCATGGTGGGGTTCTGTTCACCGATGGGGTCACCCCTATGCCCACCACACTCCCCCCCATTTGGTAAACTGCATGGTGTGAACCAGGTCAATGGACCACCTTCAAGGAATAGGGTTGGAGGGAGAGGAACCAGCACGTCAGGTCGGACATTATATTACATTACATTATAGTCATTTAGCTGAAGTCCAGGGGTGCAGCTATGAAGGAGAAGTGAGGGATGAAATGATGATAGTAACCAGCCAAACCAAGGAATGCACGTACCTCGGAGAAGGTATCTTAGAAGGCCAGGGCCAGTCTCTCACCACCTGGATCTTTTTACCTTGGGGTTTGATAGGGCTTCACCCGATGTTATATCCCAGGTACTGTGCTCTGCTCTGCGCCACACAGCACTTGGCACGCTGTCAAACCTGCTGGATGTTCGGTCCAGGTGTGGGAGTGGATGACCACGTCGTCAAGGTAGACCGCTGCATAACACTGGTGAGGCTGGAGTAGCACATCCATCAGGCCAGGTGCTGGAGCCCTGGCATGACCACGTTGTCTGGTACTGTCCAACTGGCATGGAGAAGTCAGTCTTTTCACAGTCTGGTTGGGCAAGAGGAATTTGCCAATAACCTTTTGTTAAATCAAGTGTGGTTATAAAGCAAGACTCACCCAACCATCCATCAGGCGCTGGTTCGTTGCATGGGATAAGCATCAAACTCGGAGACAGCGTTCAGTCGCCTGAAGTCATTGCAGAACTGTAGGGAGCTATCAGGTTTTGGCATAAGCACAATGGGACTTGACCACGGACTGCATGTCTCCTCGATGACCCCCATCTGCTTCATCCTCTCAATCTCCTCCATCACAGCTGTCTTTTTGTGCGATGTGGGCCTGCATGGCCTCCAGGATCACTTGCCACCTTCTTGAGCATTTCTGTGGATAAACAGAGGTGTGTGGTTGATTAATGCACAGCAGGCGACACACATCTTCCATTACCTTGGAAATGAAAGGTGTTCCCTGGTCTTTCAGGATTTCCTTTGGCAGTCCCACCCCACTGATGAGGTGCACCAGCTCATGAGTGACATGTTTGGAGGAGAAGCTCTGCCTGGTGTTGTAGGCATCCTGAGGTACCAAATGAAAAAAAGAAATGGGCCTCAGCTGTAATAAATACATTTTATTCACAACTAATTAAAGAAAATCAATAAATATTCTGTTTTTTGTGTTGTTTTTCCATGATATACACTTCCTGTATGTTTATGCAGTTGGACTTCCCTAAGATCTGATGCAGCCATGATGGTACAGGGACTTTATTTCAAGCCTCAAACCTTGTCTCTACTAATTATAGTTTTGGAGATAATGCGGTTTAAGACTAGGGAAAACAGGCGGATATTCCCCAAAAAGGTCAGGGAACTTTTACAGGTTAAGGATATTTGGAAATCAATACATTTTAAATCAATCATTTTAAAAATGTTGTTTTAGAAATGTTTGATTTTCAAATATTCTGTGTCACAATTGTATTTTCAATGAAATGAGACTGTGTATGATTGGAATCTGTATTGATGCGATATGTTAGATATGTAATGAGGAAGAGAGTTTTTTTTAATTGTAAATATTTAACCTGTTGTTATGTTTGGGATGCTATCAATGTATTAAAGTGGGGTGGAAAAGATCCGTTGGTTTTAAAGATGTTCAGAAATATTTTTGTTTTAAACATTTTTATTCGTGGCATGATACAACAGAATAATGTTTTGTGTAAAAAAGGGAATCTGTTCATATCTGCTATTTTTTTAAATAAAAGCATTTTATATGATTATTTTAACTTTCATGATACAACAGAATAATGGAGAAGAATGATTTTATTGTTTTGACTTTGGATGGGTTTGCTATATGTCTGCCTGATTGTTGAAACTGACACAATTACTTTTTTGATGTGGGGCTGCAATTTTAATGAAGAGAGGAGCGTGTGACAAAGAAACAGAGATCTTCAATGATGGAGTGGGAAAATGCATAGCTATAGAAATGTAAAAAGGTGGAATGGAGTTATTCAATGTGTATTGCGCTAAATGAAGAGGGGAAAAAAATCCTTGACTGGATGGGAGAATGTTATTTGAATGGGTGATTTTATTGCTGTTTTTACTAAATTAGATCTGGGAAATGATCTGGGTTTTTAAAATCCGACAGAGGAAGGGAGGAGCTATTGAAGCTGAGGAGACAGTATGGACTGGTTGGCATATGGAGAAAATACTCAAGGAGGCAAACAGTTATAAAAAAGATTAAGCAGAGCAGAACTAATTTTATTTTATGAAGTAAGGAATTAGAAGAGAAAATTAAAGATATATACATGTTTTAGTCTTATTTATGACTTTTAGGTTTAGAGAGAAGACTGGGAGTATGGGTTTTAAAATGCAGAAAAATTGATTTATTGTGATGCATAATTGAATGGAGTACAAACTGTAGCTTATTTGAAGAAGATAAAAAGTGTGGTAATGTACTAATGTGAAATACGACAAAGAAATCCTCAATAGAACATAGTAAAAGAATGGAAAAAGATAAAATGCTGGTGGAGTGCAATGCCAGAAAAGAGTTAGAAACCAAAAGTTAGAAATTCAAAGTACAGAGAGGAGCACAAGGTTCTTTTTAATCTGGAAAAGAGTAGACAGTGGGCTGATGAAATAAAAAGGATTTTAAGATAAGATGGTGCATAGAAACCGAGACATTTTAAGTACAGTGAAGGAATTTTACAAAGCTATGTTTTACAGTAGAGGTGTAGATGAGCATGAGGAAGATTTTTATTGTGTCAGATAAACAGTAAAATTACAGATGATGTAAAGGGATTTTGTGATGAGGAAATAACAGAGGGAGAAATAGAACAGGCAATTTCACAGCTGAGTACAGGGAACAAATGTTTTAAAGAAATTTAGTCCCTATTTTATAGCTTATTTATGGAGATATTTTTTAAAAATGAAGACCTAAGTGAAACAATGAAAATGGGTATGATAAAAATGATAAAAAGGGAATTCACCCAACAAGGAGCTATGGATGTGCGAGGACTCAAGGTCCAACCACACAGAAGCAGGGTCCTCCTTGACCCATTCTGCTATAAATCTCAACTGAGATGCCAGCTGATACCATCTGATGTTGGGAACATATAAGCCTCCTTTTGAACTGGGAAGCTGCAACTTCACACTTTAAGCTGAGACTTTCTTTTGTTCCAAATAAAGACACTCAGCCAACCGTCAAGTAGCTTCAATACTTTGTTTGATAATAGCAAAGGGATCATCTGTAAGAGGCACAGTAGCCTTGGCAACACATTCATTTTGGTGAGAGATATTCTGCCTAGCACTGATAGAGGAAGTGGACCCCATCTTTTTAGGTCTTTTTTTATAGTGTCTAGAAGGGGGGTAAAATTGGCCTTAAACATTTGATGAAATTATTGGAGTAATCTGAATGCCCAGGAGCACAAATCCTGACATAGACCACTGGAATGGAAATGAGTTAAGGAATTAGTTCTATCCCTGAGGATTCCCATTGGCATCGTGAGGGATTTTGAGAAATTGATTTTGTAACCAGAAAAGGCACCGAACAGAGAAATAGTTTCAATTAAGACATGGAACAGAAGTTGCAGGTTCTGTTATAAATAATACAACATTGTCTGCGTAGAGTGAGATTTTGTGCTGGGTACCACCATCACTAACACCTCTGATAATTGAATCCTGCCTGATGTCCTTAGCTAAGGGTTCCACTGCGAGGGAAAAAGGGCAGGGCTAAGAGGGCAGCTTTGAGGCGTTGAACGATGGAGTTGGAAGCTGTCTGATCTGTAACCAATTGTAATGACTGAAGTTAAGGGTTTATTGTATAATAATTTAATCCATTTCATACAATTTTCACCCAAATTAAATTTGTATAAAACTCAGAGCAGATAAGACCAATCAACACGGTTGAAGGCCTTATCTGCATCCAATGAAATTGACCATGCTATCAATTTCCTGTGTTTGCCAAAGGTGATTTATGTTCAAGAGCCTTCTGACATTTAGAAAAGAGTTCCTGCCTTTAATAAAGCCGGTCTGTTCTTCCTTAATAATGAAAGACAAAACCCTCTCCAATCACAGTGCTAATATCTTTGACAACAGTTTAAGGTCTTGGTTTAGAAGGGCAATAGGCCAATATCCTAAACAATCTTCAGGGTTTTTGCCTTTTTAAGAATTAGTGTGATATCAGCCTCTCAAAATGAATGGGGAAGACTACCAGACACAAAAGAGTGCTCCAACATCTGTAGAAAAGGGTCCATCAGAACTTGATGGAACTCTTTATAAAACTCAGGCCATCAGGCCCAGGTGCTTTACCTGTACCTTTCAACTGCAGGCTTTTAAGCACTCAAAGGGCTTCTTCCCTGGAGATGGGAGCATTTAATTCACATTTCTGAACACCAGAGATTGTAGGGAGGGCTACACCTGCCAAAAAAGGATTCCATCTTTTCAGAGGCCCCCAGCAGCTGATCTGCCTCATACAGCCGAGTACAAAACTGTTTGAAAGTATTATTAATATTTTTTTATCAAAATGATGGATACCGTTTGCATCTGAAATTGAGGGTATAACTTGGGGTTTGTCTTAACTTTAGTTAGGTGAGATAAATATTTACTAGGCTTATCACCATATTCATTTAGCCTTTGTTTTGAAAAAAGAATAGCACTCTTAGCCTGTTCAGTAAATAAAGCATCTAAAGCAGCCTGCACAGCACATTTCCTTTGTATTAGTGAGGGATCAAATGATGAGCTGAGTGTTTTCTTAATGTCCACTAATTCTTTGTCAAGTTTCTTTTGTTGTTCTAATTGCTTTTATTTTTTGGATGCTGAGTACCCTACAATTAAACCCCTAATATAGGCTTTGGATGTTTCCCACAATAAGGACGGGTTATTGATAGATGAGAGTTAATAGTGAAAAATATGTTAACAGTAAGATGTACATTTCTCATCCTTCAAAAGGTATGTATCAAGAACAAAAACTTTGAGCTAAAAACAACATCTAAATGCACAGGCCTCAACAATTAAATTTTTGCAGTTAGTGAAGCAGATAAAATTGCGAGTCCTAAGGGGAGAGGAGTACAGATATTCTTGTAAAAGAAGAGGACCCCAAAGACTGCCAGCCAGGAAGATGTAGATGGTGGGACTGCAAAGAAAGAAAACGTTATTGGACCAGTGCGACGTGAGCGGAATGTAAGTCTGGAATGTTGAGTCGGATGTAGGATTGGAAGGCATCGGAGGACCAGCGACCCAGGCATTTAATTAGGTGATCTGGTAGTCCGTTTTTTGCTGCGGTGGTGGCTGCTCCGATTCTGAAAGAGTGTGAGGAAAAAACGTTAGACGGAAAACCACATGCACACAGGACTGCTTTTAAATGTTTTTGGAACCAATGACGAGTTACGATGTTGCCAGTTTTGTCAATGAATAATGGAGAGGATGGAGAACTAGGGAGGTTGACGCGGTATTGGAGGTAGGAAGATAATATTTCATATGGGCTAACGGGTGAGTCGAGTTTGAAATAATGGACGAAACATCCCTTGCCGGATTGATCGGTTTTACTAAACTTGAGAAAATATTGGATGATCTCCTGGCTGATTACAGTGAGATCGGATAAACAGGGATGTATACTGGGGTTGAAGTAGGTGGATGTAGAAGTGAATTCGGAGCAGCGTAAGAATCCGAAGAATGCAAGCGTGAATAAGGTTGCTAGGGTGATGTCTGTATGTGGGTCGGAGTAGCCGGATCGGAGGAAATCTATGCAACGAGTGAGTATGGGAAGCGTTATGGGATTTCTGGAAGTTTGTATGCCTGGGTCTAGCCTTTGGAACCCTTTCAAGAGGAGTTGGATTTGAGGGTTGTGTATGTGAGGGCAATTGGAACCGAAAAGGAGTTTGTGGAAAAATTGTATACCGCTTAGGGAGACTCTGATGGTGGAGGTTTTGATTCGGAGATGAGAGTGGGCGAAAGTTATGAAAGAGGAGTATGTGACTAAGCTGAATGACGGGAATTGGAGGTTGTGATGGACATGGAATGACTTAAAGCAGTTCCAGGCGGTGTAGTAAGACTGAAGTGTGCGTGGTGATGAGGCTTGAAGGATTGTGTCGAGGGAGCGCAGGTGCAGGTGATGAGGGGGGTGATTCACGGGAACGTTAGCTGTGAATAGGGAGGAACTGGAACCGGGTTGGTGTCTGCTTCTGGAGCCAAGGAGTAGAATTTCTGAAATCGGAAGCGAGAAAGACAGTCAGCAATTTCATTGTAATGACCGGAACGTGGAGCGGCGCGGATGATGAACTGATTACGAACGGATGCCCAGGTGAGACGACGGAGGAGTGGCATGATCGCGTTCAAGCGTGAGCGACCTTTATTGATTATGTGGACGGTGGCTAAATTATCCGAATGGATTAAGACGGTCTTTTGTTTCCATTCGGCACCCCAAATGACCGCGGCGCGACCACCGGGTACAATTCGAACAGTGCGGATGAAGATTCGGAAGGGGGCAGAAAGGAGAACTCGACCGGCCATGGGGCTGCGAACCATCGGCCCTGGTAATAAGCACCGAAGCCCGCGGAGGGGGCAGCATCGGTGAATAATTGCAGGTCAGTGGGAGACGAAACGTGGTCGTCATAGAAAAAGAGACCCGTTCCATTCTTTAAAAAGAGGTGCCACAGCCGGAGTTCTTTTAGGCAATAGAGTCCAGCTCTACAACGTCTAGTAAAGACGGGACGGACGAGGCTAGGGAGAGCAAGTACGATATAAATGATCTACCGTGGGGAAGGACACGCATTGCGAAATTTAAATGACCGAGAAGCGATAAAAGGTCTCTTTTTGTGCAGCGGGGGTTAGACAAGTGTCCGTGGAATGCTTCGCTAATCCGGTCTATCTTTTCTTTAGGAGAGAGGCCCGGAGTTCTTTTGTGTCGAGAATAATGCCCAAAAACTCTTGAGAAGTGGAAGGACCGAATGTTTTCTCTGCTGCCAGCGGGACACCGAGGTCGTGGAAGACCTGGAGCATGGAAGCGAGGCCGGACGCCGGGGGGGACGAGGGTGGCGTACTCGTCAAAAAATCGTCCAGCAGGTGGAGGACGAACGGAACCTTGCGGCGATTTAAAAGAATCCAGAAAATAGCTTCGGACAGGGTAACTGGGTTAGCCTGGCAGCGCATTTAGCCGAGAATAGCCGGTGATAGGTAAAAAAGTGGGACCCGCCGAACGAACTGCTAAGTCAGCTACGATAGCTAAGTAATCATTCAGCTCCTTTCGGCGGTGGGGGAAGGCCGAACATATGATGTCGGTGTAGCGGCCAAATGCCAGGCTAAACTCCGGAAACGTAAGGACCTTGGTGGAAGACGGGCCGGATGTTTTGAGGGACACAGTAACGCCATCACAATCCAACAACCTATGCTCCAAAGGGGAGGAAGGAGACAGCAGGGAAACTAAATTAACATCCGCACCTTGTAGGACCTGGGAACGAATGGCAGCAGACACGGGAATCGGGTCGAACACGGGGGCGGACGGAGGAGGGGGGGCGGAAGTCGCCGTAGCCAGGCTATAGGCCTGGGCGCGGGGGGGAACGGGTTGGGGGGGCCAGGATGGCAGAGAGGGGTGGGCGTGAGGATCCGGAGGATAGAATGCAGTAGAGCAGTGAGGGTGTTGCAGGGGAAGAGATTTGAGGAAGCTGCGCTGGCAGGGATAAGGGAGGGGGGAGCTGTGCCGGATCCCTAGGAGCGTGCAATGGCGGCGCTACCGCCGACGACACGGGTGCCGGGGGAAGCCCGCCGACTCCGGAGGGGACGCCGGGAGCGGGGAGGGAGAGATACGGTGCCGAGTCCCTAGGAGCGTGCAGTGGAAGGACAGGCGGCGCGTCGGGCGCCGGCTGGGGCCAACCGACTCCGGAGGGACTCGGGCAGAGGGAGGGGGGAAGGGGGACAGCTGTGCCGGATCCTAGGAGCGTGCAATGGCGGCGCTACCGCCGACGACACGGGTGCCGGGAAGCCCGCCGACTCCGGAGGGACGCCGGGAGCAGGGAGGGAGAGATACGGTGCGAGTCCCTAGGAGCGTGCAGTGGAAGGACAGGGCGGCGCGGGCACCGGCTGGGGCCAACCGACTCCGGGGACTCGGGCAGAGGGGCACGAGGGCAGCCGGAGCGCTGAGAGGGCACCGAGATGGGGCTGCTCCGCTAGCAGCAAGGAGGCAGGTGAAGGAGACGGGGCCGGACTGAGCAGCCGCGGGGAAGGAGTCGCAACAGGCACAGCCGAGGACAGCCGGAGGTCGCCAGGAGGTAGGGTGACGTCATCGACTCCGCTGAGCTTGAGCAGGGACTGTCAGGACCCCAGGTCGCAGAGAGTCTGAGTACAGGCGAAACAGCTCTGCTTTCCTTAAGTTCGCAGGAAAATAGACTCCGCGGTCGGTGAGAGCCTTTCGGGGAGGGCCACGGTCCATCGGGCGGCCGGGAGGAGAAGCAGTGCGCTCGCCGATCGATGGGGGCAGCAGGAGACCGGGAGCGAGCCTGAGCCGAAGGGGCAGCGCCCGCGGGACGCCTGTTCCTGGGACTCTTGAGGCGGTAGAAGAAGGAGATGCCGACCGGGAAACAGGTCGATCTCAGCCGGCGCAGGGTCTGGCGACGGATCGGGGACGACCTCGGCAGGAGCCGCCGTGGCGGGTCTCGGGCGTCTCGGGGAGGAGAAGCCGAGGAGCCGGAATCAGGGACGGGGAGAAGTCGTCATCGGAAGCGTGAAGCAGCAATTCCATGGCGCTGGAAGCGATCGAATTCAGCCAGTGCAGAAGTCGGGCAGAAACAGGAAACTGAATATGCCAGAAATGCAAAGCACGATGGGAGCTAGGTACGTGGTGTTTATATACTTGGGTGGAGACCGGAATTGATTATAGGGCGTTGTCTGAGAATGATTCTCCCGAACTTTGTTTTAACAAACTCCATTTCACTAGAAACATTCTCAGACAATGGAAGGAATAAAATTGAAATGCTTTTATAAGTGGTGAGGTGTAGTGCTTGTACACTGGTTTTGGGCTTGGAGTCTAAGGGGGAGAGGAGTACAGATATTCTTGTAAAAGAAGAGACCCCAAAGACTGCCAGCCAGGAAGATGTAGATGGTGGGACTGCAAAGAAAGAAAACGTTATTGGACCAGTGCGACGTGAGCGGAATGTAAGTCTGGAATGTTGAGTCGGATGTAGGATTGGAAGGCATCGGAGGACCAGCGGCCCAGGCATTTAATTAGGTGATCTGGTAGTCCGTTTTTTGCTGCGGTGGTGGCTGCTCCGATTCTGAAAGAGTGTGAGGAAAAAACGTTAGACGGAAAACCACATGCACACAGGACTGCTTTTAATGTTTTTGGAACCAATGACGAGTTACTGATGTTGCCAGTTTTGTCAATGAATAATGGAGAGGATGGAGAACTAGGAGGTTGACGCGGTATTGGAGGTAGGAAGATAATATTTCATATGGGCTAACGGGTGAGTCGAGTTTGAAATAATGGACGAACATCCCTTGCCGGATTGATCGGTTTTACTAAACTTGAGAAAATATTGGATCTCCTGGCTGATTACAGTGAGATCGGATAAACAGGATGTATACTGGGTTGAAGTAGGTGGATGTAGAAGTGAATTGAGCAGCGTAAGAATCAAGAATGCAAGTGAATAAGGTTGCTAGGGTGATGTCTGTATGTGGGTCGGAGTAGCCGGATCGGAGGAAATCTATGCAACGAGTGAGTATGGGAAGCGTTATGGGATTTCTGGAAGTTTGTATGCCTGGGTCTAGCCTTTGGAACCCTTTCAAGAGGAGTTGGATTTGAGGTTGTGTATGTGAGGGCAATTGGAACCGAAAAGGAGTTTGTGGAAAAAATTGTATACCGCTTAGGAGACTCTGATGGTGGAGGTTTTGATTCGGAGATGAGAGTGGGCGAAAGTTATGAAAGAGGAGTATGTGACTAAGCTGAATGGCGGGAATTGGAGGTTGTGATGGACATGGAATGACTTAAAGCAGTTCCAGGCGGTGTAGTAAGACTGAAGTGTGCGTGGTGATGAGGCTTGAAGGATTGTGTCGAGGAGCGCAGGTGCAGGTGATGAGGGGGTGATTGCGGAACGTTAGCTGTGAATAGGAGGAACTGGAACCGGGTTGGTGTCTGCTTCTGGAGCCAAGGAGTAGAATTTCTGAAATCGGAAGCGAAAGACAGTCAAAATTCATTGTAATGACCGGAACGTAAGCGGCGCGGATGATGAACTGATTACGAACGGATGCCCAGGTGAGACGACGGAGGAGTGGCATGATCGCGTTCAAGCGTGGAGCGACTTGATTATGTGGACGGTGGCTAAATTATCCGAATGGATTAAGACGGTCTTTTGTTTCCATTCGGCACTTCCCAAATGACCGCGGCGCGACCACCGGGTACAATTCGAACAGTGCGGATGAAGATCGGAAGGGGGCAGAAAGGAGAACTCGACCGGCCATGGGGCTGCGAACCATCGGCCCTGGTAATAAACACCGAAGCCAGCGGAGGGGGCAGCATCGGTGAATAATTGCAGGTCAGTGGGAGACGAAACGTGGTCGTCATAGAAAAAAAGAGACCCCGTTCCATTCTTTTAAAAAGAGGTGCCACAGCCGGAGTTCTTTAGGCAATAGAGTCCAGCTCTACAACGTCTAGTAAAGACGGACGGACGAGGCTAGGGGAGAGCAAGTACGATATAAATGATCTACCGTGGGGAAGGACACGCATTGCAGAAATTTAAATGACCGGTAAGCGATAAAAGGTCTCTTTTTGTGCAGCGGGGTTAGACAAGTGTCCGTGGAATGCTTCGCTAATCCGGTCTATCTTTTCTTTAGGGAGAGAGGCCCGGAGTTCTTTTGTGTCGAGAATAATGCCCAAAAACTCTTGAGAAGTGGAAGGACCGAATGTTTTCTCTGCTGCCAGCGGGACACCGAGGTCGTGGAAGACCTGGAGCATGGAAGCGAGGCCGGACGCCGGGGGGGACGAGGGTGGCGTAATCGTCAAAAAAATCGTCCAGCAGGTGGAGGACGAACGGAACCTTTTACAAGGCCATTTAAAAGAATCCAGAAAATAGCTTCGGACAGGGTAACTGGGTTAGCCTGGCAGCGCATTTAGCCGAGAATAGCCGGTGATAGGTAAAAAAGTGGGACCCGCCGAAACGAACTGCTAAGTCAGCTACGATAGCTAAGTAATCATTCAGCTCCTTTCGGCGGTGGGGGAAGGCCGAACATATGATGTCGGTGTAGCGGCCAAATGCCAGGCTAAACTCCGGAAACGTAAGGACCTTGGTGGAAGACGGGCCGGATGTTTTGAGGGACACAGTAACGCCATCACAATCCAACAACCTATGCTCCAAAGGGAGGAAGGAGACAGCAGGGAAACTAAATTAACATCCGCACCTTGTAGGACCTGGGAACGAATGGCAGCAGACACGGGAATCGGGTCGAACACGGGGCGGACGGAGGAGGGGGCGGAAGTCGCCGTAGCTACAGGCTATAGGCCTGGGCGCGGGGAACGAGTTGGGGGCCAGGATGGCAGAGAGGGGTGGGCGTGAGGATCCGGAGGATAGAATGCAGTAGAGCAGTGAGGGTGTTGCAGGGAAGAGATTGAAGGAAAGCTGCGCTGGCAGGGATAAGGGAGGGGGAGCTGTGCCGATCCCTAGAGCAGCAATGGCGGGGCGCCATCGCCGACGACACGGGTGCCGGGGAAGCCCGCCTCGACTCCGGAGGGGACGCCGGGAGCGGGGAGGAGAGATACGTGCCGAGTCCCTAGGAGCGTGCAGTGGAAGGACAGGCGGCGCGGGGCGCCGGGTTGGCCAACCGACTCCGGAGGGGACTCCGGCAGAGGGAGGGGGGGGGGGGAGCCGGATCCCTAGGGAGCGTGCAATGGCGGCGCTTCCACCGGGACACGGGTGCCGGGGAAGCCCGCCGACTCCGGAGGGGACGCCGGGAGCAGGGAGGGAGAGATACGGTGCCAGTCCCTAGGAGCGTGCAGTGGAAGGACAGGCGCGCGGCGGGCACCGGGCTGGCCAACCGACTCCGGGGGACTCGGGCCAGAGGGAAGGGGAAGGGGAGCTGTGCGGATCCCTAGGAGGCGTGCAATGGCGCGCTACACGGTGCTCGGATCTGGAAACCCGCCGACTCGGAGGGGACGCCGGGAGCAGGGAGGGAGAGATCGGTGCCGAGTCCCTAGGAGCGTGCAGTGGAAGACAGGCGCGCGGCGGGCACCCGGCTGGGGCCAACCCCGACTCCGGGGGACTCGGCAGAGGGGGCACGAGGGCAGCCGGAGCGCTGAGAGGGCACCGAGATGGGGCTGCTCCGTCGCTGCAGCAAGGAGGCAGGTGAAGGAGACGGGGCCGGACTGAGCAGCCGCGGGAAGGAGTCGGCAACAGGCACAGCCGAGGACAGCCGGAGGTCGCCAGGAGGTAGGGTGACGTCATCGACTCCGCGCTGAGCTTGAGCAGGGACTGTCAGGACCCCAGGTCGCAGAGAGTCTGAGTACAGGCGAAACAGCTCTGCTTTCCTTAAGTTCGCAGGAAAATAGACTCCGCTGGTCGGTGAGAGCTCAAGGAGGCCACGGTCCATCGGGCGGCCGGGAGGAGAAGCAGTGCGCTCGCCGCGCCGATGGGGGCAGCAGGAGACCGGGAGCGAGCCTGAGCCGAAGGGCAGCGCCGCGGAGGGACGCCGTTCCCGGGACTCTTGAGGCGGTAGAAGAAGAGATGCCGACCGCCGGGAAACAGGTCGGGATCTCAGCGGCGCAGGGTCTGGCGACGGATCGGGGGGACGACCTCGGGCAGGGGCCGCCGTGGCCGGGTCTCGGCGTCTCGGGAGGAGAAGCCGAGGAGCCGGAATCAGGGACGGGGAGAAGTCGTCATCGGAAGCGTGAAGCAGCAATTCCATGGCGCTGGAAGCGATTGAATTCAGCCAGTGCAGAAGTCGGGCAGAAACAGGAAACTGAATATGCCAGAAATGCAAAGCACGATGGGAGCTAGGTACGTGGTGTTTATATACTTGGGTGGAGACCGGAATTGATTATAGGGCGTTGTCTGAGAATGATTCTCCCGAACTTTGTTTTAACAAACTCCATTTAAATTTTCATATGTATAAAATACATTAATTGCTATGACACAATACATTTGAGGAAGAAAATAATGTAACACAACAGTGAAATATGGCGGTAAACAAACAGATAACTCACCAGATTAGCGCGCCCAAAGAGAAAGCAAATATTACGGTGGTTAGTATGGTCAGCACAGTGGAGAACGTTAGCTGATCGTTAGTTTTTTTTGTTTTTTGTTTTAATAGCAGTCTCATCGTTGCCATAAATCCTGGGGGGCAGCAGCACCCGGGTCCGTGAGGGGGCATTGCTGGCCAAAGTGGTAATGATGCATGCAATACATCGTTGGGACTGTCACGTTTTCCCAAAATCAACTTGGAACGAATCCCAAGTAAAATAATTTGTTCAAATTCAGAACTATTACGTATTTAGGATCCTCTTTAATAGTGTGCCCATGGCTGCCTCTTCCACTCTGCAGTCCCGTTCCTGTTCAAACTCTAGCATAATTTTACCTTGTACAAAAAGACAACAATTGTAGTAATATTTTTTTATTTTTGAAAGACAAGAGAAAATTAGATTGCAAATTCATACAGTAAATGAAATAAAAAAAATCAGTTTGCTATATTAGTCTAATAACATAATGTATGTGTAATAGAACGTAAATTTCTATACATGACAGTCCTATTTCAGCGAAGTTTCGGAGACGTTTTCTGTTTGTTGTTTTGCAAGAAGAACCAGGCACTTAGGCAGCCTCTGCTGAGAGTCCCAGGGCTCCACCACACGCAAGTCCCAGATGCCCACACTCCTCTGGCCCAAGGGTCCTCACGGACGCAGTCCTGGAGAAGCAGAAGCCATCCAGCGAGCAGTGGAGGAGATGTGTTCTACACCGAAAGACATTCATACACATTTGAGTGAAATCAGCACCTCACTGAGAACCTTGGCAGGAATAAAATGAATTACAAAAACAAAGACCTCATTATTGGCATATTTCAATTATTCTTAAAAAAGGCAAGGATCCCGAGTTGGCCTCATCATACAGGCCCACCAGCCTTCTGGGTGTAGACCACAAGATCCTTGCAAAGATACTGGCATCTAGACTTGAGTGACAACCATTATAGATAGGTCCTTTAATAAACCCTGTTTGATCACTAATTATTTTTACAATACTAGACGCCTGTTTTACACTGTAATACCTCCATCACCACAGAATTCCTGGCCTTCTGATATCAATGGATGCAGAGAAGGCCTTTGACAGGTTGGAATGTGGGGTATATGTTTAGAGTGATGGAGAGGTATGGCTTTGGTAACGGTTTTATTGCCTGGGTCAAGCTGTTATATGTAGCACCCAGGGCCTCAATACAAACTAATGGTCTGCTGTCAGAGCCGTTTAGACTCCACAGAGGTTCTAGACAGGGTTGCCCTTCATCACCTCTTCTGTTTGCATTGGCTATAGAACCCTGGCAATATCAGTTTGACAGAGCAATCTTGTTAGAGGGGTTACAGTAGGAGGAAAGCATCATAAGATTATGCTTTATGTAGAGGACATTTTAATTACTGTAACAGACCCACTCCAATCAATACCAGCTCTAACTAGCTGTATCAAGCAGTTCGGACTTATCTCAGGCTACAAGGTTAATTCTAATGAATCGGAAATACTGCCTATGGAATTACCGGCATAGTGGAACCTAGTTACATAAAGCCTTTTAAATGGGCCCTGAATGGATTTACTTACTTAGGGATACATGTCACCAAAATTAATCAGTTGTATGCTTGCAATTTTAAGTCCTTAATACAATGACTCAAGGAGGATTTTACAGGCTGGAAAAATCTTCCACTTTCATTTCTAGGAAGGATAAATCTTGTTAAAATGATTGTTTTATCACATTCTTTACCTATTATCCATGTTGTGCACTCCCCTGAGTAGTCAGGACATTAAGGAAATTGATTCTAGTACATCCAATTTCATATGGGTGGGAAGGAAACCTAAAATAAACCTAAACTAAAACTAAATACACTCCAACTCCCCAAGGATGAAGGTGACTAGGGTCTCCCTCATGTTAAATGCTATGGGTGGGCAATTCAGGCACAAATCATTCTGGAATGGGTGCATGGAAATGTGGATTCACTGTGGTTTGGGATTGAATCTGACCTTTGTATGCCAATTGCCTCAATAAATCTTTTAGACAGATGTCCAAAAGGACTTCCCTCCCACTGTGAAAGATTACCCACTGATACTGTGTGTAGCCAAAACTTGGGTTAGGATAAGGAAGGCCCTTAAGTGTTCCCATCTGCCTGTTTTAGCCACCTTAGTTGATAATCCAAGTCTTGTACCAAGCAAGACTGGATCTCACTTTGGAAACTGGAAGCAGGCTGGTGTAATTAGACTTTATGATTTGAGAGAGGAGTTTTTATGTCATTTAATAGGGTTTGTGAGAAATATGGTCTTCCACCCTGTGATTTATTACTTACAGGCCAGGCACTATGTATGTAAAAGATAGCTGCCTTGGGCTTGCTAGCGATTCTCATCCCCAAGAGAGGTGTTATTTACAGAATGTAGACCCTAGTAAATATGTATCTAAGTTTTATTCCATGCTGTATAAATACAGAAGCAAAACCTTAACAACACTACAAAACACATGGGGTAGAACTATAAATTGTACAACTGATGATGAAACATGGGATAAGATTGTCTCACTACCATCAAAAATTTCAGTCAGAAATGCAGTATAATACATTACATAATGTATACATATCTCCATATATTTATAGTAAATTTGAGAGTGGAACTTCGCCCAACTGTACTAAGTGCAAAAACTGTGTTGGAACCAGATTCCTTTGTTTATGGGAGTATATACACATACAGGAATTTTGGGGAGAGGTTTGTGACTGGCTCTCAGGAATGCTTGGGCAATCAGTGAATGCCTCACCACTCTTGTGTTTACTGGGGGGTCATACCTGTTACTCTGGAAAGGCATGAGGAACTTATCCTACCCCTTCTAATGTTTGCAAGGAAAGAAATAATGGTAAAGTGGGTGAGTGACCAACCCCCCACTATTCATGTGTGGGAATCATTACTTGGCAATCTCATATCTTTGGAGAAACTGTGATATCTTATTAAAGGGGAATTAGATTCAGTTTATAACAATCTAATTAGAAGTCCCCCAATCAGTGTTACAATAAACGGGACTAGCACTGTATTTACCTGGGAGGTAGACGACACACGTTTTCTTTTTTAACCCAGTGAACTAATGTATTCAATCTTAAGGGCCATTCACATTCCCCATCCATACACATCACACATATTTTACAATATTTACAATAGCCAAAATTTACAGAAAAGCCAGCAACAACAAATATGAAATATCAAACAAACACAGTCTCCAAGAGTAGGAAAAAACCTTAGAAAAAAACAAAAATCCCCAAAAAAAAGTCAATTAAAGGAGTGGATCTCACCCTCGATGCCGAAGCCTCCACAGTTGTGGGCCTTGTCCATTAGGGTATATGTCCCAAGTGAGCCGACCTTCTTTTTCCTTTTTTGGCTTGTGTGCAGTTATCCTTAGTTTTTCTCTTTTTTTTGTTTTTCTTACTCCCTACCGCCCAGTGCCGCTGAATAGGGTCTGAATAGGTAATTATCACCCTTGTAGTCCCTTTGGTCCACTGGCAGGAGCTGGCTGGTGCATCCAAGCAGGAAAGTCCACACTCATCACACCCCAAAACTGTTTTTCCCTCCTTTTTTGTCCTCTTCTTCCTCTCTGCCCAGGAAGTAAAACCCCACCTCTACCATCAGGCTGCCTCTTAAAGGGACAACACCATAGACAATAAGTAGCCTTTGGTTTTTTAACTGGTTAATTTTAAAACATTTGCTCAGTGTGGCCCAAGACAAGAAAAACAATGCTTCAGATCTCTCAACCCATTTTGAAAGGTTCACCTTGCAAGGATTTCATTAAATAACCATTCATTTTTTTGGTTTGGGCAGAAACATAAAAACAACCAACCTTAATTACTTTGTGGCAATGTCCCAGATCCCCCCCCCCCCCTAGCCGGAGGTACATGGGGACCTTCCCCAAAATAAGGTTTTAGATTCACTACATACACTGTATCTGTCTTGTCTGCTTGATTTTGCCACTGAACTTTGTAGTTAACTGGTCCCATTCTTTTCATCACTTTTGCTGGCCCTGACCATTTAGGTGCAAGCTTTGATGAAAAACTATCAGAGGCCTTAGACTGTGGATGTGCCCTTACCCAGACAAGATCTCTCACTAGGAGCTGCGCAGGTCTCCTGTGGCCATTATCTGGCTTGTCTGTGTCTGGCTACTCCCACTCTCCACCTAACCTCCTCTGCCACTTGGTGTTGCCGCTCCAACAAGGTGAACTGTGGTTGGTTGGGTGCTGGAGCTTTATGAAGAGGCCTTTCCAGTGGACCCTTCAGGGGTCTCCCCTGGGCCAACTCAGCTGGAGTTCGTCCTGTGGTTTCATGTTGTGCGGTGTTAATGGCAAATCGGAATTCAGCTAGCCACTTATCCCACTCTTGGTGGTGTTCCCCCACAAAGGAAGCCATCATGGTTTTCAGGGCTGGCTAGTGAACTGAGGCCCCCAATCAGAGACAATGTACTGTGGTACCCCCCATCAGGTGAATATCTCGTCTCTCAAGATCTGGCAAAGGCGAGGTGTTTTATTGTCCCGTAGAGGAAAGAGCTCTACCCATTTTGTGACACAATCCACAATGACGAGCAGATAACAGTTCCCTTTCTTACTTCTAGGGAAAGGACCCATGAAGTCCAGGCCCAGCATGTGGCCTGTTTCCTCCACTTCTCTGGACTGTAGCAATCCAGCTGGCTTCTGATTATCTGGTTTGTATTGTTGATACACAATGCACAGTTTCAGATGCTCCCAAACATCCTTTCAAATGGTTGGCCACCACGCCACCTGTAGAAGTTGCAGCAGCTTCTTCAGTTGGCCCAAATGAGCGCACAGTTATCATGGAAATAGCGAAGGAAGCCTATAGCCTAGTGGTTAAGGTACAGGACTGGGACCCATGAGGTTGGTGGTTCAAGTCCCAGTCCAGCCACAGCAAGAACACCATTGCTGGGTTATTGCTCCCAGGGGAGATTGGCCCTTGGTTAAATCAACTGTAAGTCGCTTTGGATAAAAGTCCTTAAATGTAATGCTCTTTGGGAACCACTACCTGGTACTTCCTCCCCAGCCCTTGCACTGGTATCGTCCACTATAAAACTTCTTGGCTGATCTCCCATCCAATCCAATCTGCAGGTCCCCCAGATGGATCGACCTTTAAGCGCAACTCACCCACTTCAGGATCGCTGTTCTGGGCATGTGCTATTTCTGCAAGTGAAGTTGGCAGGTCAGAGGGTCAGAGGTTGTCTGTTTGGCAGACACACAAGATGCAATCACCAGCATCAGGCACCACATTCATGCACCCTTTATGGTAGAGTACCTGGAACTGGAACTGTTGCAGCCTCAGTGTCCAACATGTCATTCTTGAGTTGGTCTTTGGACAGTTAAAAGCCCAGGTGAGAGCAGCATGGTCAGTGTAGACCTCAAAGCTGACCCCTTCCAAATCGTGGCACCATTTCTCCACTGCCCACACAACTGTCAGGCATTCCTTCTCAGAAGTGGAGTAGTTGTACTCTGCCCCCCTAAGCCCTCTAGAGGCATAGGCGATGACCTTCTCCCCTTCTGGCGTCTGCTGGGTTAGGACAGCTCCCAAACCAACATCACTGGCATCAGTGTGCACCTGAAAAGGCAAGGCAGGGTCTGGCTGGGCCAGTACAAGAGGGTTCTTCAGCTGCTGTTTCAGTTGCTCCATGCTTCATTCACATTCCTCAGTCCACTGCCAGGTCACCCCTTTCCGATTCAGGTTGTTCAGCGGGGCAGCCATGTCAGCAAAGTGGGGTATGAACTTATGGTACCATCCTACGAGACCAAGGAACCTTTGGAGGGACTTGATATCCTTGAGTTGTTTTTTGAGGAACTGACATTTGTTTAAGTTCAGGGTCAGGTTAGCGGCCTGAAGCTTAGCAAACACTGCATGTAGATCTTTGAAGTGCTGTTCTGGGTTGGGTGAATATACTATGATGTCATCAATATATACAAAACAGACAACTCCCCTTAGCTCGCCCAGGACCTTTTCAATGAGTTGCTGAAAAGTAGCTGCGGCATTCTTAAGACCAAATGGCATGGCCTTAAATTCATATAGGCCAAAAGGTGTGGTGACTGCAGTGTTGGCTTTGCTGACATCATCCATAGCTACCTGCCAATATCCTCACTGTAAATCGAGGGTGTTAAAACAGGTAGCCCGTTGCAAAGATTCTAAAATGTCATGGATAATGGGCATACTTGTGAGCTTTAACCTATTGATTTCTTTTTTCCACTGCTCATCCCAACGCTGAAGACATTCAACTACCCCTTGCTCTAGTTGTTTCAGCGAGCTTTGTAGCAAAGTTTCAATGCCCTCAAACCTCTGTTCAACATACTCCCTTAAGATGGTCTCTCGGTTTACAGTACTTTCCAGTGAGGCTCTGAAATCATTTTCCAACATTTCAAGCTTGTTATTCAGAGCACTAACAGAATCTCTGATTTCTTCTACCACAGTGCTGGTTTGTATAGCCTTTACATTATAAGCATCATGATTCTCCTCCTCAGCATCATCATTAATGTACATCTCACTCAGAAGAGATGAAATTTATTTTCATTTAGAAATGACAGTTCTCTAAAAGTCACAAAAGGCCCTGGCTGAAATATAGGGGTTTCACCTTGCTCTGTCTCTGACTCATTTTCAATACTGTCAGCCATTTTGTTAGTGTCAAGTTCGTCAGCCATTTTGAAGATGGGAATATTACAAGATACACCAGTTCACCCAGTTAACTACCAGCCCAAACAATGCCCCCGTACGGGCCACCACTCTATAACAATCTAATTGGAAGTCCCCAATCAGTGTTACAATAAACAGGACTAGCACTGTATTTACCTGGGAGGTAGACAACACACGTTTTCTTTTTTTAACCCAGTGAACCAATGTATTCAATCTTAAGTGCCATTCACATTCCCCATCCATACACATCACACATATTTTACAATATTTACAATGGCCACAATGTACAGAAAAGCCGGAAACAACAAATATGAAATATCAAACAAACACAGTCTCCAAGAGTAGGAAAAAACCTTAGAAAAAAACAAAAATCCCAAAAAAAAAGAGCCAATTAAAGGAGCAGATCTCACCCTCGATGCCGAAGCCTCCACAGTTGTGGGTCTTGTCCATTAGGGTATATGTCCCAAGTGAGCCAACCTTCTTTTTCCTTTTTTGGCTTGTGTGCAATTATCCTTAGTTTTTCTTTGCTTTTTTTGTTTTTATTATTCCATACCACTCAGCGCTGCTGAATAGGGTCTGAATAGTAATTATCACCCTTGTAGTCCCCTTGGTCCACTGCAATTTGTAATATTGTGGAGTAAACCCTTGAGACTATTGGGTTTGAATCCTGGCCTGGCTATTTTCCCTTGACCAATATGTAAGATAATTTGAGTATATTCTGTGGATTGTGTTGTGGTTATGCTGTACATATACCCTTTAAATGGGTGTGTGCTGTCAGTGAACTGTCTGCTATGATGATGTGTTGCTGTTGTTTCCCTCTGCTTGCTCTGTATTATAAGGAATAAACAATAAAACAATAAAAATAAATTTTAAAAAAGGAGTACTGTCATCCTCTGCTACCTCAGACAAAAGACTCATGATACTTTCCTCATTGTAAACAATGGACTTAGTGACATCATGATGGCTTGGTCCAGCAAATCTCTAGTAGCCTTTTGAGTGTGGAAGTATTGTACCTGTGTGCAACATAATGTCTGTGACAGAATGTATTCTATGAATTGGACCAAGAGGTTCTGATTGCATCGCATGTACCACTACTAAGTGGAGTTGGTGGTTGTAGCAGTACACATACAGAATGTCTTTGCCTACTTTTTGTTGCAGCAAAGTCTGCACGCCACCCCTCACCCCAGACACTGAAGTGTCATCATAACAATGAGACATTTAATTGTCAGCATTGTATCCCAGGTCAGAGAGATGAGAAAGAATTTGATTGCAATTTGGTTCAGCATCAAACTGACTCAAGTCAATCTAATTAAATGTTCTTCTGGGATGGAGTTGTGAACAGATCTTATTATTGATAAGTTCTCAGTGTTACAGCAATCCCTGGTGCCCTCACTTTTAATGCAAATCCAGGAGAGTCATCTTTCTTCTTCCTGATGCCTTTAAAAACCATTTTGGCAAGGGTGTCAATTATTTCGTTTTGAATGACTTTTAATGTGTATTTAGAGTTTTAAGGGATGCATTTTGCAATTTCTGTGAGTTTGGGATCTTTTTAAATTGTGAAATCAAACAGCCTAATTAAAAGACCTGCCTCATCCCCATCCCCCTGACGGTGCCCACAGAGAGCATTTACAGTGAGAAACTGAATGACTTCACCTATGCTTTTAACATAGTACTTGTTCTTTTCTATGCGGGTTTGACTCAGTAGCTGTGCGAAACTTTCACCTGTCTCTGAGTGATGCTGGTATTCCTGCCATGCAGACATTGTGCATCGCGAGGAATACTAGAGGACTGCGGAGTGTAGGCAGCATGCACTGGTGTTGAGGCTATCCATGCTGAAAGATTTACCTAGCTAGCTAAAATAAACTAATCGTGCTAGCCTTCTGTAAAATTATTTTGTATCCAACTCCAGTGACTAGCAACAAATCAGCTATAGCTAGCTTGTAGCTGGCTCGCTAGCTGGCTAATCACTAAACCAATGGCCACCAAGTCAGCTGGTAACTTAAAAGACACACAGCTTGCCAAATGTGCAAACTCAACTGTGAAATTATGCAAGACTACTAATATAACTTATAAGAACAAGAGAAAAGAATGAACAAGAATCAAAGGTATTAACAGTTTAACTGGATTGCTGACTAGCTACAGGTTTTGCAGTTCACTTCAGCATGTCTGTACCGTATGTGTGAAGAAGTGTTGTGGTTTGGTGATAATGTAAAGGAAGAGCACTGACTAAGGACACTCATACCTTCAAAATGGCCCACAGGAGACCAGTCCATTTACTGATGACCAATGACAAAATTACAGGAAAATATGAACGCACAAAAATAGCTGTAACAGTGATTTTTTCAGAGTTTTCATTGGATGTGTGGACAAGGCTTATCTCTGCTTATCTCCAGCCCACCCATAGACACGCTCCTGCTTGGGTGGCCAAGGAGGGTCCTGTGCTGCCCTTGCATGGTCTGCTTCCCTGTATTTCTGTCTCCATCGGCAATATGAACATCCCCACATTGGATATAGCGCTGTCACATGTTTGTGCACTGTGACATTTATGTACATATGTGCTTATTCACGTGGTACTTTCTTCCCGTTACAAGACTCCAAGCTAAGGAAGTTTTTATAGCTCAGACAGCTATGTGTTTAGTTTAGCTTAGCTAAAGCTAGTTTACTACGGCCTGTATTGTGACACTATACTTAAGAAGGAAATTAGCATTGTAGCTAATGGTTAAGTGTTTAACGGTCAATTTATACAATACACAATAAAATGTTTACAATATATTTATTTATGTACATTATATATTAATAATATTTCAATTCCATACACATGAAATGTATATGAAATATACCTGGAGTATAACTAACATTGGACCAGAATCGCATCATTGTCGACAATTGAGGTTATCAACAGCCTTTTTTGGCCGGGATGCCAAAAAAATGGAAAATTAGGCCAGGTAACTTATTGCTAATAGCTTGAAAACTAGCTTGCTATTGTGAGTTATTAAAAAGCTTTTCAGCCTATCAGTTATATTTCTGTGGGGTGCCTATTTACTGATTGTGACTATGAAAACCGTCCATAATTGTGGTGAGCAATGATAGCATTTCAATAGTTAGGCTACTCACCCACGTAGCTTACTAATAGTAATTATGCTAAGGGGAGCGCTGCTCAACAATTACCTGTTCAAAACAACTTGTTGTCAAGATTAAATCCAACATGCAGCCTTCACCTTCCTGCTAACTAATTATCTGATGTTTTATTACAGGTCTTCACTTGTGACACCTTACATTTGTGCAATAAGTCAGAAATGCTGGGGATATATGGTAAGTAAAGTATATTTCTGAGCCTCTTTTGTTACTGCGACCTATTTTGTTGGGCACACTGTCCCTTCGTGTCTGTTAATGGTAATTAGCCTGTCACTGTGAACAATGCTTGCTTAAAGTGCTGTCTGAGTGTGAGGACGATGAGGACTCTGTCAGTTGTGCTCGCGAACCGACACAAATGACTCACTAAAACGAGTCATTCAAAAAGAACAATTTGTTCACCACAAGTATAAGGCAGTCCTCATTATTGATTTAAAAAATGCCTTCAAAAGGCCAATCAAAACAAATTTCTCTGACAAATAATCAGATTCGTGTGGAGGAGAAGCCCTAAAAGCACTTCGGTGGAGCATAACAGAGGTTTGGAGTTGGTCCTTAGGGTTCATGAAAATATTGAGACAAGGAAGAGCACATGGCTTAAATGTTCAATGAGAAACAACCCTGCAATGATAGCATACAACTGTTCTGAATACCTGGACTACTTGTTACGCCAGGTAAATCATACAGTGTTTTTAATTAATTCCTGACTCAGTTATACTAAGTCCATAAGAAATATAATGATAATACTAAATATCACCTTAAGCATATGATTTTGTGTCTAACCGATGTAGCACACGTTAGTTATCACGACCAAAGTAACCACAAGCCTAATACATTAAGTAATTACCTTAAGAGTAATAAGAGTTATTCTAATGTATTTAAATTTAAATATGATAAAATAAATACGATGAAAAACAACACTCAAAATAAATAATTCCTAAATGTATAAAATGTATGTATGAAAATTGCAAGTGCTCTTAATGGCTAAAGCAGGTTAGCATTTACGAATGCAAGCTGCTTCACTTTGATTGCGCTGATCCTATTTCTCCTCTTGAAAATAATCTGTCCAGTTTGAGAGGAAATTGTCCCTGATGGCACAGATGTAGGTAATGAGGTGAACATTACTTTTGTAATTTCTTTTTGTTTGGGTGCAATGTTTCTTTGGATGAGTGGCCACCATTTTGGATTTGACAGTCTTGTTTCCTCTGCTAGTTATTTATTCTTTACTGGTGTGTCTAATTACCACTATATAAGCACACAGCATGTAGGATCGTGGTTCAACACAGGAAGGTATGGTCAGTGTTGTGTCTTTTTGTTGTTTGTGTTTGTTTCTTCCTGTGCTGGACTAAGGTGGTGCAGATCCTCTGCCTCATATTGCGGCTAGTTTAGTATAGTTTTTTTTCTATTATGAAATGTATTGTTATTTTAAACTGTGTCAGAATTTGAGGATGTGTTTCAATTCTAGTGGCCAGTAAATAAAATCGTAGAGCCCTACACTGTTAACCCACGAGGGCACATAATCATGTTTTCTTGCACATAAGGGTAACCAGGAGGGCTCTTTCACAAATTTTTTGACCAAACGTCCCCCATCCTCACCAGTGTAAGGAATTTTGGGCACAGAAATTTGAGTAATTTCAAGGCAAATATTTCAAATATAAATCTCAGACATAAATGTCAGATAATTGTTTTTAAATAAACAAAACAAGGTTGCCACTTTATTTTATAAAAATATATGCAGTTACAGAGATTGTATCTTTAGGTATCTAAATGCCTTTGGACTTGATCGATTTCAGCCCCCTTTGTTGTGTTGGCCTCAATGTTGAGATTCATAATCACAGGGTAAACTGGTTGTAAAGCTGGAAATTGTTCACATGAACACAGTAAAAATTATGTCACTTTTGCAGTGATATACTGTATTCTGAACAACGTATTTATATTGTAGTACTGCCTTATTTGAACTAAGCTGAAATGGTACAGTACAACTTTTTAATGCAAAATTGGCTGTGAAAATGGGCATACATACATCTCTCTGTTGCAAAAACTGAATTCCATCTTTTATCATCATAATTGATCTTGACGAAAATCATTGTGGAATTTGACCTAGGATTCGATATTAGCAAATTACATAATGTGAAGGACATGGTGAAGTCAACTGCAACATCCTGTAATATGTTTCAGCAAAAGAGAAATATTTTAAATTTTTCAAAGATCAAGGAACCTGTGAGAGAAATATTATTTTATAAGCACTGTTGGAAAGGTCGTAATAGACAGCACACAAGTGCTGGAAAAACTTCTCAAAACGATTGAGACATTACTTGAGAGTTACTGCATCATGTACTAGAAAACAACTTCCATATTATCGTAGTTTTCCAGTCCATTATTTTCCACAATAATAATAATCATTAACATTAAGATTACCAAATATGTGCAGTTAATTATACCACACTGCTTCAATTCTAAAGCTGAGTGACAACCAAATTCAACCTATGCTGTCACAGATCAGTGAATCCCACTGAATTATTTATTTTGGAACAGCAAAAGGGCTTCAAACTCAAATGAAAGAAAGAGTAGAATACAAAAACCACAGTATGGTAAGTTGTCAAAGCTGTAACAACACAAATTGGTGTATGAGATTAAGTTTTACTAACTTGACCCAATTGATTGACAGTGTCTATCAGACTGCTCTGACTGGTTTAAATTAAAACCTTGGGCACTGCAATTCAGTTGGCCTGATATTCAATGGGCCTATTCACCTGATAGTCAGCACCAAAAGACCAATATCTCAGTGACAAGAACACATAGATGTACTGAATTGGTTTAAGCTTGTTGAAATTTATGTAAATTATTGTACAGCTTTTTTTGCTTTCAACTCTTCACAGATTTTGGTTTCCCTGTTAATCATCCGGTAGGTTTATAATTCATTGATTATTATGTAGAAATGAGTAGGTGTATACAGAGGTTTTTTCTCCTCTGAAAATGAACAATGAAAAAACTGCCTCTCAAGGAGGGGAGCCACGAGCATGCTGGACTCAGTTAGTTGACCTTAGCTATCATCATCTGGCAATGACTTTGTACTGGCCGAGTACCTGAGAACTTTTACTGATCAAGCCAGTCTCTGTATTTGCATCTGATGTAGAGGAAGCACGGTTTGAATATGCAGGGAGTGAGAAAAAGTTGGATATTTTTAGTTTGGCTATTTTGTTTTCTTGTCAATTGTCAATGTTTCTAGACTAACATGAGCAAACGTTGGCTAGCTAACTAAGTAGTTTGCTACACTGTGCATATTACCTAGCATGGCACTGCTGCAAATAAAAAAAAAAACCGCTGAGTATAAATGTAAAATCTGCTTTTCTGCATCCCTGTATGCTTCAGTCTCTGTGGTTAGAGCAGAAAGGTATTGGAGTGCACATGATAGTGTAGCAGGGCAGGCAGACGCAGGAGGAAATGAGTTCAGCACAGATTTAAAGCTTGCTGCCGTACCTGCCTTTTCAAATTTTTTTTTTTTTTTGCTTATGGAGGACGGTCACCACTGGTAACTGGCAGCAAAAAACTAGTCACTAAATAAAAAAGGTTAGTTGTATTGGCAACCATTTTAGGTGCGATCTGGAGCCCTGTTATATCCATTCTGTCAGCTAATACAAAAAATTAGTCAACTTATGTTTTGACGAAATGATTGATTGACTGCCAGTGGTCAAGAGTGACAGCTCATATTCAAGCTTCTATCATCTACAGTATATCTTAACCAGGGTCACAGTGTGTGATTTCTAATAATGTGGCCCACACTTGGATGCTAAAGAATGACACAAGCTGGAACAAAGTGACACAGGTCCTCTCTTGGATGGAGTGGAGTGCCATTCACACTCCAGAATATATACATAAGCACTGAAAAACATCCTTACTGTTGAACAGCCATTAGAGGAAACACTGTACTGTTTAAAGTATGACTTACCCATATTTTTGTTGGTTATTGTCACGACTGGGTTAAAGTAAACTACAGTTACTTCTTGTTTTGATTAAGTTGACAGTGATTGGCTTGTTTAAAAATATTTCTATAATTGAGAAAAATGAAACAAAAATAAACAAAGGATTTTTTGGAAAATATGGAACAGACACAGACACAGTCCTAATGCAGGGTCCCCTCTTTGTTCGAAAGAAGGAGACCAGCTCTGGACAAACACACCTTACAGAATCTGAATGTAAAATAACAGCTCATTGTCCTGCACATCATTGTCTCTGAGCTCCAGATCTCTCAGCTCTGAGTGGGGAGAAAGCAGGACCAAGACCAGATCATCACAGCAGCCCTCTGTGAGATTACAGTAACCCAGCCTGTGGAGAGAACACACACATTCCCATGTGATGACAAGTACATTTCCTCTACGTTTTATGGTTCCCTCATGTGTGAGGATAGATTTTGTCATATTCAATATTTTTGTGATGATAACATCTAGCTCGATTCAATGTTTTTGCAAGGAAGAGAAATGCTACTCAACTTAAATCATTTCACTTCCCAAATTGGCCAGTAGATGGTGCAAATGTTCTCAAACATCACTGTTTTCTGCAGTTTGATCAAGTAACAGCAAGCAAAGCTCACACTGTGATGTAAATTTCCCTTGAGAGCCCATTGACAATTCCACACAAACTTGAAGCTATCAACTGATAGTCTTTTGGAGAAAAGACATGTTATTCATTCATGGTATTATTAATCACCCTTAATAATTCAAATCACTTTGAGAAATTTTAAGAGATTATTTCCAATCATTATTATTAACTCTGAATCATGATAATAATTGTCCATTTGGTGATTTTATTGGCATACCAACATCTTCAGTACTTCAGGAATTTAATCATATTATTAAATATCCCTTACACTAATTTGAACTGAATAATACATTCTCATGCTCTGTCTTGGCTCTCTCAAGGCAAGTCATGTAATAGCTGCTCTGAGCTCTGCAAATGAGTACTAGTGAGATTGTGAACCTGAAAGCTCAAAACACCAACATCCTTTGAGAACTACAACTGTTAGCAAAAAAGCTATGCAGTATCTAGATTATTTGCTTTCCTCTCTGCTCCTACAGATTTTTAAATTTTCTTTTCTTTCAGTGGTTAACATCTCATCCCCACTCACCTCAGTTCACACATATCTGCTGATATCTCACTCTTCACACAGAGAAAAGAGGAGGGGTTGGGGGGGTCTGCTTGTGACTCAGACTGCTCTGAGCATCATTCTTCTACTTCCTCTAACCAAAACCTTTCAGTCTATTCAGGTCTTTAATCCTCTGACCATGCTGATGTGAGTTTACAGACCTGCACCAGGAAGAGGTGGGTTCTGTAAGAAACTCTGGCCACAAAGGAGAAACCTATGGGCTGAACAGCACTTATAGATTACAGCATCAAATCGTAGATTTATTCCCCTCCACACAGAGAACACAAACTGTGTTTCACTGCAGTTGCCTCTCACTTGGGATGGCTATCATTAAGATCTTATTGATAGTAATCACTTATTGACACTGCTGAATAATTTGAGATGATATCGATGCATTTGATACCATTATCGACACTTTTTATAATTTGGAGGGGAAAAAGACACAACTCTTAAGAACAGAACTGCCATTCATTTTATTTTCAATTTTTTTGCCAATACTAACAGGATATGTAAAAAACAGTCAGTGTCAACTTACAGTAATAGGGTTTCAGTCTTGCCTTCTCCACCACATGGGCAGACATCTGAAACCATAGATGGCTTACACCTGAAACAACTAGAGCATATAGCTAAAAACACAACTTGAACGGCTTGTTAATGCTGATGTCCGCTGGTTGTGGAAGACTGGTCATCCCACCAGGAATGATGGCAAGATCAGTCTTCATGGATTTCAGTTGCCGTTTCACATCAAACTGTCGCTGGCATCTAAACGCGTCTAGCACCAGTAAGGATGGCCATTTCAGCAGGCCGCCTGGATGTCTTCCCCATACCATTTTGATCCAGTCACTTGTTATTTCTGCATCAAACCACCCCTTCTCATGGACACAAACCTTTATCCCTTTTGGAATGTCTCCTTGGGCAAGGCCTTTCTCTTGCAGACAATATATGGTGGCAGCTTTTTTCCATCACCAATGACAGCCAGCATCACTGTAAAAACATTCTTCTCATTGTCGGTGGTCTTGATATTGACTGTCCTCTGGCCTTTTCTGGATTTCTGAAATCTATTATAACCCTATTGTTTGAACTTGAAAGTGTTTTAATATGTGGACATGGTATTGGCACCTGGGGACTAAGAACAAAAACAGACTGTTCAAAATTGCAAACATGGCCAGTAAAATTATTGGGAAAGCCCAATAAATTGTGTCTGATCCTGTTCACCCCCTTTTTAAAGAATTCATAAACCTGCCCTCAGGAAGATGCTATAGAGCTGCTACAGCAACCAGGAACATTTACAAAAAGTCTTTCATGCCAAATGAAATAACTTTGCTGAATTCATAAACACCATTTACACTTAATCCGTTATTGTTCTCTGTATTGTGCATGTTGTGTTATTTATTATTGTATTTATTGTGATTTACTGTGACACTTCTAACCAACCGAAGGCAAATTTCCACATTTGTGTGGACAATAAACACTATCATTATTATTATCATTATGGGACCATGGACGTATACATGCGGTCGGACATTGCTGGAATGGACATTATGCCGCGCATTTCTGTGTCTTCAAATTAAGTAGTTAACCAATTGACTTTTTAGAGAAAATAATATAGTTTTCATTACACAACATTGAATATATCACTACACTGATCGTGTGATCTCCACAATTTTGACTTTACATCAAGCGCACTTTTATGGCCTACACCAGTAAAGTTAAATTAGGTTTTTGTTTATTTTATGATGCATGAACTTTTTCAATATAACAGGTTTAGGTTGGTAATGATGCAAATATGATTTAATTCAGTATTTTATTCAGCAATTATAATAAATCTGACGAAACATTCTTTTTTCCCTGCATCGTGACATGGAATGCTGCTGCGATCTCCATGTCTGACAGCCTGAAATGATACGAAGGAAAAGTCAGTAAGCATTATACGCAAGAGATATTTTTCCCAGGATTTCATTGCCCATAATTAGGGGTGCTCATTATATACGAGTACATATTATATACAAATAAATACGATATCTGTTTAATGTTTCTGTGTATGTTGGAACGCTGTGTGTTTCATCGGTTCTCGTCTGTTTGTTGCTTTAGTAACGCTTCCGGGTACTATGCAGGGTGGAAGGGACTAAACTGTAGAGATAGGCGAAATGAAACGGCGCTCCGAAGCTGTGTCGAATCATTCGAAGTAGCTGTGTTTCGGCACACTGCTCTGGAGCCCCAACCAAAGCACGCTCTTAACGCCATCACGTTTCCTACTTGACATAACGGACAAGATCAAATGTGGAGCGTTGTCGATATTAAGTTCTGTGTTTTAAGCAAGGACTCATGACTGACAATTTTTATTTCTTGTATATCACGTTTATTGCGGTTTGTGTTGTTTCGTAAATTCCCCAGTGAATACAGAAAAGGTGAATAATATCACAAAAACCATGTGTGGAGTTTGTGTTTATATGTTACAGGCTATTAAACAGTCAATCACACGCTGTCCAGTTCAGAACCTAAATAATACCCAAAGGCTTCTCACAACATTTGAAACACACAATCTGAGTAAGTGCAATTGTTTGCCTTCCTGAGGCGTATTCCCGTCACGTTTTTTTTTTTTTTTTTTACATGAATGGACCCCTCAGAGACTTCCAGTGAAATATCCCTTTGAAGCCTATACCCCAGCTAACAGTTGTTGGTTGTCAGAACCTTATATTCCTAGGGACTTTGACCTATTTTCTTAATGTTCCTTGCTTATTTACCTGGAATGTTTCCTTATGGTCATAACATAACTTGTTTCGAACCATGTGGGATGTTAGAATGTTAACGGAATGTTTACGTAATAACATTATGTCAGGTGGAATTCTTCCATTATGTAATGACCAGTAACTGCCAAGTATGCATCCATGTTCACGGAGGTCCACATGTCTGAAGTTAGGCTGATGTTATTAGCCTTGGAGACCTAAGACATGACACATCCCTTTTTAGCATGGAATCTGGCAGTCACCATGGTCTTCAGAGACTGCCGGCTGGGGAGCATTTTAGCATTTTTAAGTAGATTGAATTCACCATTTTTACAGTTGCTTTTTCTCTGCAATGTTTATAGTGTAAATTGGTTTTTTAACATTTTACATTTTGTGGTAGGCCATTAAAATTCTACAGTGTATACATTTTAACATTAGATTTGTAACTTTTGTCATGTTTTTGACCATTTGGAGACCAGACCTGTATTAATATGTATTGATGTATTGTGTTTTTAACATTTTAGCATGTATTGCATAGCTTTAACAAGTAAAAGTAGAATTGTTTTTTGTAGATATTATGTCATTATCATATTTATTGTTTGGGATACAAGTCTGTAAATACTTATCTTTTATCATACATACTTTGTCCGGTAGGCTCCACGAGTGCCAGTGTTGTCAGTGGTGTATAAAGGAACACTGTGAACCTCCGGATGCTTGGCACCGAGATGCCTCAGCATTGATGAGGTGTTGCCGGCATATGCAATGGCCTTCGTGCAGTGCCTACATAGCACGCGAGTCGGGGTAACCAGATCAAAATGATCCCAGACAAGGGACCGACCTGTTCGTCTGCCCTCAGCCATGTGTAGTCTTTAGTTTTATTTTTTATTTGCTTTTTAAATGCCTTTTAAAGGGACAAATAAACTCCATCTTTGCTTTCTCTCTCGAGCAAAGGTGCTTACATGTCTTCTTTTATACCCCTTCTGACAAATTGTTGTTGGTGAGGAGCAATTGAATTATTAAGGCATAATTACAGAATTAATTAATCTGCTCGATTGACCAAATTAAAGTGTTTAACGTATTCTCATATAAGCAAAATCCTTAACATGATCAGTGTTTTGAATGTCTTGCAGGACGTATGCTTCCAGCCCGATGGGATATTTTGACTGCAATTCACAAGAATTCTGCTCTGCTATAGGTCATGTGTCCTTGTTGCCTTACTCTCTTAACCAATCTTTTGTATCAGTTATGTTGTTTTCCCCTCTCGTTTACACATTTAGAAATGTTTTTCCCCCACAAAGGTATGGTCCTGTCTTCCAATTCATGTGAACTTCTTAAATGTAAAAATATGTTTATAGGCAAGTGGTACAAATTTTAGCTTACAGAAATACACATTTAATTTCTGAAATCAGGAATAAGTTCGATTTTTTTTTTTTGAAAAGTGAAAGTTCTCACAAAGATCTCAATGTTATGCAAGTTATTTGTAGTTATTTAATTACTTATGTAGTTTCTTATTCCAAGAATACCCTGGTCCCAGCTAAATGAAAATGGACCAATTAAATAGGGGAACATCTAGGTTATATTTCAGTCTTCCACTGCATTACTGGGAATGGCAAAGTTTCCCCAAACCCACATGGCTGACAACATCAGTGACTTTCAGAGTTCACTAATAGACAACTGGGGTATTCAGGGGAAAATAACAGCTTTTGTGACCGATAACGCAGCCAACATGGTGGCCTCTGTGCTGCAGCTGAAGATCGACCATCTTCCTTGTTTTGCCCACACCCTAAACTTGAGTGTTCGCAGAGCCATCGATGCAACACCAGGGCTGGAGGACATCCTGTCAGTAATGTGGTGTGACCGAGTTTATTGTTTCTGTTTCTGTCAGCTTTGTTCAATTGTTTTCGTGTTTTGTTTTCGGTTCCCTGTCCATGTGCTTTTGTTTTCGTTCTGTTTTCCCCGCCCACCTTGTTCCCTACTCTGTTCACTTCACCTGCCCTGCGGTTACACCTGTGTCTCATTGCTTGTTAGTCTGTGTATTTATACCTTGCCTTGTGTTTTGTCCATTGTGAGTTCGTCTCAGTGTTGTTACTACCTGTTACGCTACAAGCCTTTTGTTCCTACCTGCCAGCCTGTTATTTCCCGTGTCTGTTTCCTGTTTTTTCGATTCCTGTTTGCTGATTTGTACCGTTGCTGAGCCTGCCTGTTTACGAACTTTTTTTGCCTGTTTTTGAATATTGCCCTGGATTTTGTTTTTGTACTTCTGCTGAGTCTCTCTGGTTTTGAGCTCTGCCTGTTTATCGACTCTGATTTTGGATTTGTGGACTGTGCTTTTGGCTGCCTAATAAACTCCCGTTCATTTCGTATCTTCATCTGCGCTTGGGTCTCTCGGAACTCTGACAGTACGAACTCGCCAGAAATGGACCCAGCAGACAGCAGCCAGTATCAGGAAGTTTTGGACCAGCAAGAGGTTGCAGTCGGCAGGCACCAGTCCCAGCTGAACTCTGCTAACGCTGATCTGAAGAGTTTAGTTGTCAGCATAATCTACCTGCTCGCCCAGCTTCAACAGCTCCAACGTTCCCAAACAGCTCCGGCTGG
>CM040742.1:412424-682424 GCA_022829145.1 Albula goreensis
ACACTGCCACACTCCCAGCATCCGTCCCCCCTTGCTACAGCAGATGGCTGTTTTTTAAACAGTGACATCTCACTCGACACTGGCATCACTGTTATGCTTGCATAGTTTTTGCTTTACTACGGCTACTATAATGGCTATGCAGGGCTTACGTTACACCTGGTCCTCCCTCCCTCACACTGCCACACTCAGCATCTGTTCCCTCGCTTCAACAGGATGACTGTATTTAAACAGTGGTGTCTTTTCTACAAACACTGGCATCACTGTTATGTTTGCATAGTTTTCTTCTACTCGCCACTGCTAATGGCTATGCGGGCTCACGTTACACCCTGGTCCTCCTCCTCACACCTGCATTACCTCCCAGCATCTGTTCCCCTTGGCTACACAGATGACTGTATTTTAAACAGTGGGTGTCTTTACTACGACACTGGCATCACTGTTATGCCATCATATGTGCTGTTATCATGTAATCCTTTAATCATGAATTGCCCTCTGGCAGATGCCTGGTGCTTGGAACATAACACACACAAAACTCCCCTTTGTCTCACAAACAGACACTTTGTCTGAGAGTCTTTCTCACAAAACAGACATAATTTAGTGTGATCTGTTTGGCAGGGTTCATGGATTTTGTGTGGTTCTGTATTTAAATGAATTACCTCACCGTATGAGGGTCAGATCAAAGATGTAACGCATCAATAGATATATTTAACTTAATAATTAGTAATTACATATCAAATTATTAATACCACAGAATAAGGATGTATTACAACAGAAATGAAATACTTTGCTTGCTAGCCAGACATTATATGCATCATCAATACAGATAATTCTTCAGGTCATGAAAAGATCATCAGGTGAGATAAAAAAAAAAACAGAAAAGACAAGCTCTACTCCTGAGGTAACTGACCACCTTTCATTTATTTCACCTCAGGTGCACAGAATGAGTGCTCTCTCAACACACACCAGCACACACACACAAAAACTATCCATCTCTGAATAATTCATTAATTTATTGGATGCACATTAATATTATCAGTTAAATAAAGAGAATACCGTGTAAGTCAGAACCGGTTGTACAAGCAATTCAAGTCCCCACACAGCTTCCCCTCCCAAACATCATCTAAATCAAAAACAATGAAAGATGCCTCAGAATTGAGGTAGTCCAACTTTCAAGTCTGGCAAACATTAGGGACACTTAAGCCCAATGACAGACAGAATCAAATACAGAACAAACACATAACTCAGAAAGGTCTGGCATAATAACACTTTGTCAGTAACAGAGAATTAAATTCAAAACAAATATACTTGCTATAAATACAGTTTTACCTCTGATCACAGGAAGAGATGCACAATGTTTTCCAAATATTCCATTCAGGAGCTGTTCATTGGGAATCACCCATATTTCAAACTCCTGACACTATGGGTTCACAAATGTTTTCAGTAAGAGAGTAGAGAAGGATGTACCCCTTCCAAATTTTGCCAGATGGAGTTCAGGTTGAGAAGACAAACTATCGGTGCACTCGGCTTCTGCGACCATGTGACAGTGCTCAGGCAACAGCAGACCGGCCGCTATATGATGCCTTGTCATCCTCCAAAAGAGGACTTATATATGATGAGAAACTATAAGTTTCACCAAACTGGCATTCTAAATGTCAAATATATTTTATAGCTGACACAAAAGTGTTTTTTTTGCAGAAAAATGGACACCTGAAGAGGTCATGGAGGCAGCAAAGCCACTGACCACTCCGAAGAACACCCCACTCACACTGGGCAAAGAACCTCAGCCGAATTCCAGCTGGTGCCATCTATGGAAAAGTTAGCCAGGTAAAGCAGTTATAGTTATAATTATTACTTATTGCAACAAATCAGTGCTCCTTTGGAGGAGGATGCGCAATGGTGGGAAAGTGTGCCTCTCCACAACACTGAACTGGAGTAACATGGCCACAGCCAGAATTTCACTGTGGAGAGAGGTAGCCTACAGCAGATACAGACTGGCCAGAAGCTATCAGTGACACACCCTTAAGATGGGGAAACCTTCTCTGGGGGACTGCAGATGGCCCAGTACCACAGTACCTCGCACACTACAATTGTTGAGGTATGCCACCTGTGATTAATAACAAAATGTTCAGAAACTACAGTTCCATAGGCTACCATAAATCCCACCAACTTTGAAATGGGCCTTGAACATTATTTCTAGAATAGCTTATGATATTATGACAAGATTGTAGTGTTTTGAGGCTCACACAAAATCTCTTATTACCAGACAAAATGTACTAAACAAAAGGAACTTTAATATCCAAAATATATTCTTCTTTGACAAATAGTTAATGTGCTAGATAAGGAGTATACTAATTTTAATGTATGAATACTGTTTCAATCATTTATGGTGCCCTCCATAAGTATTTAGACTGTGAAGTCAAAATTGTTAATTTTGCTCACTACTTTTGTTCCATTTGAATTTGAACACAGATGAATATGAGACAAATGTACAGAATGTCAGCTTTTATATTCTGTCAATGGCTTATTTAAGAATATTCCTACAGCAAGCTAATTCCTGCTATTTCACCACTGAAACATAAAAGGCGACTAAGAATGTAGGACAGCACTTTTTGTTTGTTCGCCGAGAAAAAGACAGTGGTCCTCACAGTACTGAGCTGTCTGTAAGGGAGGGCGGCTTTATCGTCTTCACTGGGGAAGAAGGTGACCTGTGACCACCGCAAAATTTTTGTCATGGACTGGCCTGCCAAGACAGAGGAACTTATACATCACCATTAAATTAAACATTTTTATTGTTAAATTTTCATTGTTTCACTTTACCCCACAGTTATTTTTAATGGGATTTTATTATCACTGCTGTTTTTGTTCCATATTTGCATTACAGTTGTATGTATTGTTCTTCTATTTCCATTCAGTGAACTTAAAATATTTCATTTCATGTTTTGTCATTACTAGTATAATACTGTTTTTTAAATGCATTGCATTAAGCATGGGGACTTTTTATGGTTTAAAACTGACAACTACATTTCTTCACCCCAACAGTGGCTATTCACAGCAATTGTGATATTGCATGTTGTTTATCATGATTATTTTGCAGGTACCAAATGCTAATTTAATTCTGGTATATGCTCATATATTGTGTCTCACTGTTACACAGCAAGTCTTCCCTACATAGGTAAAATAATATATAGTCAAGTAAGGAGCAAAACTAACTGCATCATGTCAAATGCAAGACATTACCATATCCATGGTCATTTCAGAGGAAGTATTTATCTTTACGATATGTAGATAGCTGCTCGGGAAATTGCCCGGATAAAAAGATTCTCTCCTAGCTAGCTACGGACATGTGCTAGCTCGTTGAAGTTAGCCGTGTTCCGATCGAATTTAATTGATCGGATAATTTAATTAGCTTGCTAACTTTTTTCCTGGCACCTTCAATAGCTAGCAAGATTACTAGGACATGCTGCTAGCTACCCTGTATGTCATGTAACTATCATATCTATCAGGACATTGGACATCTCCCTATCTAGCAACGAACATAGTGGTAGCTCGTTGATGTTAGCAACTTAAGCCATTTCGATCGGAAGACTGCTAAAGTTAGCTAGTGCTAATGTCCACAGCCAACTTCTTAACGTTGGCTTATCTGGCTTATTTCCTGATAGCTATGCAAGCGAGCTGACATCAGCTGGTTGCATGCAGTCTAGCCACTTAGCTACAGCTATCTAAGTTACTAGCTCCGAAATGTAATGAATGCGCACAAATTCAAACTTTACTCAGAAAGATAGTTTATACAATTGACAAGTACCAGGACGCTCCCCCAGAGTTGTGCTGGGCTTCGACGAAAGCGCCATGTGAACATACCCTGCCACAGCTACGAATGGAGCAAGAAATGGAGATGTCTCTAACAAAACACTTTCAACACACTAACAATTAACACACATATAAAAGCGCCTTCATGATAAAGACTAAAAACTAAGTCTGATGCAATTTGCCTTACATGGAGGGACTTCAGCTAACCCACAATTGAGACACCAAAAGTGTAGGCCCAATGCAGTTCTCCAACATGTCGACGACAGGGCTTATCTGTGCGAATGACCACGTAACCATAAATGGAAATAACGTAATAAATCAGGGTTGCTACAGTAGTGGAAACTTACGTTGAAATGCACAGTAGAACATAGCCATATTATTAAAACCGCCTAAGCTGGCGAATGCGCGTACTTTCACTGCTTTTCTAGCAGACTAATTGGCGGTCTGAACTATGTGCGTGAATTCCCAACACATCAAGATGACTCACAAAATTGCAGCTGTATGCCAGTGCTTATGTCTTGTGTTACACTCCTAAGAATGACGCTGTAGCCGATCCTTGGTGTAGCACATTAATTTTTATTCCTGGAGGAACAGTACCGAACACATATTAGCATCAGTCACTGCTAGCACGGCGCTTGCTCTGTATTGCTTGTACTGTGCCAAGCACATCTTGCTCTGCTAGTAACTGGCATCTTTCAAAACACATTTTACAATTTAAACAAATCAAACATTCAAATTACAGTCATGTAACCATGTAAAGAACACATTTTATCACATGTATCTACCAATGAATTTTTTTAATCTATATTTATTCTCAATTAAACTATTTTTCTTAAATCATCAGTATTTATTATTGTCTGTCTCACCTATAGTTCACCAAAACAATAACAATTCCTTAATACCAAATTACGCTTTCCTTATGAACTAATTTTAACGAACCAGAAACATATGTGTTAAAGATAGCTTTCCTGAACAAACTCTTATGAAACTGGGAGGAACAGTACCGAACACATATTAGCATCAGTCACTAGCATCGGCGCTGCTCTGTATTGCTTGTACTGTTACACATCTTGCTCTGCTAGTAACTGGCATCTTTCAAAACACATTTTACAATTTAAACAAATCAAACATTCAAATTACAGTCATGTAACCATGTAAAGAACACATTTTTTTATCACATGTATCTACCTTCAATGAACTTTTTTTTAATCTATATTTATTCTCAATTAAACTGTTTTCTTAAATCATCAGTATTTATTATTGTCTGTCTCACTCATAGTTCACCAAAACAATAACAATCTTTAATACCGAAATTACGTCTTCTTATGAACTAATTTTTTAACGTAACCAGAAACACATGTTGAAGATAGCTTTCCTGAACAAACTCTTAGAAACTGGCTACTATCTTCCCGGCCACACGAACAAAGCTTTTTAGAACCTTTTTCACGTCCTAACAATCGCTAGGGCTAGCTTCGAACTATCGTCAGTTTGTGGTTTTGTTTACTGAACCGTTGTACATTCCTCACTTTTAGCAGACCGTTTCATAGCTTGTTTTCGACATTGTTAGCATCGTCGCTACGTTGGGTTACTATTCATTCCTGTGGGCTCACTTGTCTCCATTTAAAGTCACATTCAAATCACAACCTCACAGCCCCAGTCTAAAGCTTTTACACGTGTTATATTGCTTTCATATTTCATTCTGCTTGTGACTCTTGAGCATCTTACCTGGAGGAACAGTACCGAACACATATTAGCATCAGTCACTAGCATCGGTGCTGCTCTGTATTGCTTGTACTGTTACACATCTTGCTCTGCTAGTAGCTGGCATCTGTAATTGATACCTTCTGCAGGCAGCCCTCTGCTGACCAGGTGCTCAAACCATGTACAACATAACCGGACCTGCTAGACAACGAATAGAATCCCACAGAAATACAGCAATTTTAACATTTTCCAAAGCCTAAACTGCTTTTAATGTGTCCTGTTTTAAATGGGGGTAAGATTTTAAGAGTCTACTTATGTGAAAACACAAATCTTTTTCTGTGAAAACATGCAGTGCCACACTCTCCCCCACGATTTTTAATGTCTCCTGACATTACAACCAAAGTTCTACCAAGGTCGCCATAAGTGTCTCTGCTCATTATCCTGAGTCTTTATCTCCTCACACTTTCTTGCAATCAATGATGGCTGCCCAAGTGTCTCATAGCTCAATATGACAGGTGGCTGTCTGAGTCTGTGTGGGTGTGCTCTTATCATCTGAGACGGTCCTTCCCCCGACTCATCACTCTCAAGAACCCCAGAAGCAGCTGGTTCCCGTTCATGTTGCTCTGCCAGTTGTAACACATCAGCACTCTCTTCGCTCTGTAGTTGCAAATCCTCTTCTGAAGGTAGGGAGCCCTGCTGAGGCTGGAAAGGTTCTGCCTCAGGATTCAGCGACACTTGACTCTGCTGCCTCTCTTTGCCAGACCTGAGATGCCACTGGTAGATGCCGCCATCATCATCATCCTCTGAGCCGCTGTCTGATGTTGGCTGCTGCTGCTGCTGGTTCCGACGTGGTGTCCTCTTCCTCCTTTCGAGTCCCTGGACGTTTCTCTGCTGCAGCGGAGCCTGTGCTGGTGGCAGCTCAAGGGGTAGGTGGTCACATGGCAGTAGCAGGTTTCTATGGACCACTCTGTCCCTCCCAATACCGTTCTCTGGGCTGATCTGGTAAACTGGGCTGTCATCACCCTTCCTTTTTGTCACTCTGAACACCTGGTCCTCCCAGTACGACTGGATCTTTCCCGTACCTCCTCTTGGGGTGAGATTTCGGATAAGGACCCGATCACCTGGTTGGAGATCTCTTCCTAGCACTCTCTTGTCGTAGTTGGCTTTTCCACGGGCTGCTCCTTTCTGTGTATTCCTGGCAGCGATCTGGTAGGCCTCCTTCATTCGCTCTTTCCAGTGACTCACATAGTCCTCATAACTTCCATGGGCATTGTCTGTTTCAATGTTGAACAGCAGGTCGATTGGCAGGCGTGGAGAGCGTCCAAAGATGAGGTAATAGGGTGTGTAGCCCGTACTCTCATTCTTTGTACAGTTGTATGCATGGACAACCTTCGCCAGTGACTCCTTCCAATCCTTCTTTTCCTCTTCCTCCAGTGTGCGCAGCATGGAGAGCAGAGTTCTGTTGAATCTTTCCACCTGTCCATTACCCTGAGGGTGATACGGTGTTGTGTGTGAGCCCTGGATGCCAGAGAGTTCCTTCAACCTTGCCATCAGTCTGTTCTCGAACTCTCCTCCCCCATATCATGGTGCAGCTTGCTGGGAAACCAAACTTCAGAGCAAAATCGTTGAAGAGCTTATCGCCACAGTCTTCGCTGATTTGTTCTTTGTTGCGTAGGCCTGTGCAAACCTTGTGAAGTGATCCATAACCACTAATATATATTCGTAGCCATGTTTGCACTTGTCAAGATGGAGAAAGTCGATTGAAACTAGCTCAAATGGATATGTGGTCTGGATTGGAGTCAGGGGCGCGCGAGTCTGCCTACTTGGTTTCTTCTTCTTCACACACTCACAGACTTTGGTAACAAAGTGTTCCACATCCTGGTGCATGTACGGCCAGTAGAACCTCTCTCGGACCAGGTCAAGTGTCCTTTCAACCCCCAAGTGGCCCATGTCTCGGTGCAGTTCTTTGAAGATCAGTGGATGATAGGACTTGGGTGCCACTAGCTGTTCTCGTCGGAAGGTCCTGCGACGTAGGACACCGTTTTCATCAACCACAATTTTTAGCCACTGTTTTAACAATGTAGCGACAGCTGGCTGTTCTGCTTTGATCTCTGATCTACTTGGTCTTTGTTTGCGGCTCCTGTACCAGATGACTCGTGACAGTACTTCATCCTCTTCCTGAGCCTTACGGATCTGTGATGGGGTTAGAGGCTGGCCAGTACTGCTGCTACAGTCTCTTAGAAGGCTCAAAGCACAGGTCTGGATAATGCCAATACCCTGACACAGGTCTCTCTTTCCAACTTGTACATTCTCCATGAGAGCACTGACAGTCTCGCCACTAACCTCTCTCGTACAGCTGTTCATATAGTCCTCGATGCTGAGCGGCATCCGAGACAGTCCATCTGCATCGTTATTGTTCTTTCCTGGGCGATAGCGTATTGTGAAGTGATAGTAGGCCAGCTCCGCCACCCATCTGTGTCCTGCAGCGTTGAGTTTTGCCGTTGTGCGTATATACGTCAATGGATTATTGTCCGTATAAACCACAAATGACTGAGCATAATACAGGTAATCCCGGAAGCGTTCACAGATGGCCCACTTCAGCGCTAGAAACTCCAGCTTCCCTGAGTGGTACCTTTTCTCTGGCTGGCTGAGGCTGCGGGAGCCATATGCTATCACTCTCATCTTACCCTGTTGCCGTTGGTACAGCACTGCACCCAACCCATCCTGAGAGGCGTCACAATGAAGTACGAAAGGCTGGTCGAAGTCAGGGTACCCAAGGACGGGGGGTTGGGTGAGGGCCTCGATCAGCTGATTCAGCACTTCTTGGTGTTCTGTGGTCCATTGTATCGGTGTGCAAGAGGGTAAGTGACCTTTCTTTGTCTTCCTCAGTTTCTTTTGTTCTTCAGGCGGTGGTCCTGGGTCGTGTTGTTGGGACTTGGGAGGGGCAAGGAGGTTGTACAATAGCTTGGCTTTGCAGCCGAAGTTGGGGATGAAAGAGCGATAATAAGACAGGAAACCTAGCATCTGGCGTAGGTCCCCCACCTTTGCGGGCGTTCTCTCCTTCAGAGCCATCACAGGTGCAATCTCCGCAGGGTCCATTGTGTAGCCTTCCCCTGTTACCATCTTTCCCAGGAACCTCACTTTCCGTTTGAACAGTTCGCATTTCTTTGGTGTCAACTTTACACCGTGTTCCTTGTAACGCTGGAGAACCAGGCATATGTTCTTCAAAACTGCCACTGTGTACCAAATTATCGTCAAGGTATGGGAGGCAAATAGTGTCTCTCAGGCCAGCTAAACAGCGCTCCATACTTCGTTGTAACTCCGCTGGTGCAGAGCTCAGACCAAAGGGGATGCGTACCCATTCATAGAGCCCCCAGGGCGTGATGAAGGCAGTTAAGGGACGACTCTCTTCATCCAGGAAGCCCTGGTGGTACGCTTTACCCTGGTCCAGTACAGAAAACCACGAGCTTCCACCCAGTGTGTCCAGCATGTCCTGTATCCTGGGTATCGGATGGCGATCAGGCACTGATTTGCAGTTTAGTTCTCTGTAATCACAACAGAGGCGTAGGCTGCCATCTTTCTTGCGGACACATACCACCGGTGATGAATACGGGGATCGTGATGGCTTTATCCAGCCCCTGTGCAACAAATCCTGCAGGTACTCTTTCACTTCTTTATGCAGGGGTTTTGGAACGGACATGTAAGTCTTTTGTACTGGAATGGTGTCATGAAGTGTGATGTGCATCCTTAAAGATGGAATACAGCCTATATCATCACCGTCATGTGCGAAGGCTTCACATTCCTGTCTCAACATTGTCTTAGCTACCTCCTGTTGGGCCTCAGAAAGATGACTGAGGTCAACTGGCGGGTCCCATAACCTTTACAGCTGACTCACGTCTTTTGTCTTGTTTCGCTATTTTTATCAGGACATTATTCAGGATTTCTTTGACTTCATCGTCACTCTGATCTATCTCGATCTCATCCAGTACATCCTCTGTTTTCCTGATGAGCAGTCTCCGGGGCACACCACCGGGCTCTCTACCGTCCAGGCCATCACATTTCAGGGACCTGCAAACATCCAGGAGAGATTCCTCCCTCAGCTGCCACAGAGCTGCACTCACTCGGTCTCGGAGAAGCTGAACCTCCTCCATTCCACCGCAGATTAACACAGGTTCGTCTCTTGGGTAAAGGAAGGGGGTTGATGGTCTTGAAGTCCACCTATTCCACCTCCTGGCTGGCTCGCCAAAATATGTTACACTCCTAAGAATGACGCTGTAGCCGATCCTTGGTGTAGCACATTAATTTTTATTCCTGGAGGAACAGTACCGAACACATATTAGCATCAGTCACTAGCATCGGCGCTGCTCTGTATTGCTTGTACTGTTACACATCTTGCTCTGCTAGTAACTGGCATCTTTCAAAACACATTTTACAATTTAAACAAATCAAACATTCAAATTACAGTCATGTAACCATGTAAAGAACACATTTTTTATCACACGTATCTACCTTCAATGAACTTTTTTTTTAATCTATATTTATTCTCAATTAAACTGTTTTCTTAAATCATCAGTATTTATTATTGTCTGTCTCACTCATAGTTCACCAAAACAATAACAATCTTTAATACCGAAATTACGTCTTCTTATGAACTAATTTTTTAACGTAACCAGAAACACATGTTGAAGATAGCTTTCCTGAACAAACTCTTAGAAACTGGCTACTATCTTCCCGGCCACACGAACAAAGCTTTTTAGAACCTTTTTCACGTCCTAACAATCGCTAGGGCTAGCTTCGAACTATCGTCAGTTTGTGGTTTTGTTTACTGAACCGTTGTACATTCCTCACTTTTAGCAGACCGTTTCATAGCTTGTTTTCGACATTGTTAGCATCGTCGCTACGTTGGGTTACTATTCATTCCTGTGGGCTCACTTGTCTCCATTTAAAGTCACATTCGAAATCACAACCTCACAGCCACAGTCTAAAGCTTTTACACGTGTTATATTGCTTTCATATTTCATTCTGCTTGTGACTCTTGAGCATCTTACCTGGAGGAACAGTACCGAACACATATTAGCATCAGTCACTAGCATCGGTGCTGCTCTGTATTGCTTGTACTGTTACACATCTTGCTCTGCTAGTAGCTGGCATCTGTAATTGATACCTTCTGCAGGCAGCGCCCTCTGCTGACCAGGTGCTCAAACCATGTACAACATAACCGGACCTGCTAGACAACGAATAGAATCCCACAGAAATACAGCAATTTTAACATTTTCCAAAGCCTAAACTGCTTTTAATGTGTCCTGTTTTAAATGGGGGGGTAAGATTTTTAAGAGTCTACTTATGTGAAAACACAAATCTTTTTCTGTGAAAACATGCAGTGCCACACTTGCACAGGTCTTTTTGGATGGAACAAATCCGACCGCACTAAGTCGAGCTAAAGGGATATCTAAGCTGGCGTCTTACTAAATATCATACTGCCAGTTTAATTTTTCAAAAAATGCAAACGTTTGCTAGGTATCTTGAAAATTAGCCAGGCATTCAGCAATACATAGACTACTAATGCAAGCACGACCGTACTTTAAACTGCAAGACCAATCTGGCATGCTTCTGGTGCGATTTTCAGTTAAGGTTGCCGGTGTTTTGAATCAACCGTTATAAGAGGTTGCTATGGATACACCGGAGGTCACTGGCAGGCAGCGATCTCACTCTGACATCTTCACAGTAACTCAGCATAGGAGAACTACGGTTACGAGTAGTTCTAATCTAGAGAAAGGAATTAGCTTGTTCCTTAAAAATCACTATAACTTTATCTGTATCACTTGTCCAGTTATCTAGAATAATGCTAGACAAAGCTAACCAGACAGAGAGAAAAATATAATATCCTATCCTCAATCAGAACTTGTTGTACATCTATTTTCTGTTATGTGTTTGTATTATTTAACTATTATGCATCATGATAATGTAGATGTATTAGTATTTAGATTTGTATTCATGTATTATGTACCATTCTTCCTGGCTATGCTATATGACTTAGATTTAATTATTAGGTTTACTGTAGTATGAACTTTTAGATTTGTTGATGACTGTATCCAATCCTTGTACATCGCTTTGGTAAAAAAGCGTCTGCCAAATGAATGTAAATGTAACTACACATAACTAGCCTGTGCTACGTTAATATTTCAAAATTTCGTACATACTGCATGAATGACCACAAAAATGCTTAGCTAGATGTAAATTGTTGCCATTGAGATATTCGCCGGATAAAAGCCCTTTTTAACCACACATTATTTAACGCTACGTATTGGTTTTGTGATTCTACCTTTACGGCTATTGCCATGGTTTCTCCTCAGCACCCAGAGCCGTCAGGCAGTGCGATCTCACTCTGATACGAGAACTAATGGATCATCTTTTCACTTTAAAATGAGGCTAGATCAGGACTCGCTACCGAAGGTAATGAAATTAAAGTTGATGTCAGGCAACATTACGCCTTCTAACTAACGGTGAAGACACACAGGCAGCGTCGAAGACGCTTGGCGCCGCTGCTGCCTGCCACTGCCCGACGCTTGTGGGCTTGTCCTCTAGAACAGTCGTCATTCAGGCGCAATTTTTTTTTATTTTTTTATTCATGAACATGGAGAACCAGAAGAAGGCCATAGCACTTGTTGCTGCGATGTATTTGTTGAAGTCCCGTCGGCGTCGTCGTCGTGTTTGGGTTCACCCGATTTTGAGGAAGAGAAAGGAGCATGGTGAATTCCACAGGTTGGTTCAGGAGCTACGGTTAAACGGGGTTTTATTCCAGCAGTATTTTCGGCTGGATGTAGCCCAGTTTGATGAGCTGCTGTCTCGAGTGGGGCCCTGGATTGCAAGGATGAACACGAGCTACCGGGAGGCAATTGGCGCGACCGAACGACTTGCCATTTGTCTGCGGTGAGTAACATATTTATGTATAATTACTTGTATGTATTTCTGTGTAATGTTACATACACCATGTACACATCGTAGTTCATGATAACTAGAATAACTTCAAATCAAAAGCCAAGCTTAGTTGCTAAATACTCGTCAGGAGAGCCACAACATGCAGTGTCGGCTAACAACAACGTTTCGGTCAACTCCCGCCGAGAGAAGAAAAAGAGCAGAAAGCGAATGTAATGTTCTGAAATTATTAGTTGAGTAGATAAGGGCATTTCGTTAAACATAGCAAAACTAAGACAAAAAAAAAATCATTCAGATTTAATTGTGGAGAGCTAATAGATAAGAAATGTATAAGAATTAATATTCATGAAGTAAGTAATTATTGTTAGTTGATATTGTTAGTTGATGATTATAATAATATCGTTATTATTATGATTCAATTATATTAACTGTAGAAGTAATACGTTGTGATAATTATTGTTCTTGGAAATGATTTAATGATCAGACATCCTCTCTCTCTCAGACTGATTTTGTTGGAAATATTTTATGCTTCCAGATTCCTTGCAACTGGGGATTCCTTCAGGACAATTGCCTTCAGCTACCGTGTTGGGAAGAGCACTGTTGGGCAGATTGTCCCAGATGTGGCTGAGGCAATTTTTGAGTGCCTGTTGGAGGAGTTTATGCCCCAACCAACTGTGGAGGACTGGAGGACCATTGCCGAGGGGTTCCAGCAGCGTTGGAATTTTCCAAACTGCCTGGGATCCATCGATGGCAAGCATGTGGTAATTCAGGCTCCCCCCAACTCTGGCTCCTGGTTCCACAACTACAAGGGGACATTTTCCATTGTCCTCTTGGCTGTTGTGGACTCTGAGTATCTGTTCAGAGTTGTGGATGTTGGAGGATACGGGAGGAACAGTGATGGTGGCACCCTGGCAAATTCAAACTTTGGCAGGGGCCTCCTAGATGGAACACTGGACCTCCCTGCAGACTCCGTCATACCTGGATCAGAGCACCGTGGCAGCTTCCCCTATGTCCTGGTAGGGGATGAAGCTTTCCCCCTCCGCAGGTGTCTGATGTGGCCTTACCCAGGCTCCAACATGCCCAGGGAGAAGAGGATTTTCAATTATCGCCTCAGCCATGCCAGGCTCACAGTTGAGTGCAGTTTTGGAATCCTCTCCTCTCAGTGGCGAATGTATCGCCGTGTGATATATATGGCCCCTGAGAAAGTGGAGCTTTGTGTGAAGGCAACCTGCATCCTACACAATTTCACAAGGGTGACCACCATGAGAGGGCGAAGGAGGGAGAATGCGTCAGCACATACACCTGATGCTGCTGCTGCTGCTGCTGCTCTCAGGCCAGTGGGCAGGATGGGCAGCAACAATTCACCTCGGAAGGCCATTCAAGTGAGGGAGACCTTCTGTGAATTCTTCAACCAGGAGGGTGCAGTCCCTTGGCAAAACCACGTTTAGGCCATACACCAAAGGCTCTTTTAAGGGCCACTCATATTCTCATGAAAAAGCAAAAACCTTTTCCCTTTTAATGCTTTCCAAACAGAATGTGTGTTTGTGAGTGTGTGTGTATGTATATATATATGACTGCATGCATGTATGTTTGTACATTCAACAAATGTTTGACAAACAAAGATTATAACACCTGACCTGTGCACTGGCTCATTATGTTTTTCCCCTTCACTGTCAAACACTGTAAAAGAGAGATGACCAGACTACCAGAGTAACACTAAAAAATGAAACTTTATTTTTTAAAAAATTTAAATGAACAAATCATTCATTTGCTCCCTTCCCAGCCTCATAAATTAATTTACAAATTTCAAATTTGACTCCCGCCTTCTTGGAAGGGGGAGCTTTTTAAAATCTGGCAGTATGCCCCGAAAGAAGAGTTCATCCTCATCCAGGGGGGTAGGGGTTGGGGCAGGGGTGGGGGTTGCTGGAGTGGAGGAGGAGGCCAGCTTATTAATGGCTTCTACCAGCATGTGCTCGAATGGCGACACATCTGGTAGCCTGGTCCTCCTCCTCTTTCCAACCGGTGGCCTGTCCGACCACTGTGGGTCTTCTGAGGGGCCTGGCTGGGGATCCTCCGCCAGTGATACCGGGTTGTCCATGACCTCAACACCCATTTCCTCCTCAGAAAGATGGCTCACAGGAACTGCCCTGCTGCTGCTCCCTTCCTGGCTGGCTGACAACACAGTGTTTTGGCTAGCTGGCTGGCTGGCTGAGGAAGTGGTGGGCTGGCTGGCTGGCTGGCTGGCTGTAGAAGCAGTGGTCTGGCTGGCTAGCTGGCTGGCTGAGTAAGAGGCCATGGTGGGCTGGCTGGCACAGGCTCTTACATTGGATGTAGTGTGCCTGTGCTCAATAAATGGGGCCAGAAACCCCATTACAGCCATGTAGCGCCATGGCTGTCTCTGGCATACCAGCCCCACTCCTTTGCTGGTCCCTCTCTTTGTTTTTCTCCTTTTTAAATGTGTCCCTCAGACTTTTCCATCTTTTTTTACAGACCTCATCTGATGAAAGCAACAAATGGAAATATGTACTTAACACATTATATGTGCAGTTATTTTTAATGTCACTGTTTTGGTTGGTTCCAACTTTAACACGTTTTTCTTGTGATCTCGTTAATTCATGTTACAGTCTCCATGCTACAGATATCGGCATGACTTGGCTGCTGTATCTATGGACGTATTTTATTTATTCATATAATCGTCCACGCATTTATTTTGAGTGTGTGACAAGCCATGAGATTTACAGTTCACGACCCGGGATAGCAATAGCTTAGCTTCAAAACCTCGTCACTGAACATTAAGCAATATTACTATACATTGTTTTTGCACATGTCCATACACAAGAAATGCCGATGATTTCTGCCACCTTTTTCCGATCATTTCCTCTGCATTGTTGCAAAGCGGGGTCATACATTTCAGGGATCACTGACACAGCAATAATCAGTTCTCCTCCATTTTAATTATTTCATTCATTTGACAGTACCCACGGAGAGAAAATGCGATGTTGTGAAGTCGTTATCTCGTTAATATATGTTACAGTCTCCATGCTACAGATATCGGCATGACCTGGCTGCTGTATCTATGGACGTATTTTATTTATTCATATAATCGTCCACGCATTTATTTTGAGTGTGTGACAAGCCATGAGATTTACAGTTCACGACCCGCGATAGCAATAGCTTAGCTTTAAAATCTCGTCACTGTACATTAAGCAATATTACTGTACAATATATTTACACATGTTCACACACACACATATACACACCAGGAATGCCGACGATTTCTGCCACCTTTTTCCAGGTGGCATTTTTCCTGTCATTGTCCCTATATTGGGGCAATGCAGGATCATAAATTTCGGGGAATGCCGAAACCGCAATGATTAATTTTTCCTCCATTTTAATTACTTCATTCATTTGACATTACCCGCGGAATAAAAATGCGATGTTGTGACATCCGATTGGTTGCTGCTTGGTGACGTTTTCAAGCGGCCGGGTCAAAGTTCACTGATTTCAACTTCTTCTCGACGCCCCGCCGGTTGGCCGCTCGACGCCTGCAATCCCATCGTGCCCTTCGCGAGCGTCTCGCCGGTCCCCATTCAAAGTGAATGGAGGCGTCTTCGGCGGCCGGCGTCGACGCTGCCTGTGTGTCTTGACCGTAAGAGTTCTGCTATGATTTGTTATCTTTAGTAAAGGACCATATAACCATAATATGTTACATGTATGACGAAGAGTGTTGGTATTGATTAAGAAGCATTATTTTACATTTATTTAATTCATTTTGCTTCGTTAGAGCTTCCCCTTGTGGCCGCGATTTTCAGTTATTAATTCAATCGTTAGTAATCTCATGTCAGATGTTTTTCAGTTCTTATTTAATCGTCAACGTTCTCATGTCAGTTGAGACGAGAGTTGTATCCCAAACCGCCTACTTCTATACTCCGAGTATGCGAACCACTTCTAACCGAATTAATATACTGTATTAACCAATATGATCTCCTCACAAAAAGTTAGCAGCTAGCCATTCTGTGACCCGAGCCACCAACCTTCTAGTATCTACTCAAGCGCCGTTGTAACTGCACCGCCTGGGCCCCTTGCGTGACCTGTGACCCCTATTTCCTTTTCCGTCGGCAATATGACGTTTCACCCCCTTATTTGTTATAACTCTATGGCTGCGTTCCAATCCGAAATAAAATCCTCCCTTCACTTCTTCCCTCAAATCGAGTGAGCCCTCCAGTGACGTAGCAGGCGAGGGAGCTGTCACGGGCAAAAAGTTCCGGCCAGGCAAAAAGTTCCGGGCTGACGCAACAATCGAGTTCTCAACAATCGAGTATCAGCTGATAGCGTCCGTTGCTATAACGACATAGGGATGACCTAACGGTTAGAATTTTCTGAGATTAAATCGCTCGCAGTTGAAAAGGAGTTTACCACAGAATTTACTCAACGAAGAGATCGCCATTCACCACTTCAGCCTGAAAACATGGAACCCAAACCAGCTCAGTTAAGTATTTCTTTAACTGTATTAGTTTTAAAATTGGTTTAGACTGTTCTCTGAACAAATTTGTTTTTGTATGGAGTAGAACTGGTCAAGTTCGCTAGCTAAGTAGTTAGCTGTATCTACTGATGTGACTATGCTTAGCTAACTTACGAAGAGATGAAGATAAATGCTGAGTGATAACAGACATGAATATTGATTGATGATGAAATGCTGTCAATAATCGCTATTTTCTTCTTTCTCTACTATAGCAAATACGAGAAAGGGAGAGATGGAAAGAAATTCACCTTAGTTTGTAAAGACAGAGAAAACTCATTAATCAATAGTTCCACATTTTATTGAAATGCTACCTTCTTAATGATGAATAGTCGTACCAATCATGTGCCACGGTGCCACTGGTTTGATTGGCTTCATCTCTGGTGCCTCCGTCTTAACCCGATCAAACTTTTGGCACGGGACGCCCCGCCTTGAAATTAGTGCGTTCAACACAGCTGACATTACACATAAGTTCCTCAAATCATTTTTATGCATTAACTAGAAATTATTTTCACCTTGGAGGGTGTATCTCTGGGCAGCTTTCCTGATGGCTCTCTTCGTCTCTTCAGTGACGCCCCTCCTGTACTTCTCCATGCTAGAAAGGTAAAAGAAAATGTCATCAAACGACACCATGGCGTTTTAATTTGAGCTGTCAGTTAGTTATCTAAGGTAGCTTTCAGTTAAAATGATGTAGATTATTTAATTGAGTTTAAGTGAAATATCTCTTAGTTTAAAAAATATAAAACAAATGTTAAAAAAGTGTAATGTGACAAAAGTTTTCGTCGTTGTCCTATTGCGAGATGCCAGTCGTCAAGCGCAGTCTTCTCCTTCCAAGTTCCTCTGAGGGAAAGTGACAGAAGGGTACAAGGATTCCCTCTTAACAGCGAACGCATAGCAACCAACATAGCAACAACGTCAAAATTCTACAGTAAACACCGATCAGCTGATTCGGAACCGAACGATTTGCCCGGCAACAACTTTCTGTCCACACACAACCAAATATGATAGGTTGATAGCAGTCTAGCATACGTCATCCGGAACAATTTGCCCGGCAACAACTTTCTGCCCACACAAGACCAACTTAGCTAGGTAGCTAGCAATCTAGTGATCGTTGTTAATTTGTTATCTGACGTTTGTCTAGCCTGTTTGCCGTTTTTTGTGGTTCTGAAGTTGAGTTGCCACACAAGACCAACTTAGCTAGGTAGCTAGCAATCTAGTGATCGTTGTTAATTTGTTATCTGACGTTTGTCTAGCCTGTTTGCCGTTTTTTGTGGTTCTGAAGTCGAGTTGCCACACAAGACCAACTTAGCTAGGTAGCTAGCAATCTAGCAATTATTCTTAATGTGCTATCTTACGTTTATCTAGCTAGTAATGTTTATAAAAAGCTTTCTACCTGGTAGCCAATGTTATCTAGTAATTTTAATAAACAGTTTTCAACTTTGTAGCCAACGTTAGCTTGATTACAAGCCTCATTAACTGTTTAATGCAGTTTTACGACTTGCTGGCTTCTCATTTGTTTTTATTTCTATGGCAGATATAATCTGAATTAAGTGTAACTTTAGCCAATCAGAAAATCTCTTATACAGCTCATAGACAGGTATAAACCCTACTACAATTATGTCCACAGGCAACATACAAACTCACTAGGTGTCTTTGATATCTATTTGCCATTTACCATGGATTAACAGGGTGATTAACAAGTACTTCGTGAGCGAATTACACAAAGCCTAACTATAATACGCTACAGTATTTTGTTGTATTAACTATAACTGTATTATGCGTATGATATACGGCTCCTTGAAGTTTTAAAAGTATTTTCCTCGTTCTTCGACATTACACCGCTGGTTTTCAATGTGGCTACACGAAGATTCTAACATTAGGTAATGGCTTGGGTGGAACACCAATCAGCTGTTCAGAACTCGATTGTTGCGTCAGCCCGGAACATTTTGCCTGGCCGGAACTTTTTGCCCGTGACAGAGCCCTTCCCGAGCGAGGGAGAGCAATGGAGGGGAGGGTTCGTGGCTTTTCGAATTGGAATGACCCTCGCGGTTCTTCCTCACTTTGTGTTCTTTTGCAAGAACTGGATTGCCGCGATGTTTCCCTTGCAGGCTGCAGTACCTGTTCCAGTAAAATTCTCCACCGCAAAACCAATCTAAAGACGGAGAGAGTTCTCTCTAGGCTACGTTATGCAACTTAACCATTATTATAGTTAGACAGTGAAGATGCATGTTAGCTAGATAGGCCTACATATCTAGCATATTCCCCATGCCAAAATCCTTATATTTTCCATGAGCATAAAATAATTTTAAATCGATGTTTTTATTTACTATTAATAGATGTGATGTTATTTTCAATAAAGTTGCCAAGCTTTTCCAATGTGAAACCACTTATTTGTATGCACAATTTAATAATCATATTGAATAATTATCACAATCATAACAATAGTTACTGTGTAAGGTGTAACACCTTTTGAGCAGGGTGAATCCCGAAGTGATTCCCATAGGCAAGTACAGATAATTAATAAAATCGGTAACGATAAAATATGGTAAAACAGATCAGTAACTAACTGCAACAGTAACCAAGTAATGATAAATAAGTGTAAGGTGTAACAGGGTTTAAAAGTACATATGTGTAGAGACAGGTAAAATGATGAACAAAAAATAAAAATCAATATCAATATCAGACGAATAAACCCGGAATTATGCTACGATATACATAGGCAAGTATACCGGTATGTTGAAATGGCGATTTAAAGACAATTCGTGCTCAACAGAAGATTCTATTTCATGCTGTGCGAATGATTGAAGCTAAAGGTAGCATAACTGTTACATTTAAAGATTCAGAAAATTTAGGTTATTCTTAACAAAATGCATGGCTACGGCAGCTATGCCTCCACCAGGTTATGAGAGCTTATGATTAAAACTTCATGGTCAAAACGTATATTTTTTTTGGACTACCAATGAACTTGATAAGCGGCTATTGAGTGTTGGGCATTTCCTTTGAATCTGTAAGATTTAAATAACGACCACCACCAACAACATAGCATTTTAGCGAATGGATTGTATAATCGATCGGCAACAGAGGTCTTTGAACTTGGTAAACGTTTTTAAATTTGCTTGTTCTTTGGTAGCAAGAGCATAATATTCAAATAAAGTTTAACACGTGGGCAAGCGAGCAAGCATCGCCGTGCATTCTGGGCAATATCAACGCTTGGAGGGATGATTTTTGTTGGCTCCGTTGGAGGGAGTGAAACCGAGGGCTTGAGCAAATGAAAATTCGCCCTTCCCTCAACAAATCTGAATTGGAATCGCCCTCACGGTGGCAGCCATCTTGCATACGGGACTTTTTGGGGATTCCCCCCTTGATTGAAGGGAAGTGAGCACGAAGAAGCAAGCATTTTTTCGGATTGGAACGCAGCCTATAGCTGTGTCCCAAACCGCGTTCTTCCATGCTCCATACTACCGTGCTCCGGAGTGCATATTTCAGCTCATGCTTGGGAGTACGTACTTCGGAGGGTGGAAGTATGGAAAATTTGGTTAAATAATGGGATGCACTTTGTTGCGTCCTTTGACCCGGAACTATCAAAATAAACGTGCTAGAACAGTAAACTATCAAACATGAGACCATCAGATATTATTTCTTAGTTCAAATAACTGGTTACAGCTGATTGAATTTTGCCACTGCACATGATATAAATAAACCAGCTGTAAAATCTAGCTACTTTGAATTCATTAAACTTTTGCCTGTTTGTCTGGAGTTTATTTATAGACCGCGCTCAATTGATTAATTGTACGTTTAAGCTGTAACAGTGGACACACATTGCTAAACAGCATTCAATCATTTTGTTTGTTTTCAGGTATCCTGTATTTTGATTAAAATATGTCCCCACAATAAACATGTCTGTTGTACTGTCAACGACGGTCTGTTGTCATCATTTTCTCGCTCTACAGCAAATAACCATTACACTGTAGGCTGACATATGATTACAACAGGAAGTTAGGCAAGTTTTCAAAGTGACACTTTTTGTTGTCTGTGCACTTCTATTTAAATCATACATTGATTTCACCACACATTATAAACATATCATGAAGACACATAATTTAAACATATATTTCAGCACTGAACAGAATGTGCACTTTCTGTCTTCGTGCCCACCAAAATGAGCATTATTCTTATATGTAGAATACTGTAGACTATGGTTTCCCTCTATGCATATAACGTAAAGCTTACAAATCTTGACCAGTAGATTTAAATGGTAATCAAAACAAACAGGACAGAAACCTGAAAGTAAATGGTGTATTTTCTTTTTATTTACTTCCAGGGAGAAAGCCTTGCGATGTACGGCCGAATTAATCTCCATGTCCCGGGTCTGGAGGTATTTTTCGATGAAGATCGGGATCTCCAGCCTAATTTCCGGCTGTCCAGACAGGCAGTCCACTCCCTCCTTGGCATGCTCCCCAACAGAAGGGACCATGGCTGGGGTTACATTTTTGAGATGCTTGTCTTCATTTACTGGCTGGCTTGTGGCACGTCATACCGTGTTGTGTCAGAGGTGTTTGACATCCCCCGCAGTACAGTGCATCGGATGGTCCACAGGATTGCGGATGACATCCTCAAAATCCTGCCAAGGGTCATCCGCTTCCCAGGTCCTGAGGATCTGGACCATGTTGGAGAGGGATTCGCTAGGCTGGCACAACACAGGGCGTTCAGGAAGGCGGTGGGAGCCATCGATGGGTGCCACATCCGCATAAGGCCACCTGGAGGAGTCGCACGACAGTGCTATGTCAATCGCAAGCTGTTCCCATCTATTATCATACAAGCAGTCTGTGACTCCTCCAGGAGGTTCCTGGATGTCTTTGTGGGGTACCCAGGCTCCGTCCACGATTCACGGGTACTCCGAAACAGCCCACTATATGTTCAGCAGCTGTTCCCCCCTCGTGGGTACATGCTTCTTGGAGATGGTGGGTACCCGTGTGTAGAGGAGCTGGTGACCATCGTCACCCCCTACCGTGAGCCTGTCCAGGGGCCAGTGGAGGCCCGTTTTAACCGCCACCACGCAAAGGCGAGATCAGTTGTTGAGCGGGCCTTTGGTCTCTTGAAGACACGGTGGAGGAATGTCTTCTCCGCCCTAGAGGTGCACCCAACATTTGCACCGAAGGTCATCGCCGCCTGTGCAGGCCTCCACAACGTCGGCCTGGAAGCTGGGGATGTCCTAGAAGACACTGGGGACAATGAGGGTTACACAAGTTTAGAGCCAGTGCCATTTGAAATTGAGGAGACCCCAGGGCAGCGCTTAAGGGCGCACATTGCAGAGGAGCTGTCAGCCCCAACTGCATGTCCTGCGAGCCTGCAGGACCACACTTATTTTGAACAGGCGAGAGAGGCATGTTAGCCAGGAGCTGAATATTTTGTATATATAGTTTTCTGTAGTTATTGTATATAGTTTAATCTTCAATTATTGTAATTAACTTCTTCTATTTTCCTGTTATTGTTCTTGATATTTTTCCGTTACCCTTTACCATGTATGTTTTGTAATTTTAATCGTTTCTTGTAATTGGCATCACACACAAATTATTCAATAACTATCTTCAATTAAATTCCAACTTCATAATTAAATTTGTTTTTGTTTTTCTTACTGAGGACTACTTTTTAAATGAATCAGTGTATTTGATCATGTAGGGTCAGTAATTAATTAAATCACTAATTCAACTGCATGCATAATAATTACTGTAAGATGTTTAGAAATCAGCACCCAGAAAAGAGGAATTCTCCACTGCTCTTCAGGAATTAGGAAATTAATTTGCGTTCTGCCTATCATCATCTATGTCTGGCAGTCTTTTCAACTTTGAAACATTTAAAACAATTAACCTGGACACTGTTCAAACTGGAAAATTCCACCTTGACTATGAAAACTTCTCATGGTTGCTGGGCAAACAGATTTATAGCAAGAACCTTATACTTAAAACCCCAACAAAAACAACTGAGATGTTTTTTTTTTAAATTATTTATTAACAAGTTTTTCCAAAATGGCCAGAAACCTCTCGTTCCTGGCCAAAAATTCTCTTCTCTTTCCTTAGCTTCTCTCCTTTCTTCCCCCGCCAATGCCTCTCTTTCCCTCTGCTCCTCCCTCTCCAACGCCCTTCTCTCCCTCTATCTCCACTTGTCTTTGGAGGAACTCTAACAACTCGGAGTTCCTCCGTTTCCTGCTGCTGTTGCTGCTGCTGCTCCCTGCATCATGCCACGGTGGGAGACCACCACTGCTTCCCCTTCAGCAGCGGCTGAGGCAATCAAGGTGGGAGGCGTGATGGACGGCCTCCCCCCAATTGCCTCATCCATCGCACCTAACCACTGCCAGGATGCAGCACCCCTTCTGTGCTCACCCCTGTGGGAGGGCTCTTCAGCATCTACAAAGATAAGAAATACTGTACTGGACATGTAAACGATATAACCCCCAGGCAGTAAACACAACTGATGACAAAAAATATGACATCCAACAACAATGGTGGATAGATATATTTCTATATGTATCTTTTGCAGCAACGGCTAAGTCACAGCTCTATCTGAACACACACCTTATATTTCTTTTTTAAATTTTCCCATTTTTTTTGGCCTGGGCAGCTGTCACTCTCCCTGACAATTCGCTGACTCTCAAAATCTGGCTGCAATAAAGAAAATGTAAAGGTTAAACCGAAGCTAAGTACTGCACAGTAGGCCTATAATAATTTAATATTTCTATATGACGTACTCTTATCCACTTTTGGCTGCGTTCCTCTTTCCTGTAAAGAGGTCTTCGTTTTCACTCCTCCAATTGATGAGCTTTGCTGTCTCCTCGTCTGTCCCTAATATGTGACACACGGACACCATTTGGTCTAACACACACTTATAACATTGATATGAAGACAACATAACTTATATTAGCTAACACACTGGGCACAGCATTTAAAATACTCCTGAATGAGTACAATGATAAACAACAGTGTGTATGAAATTGACACGATATGTCAAGATCCGAAGAAAACTGTCAAAAAAAAAAAAAATAGACAGCCAACAAAACTGAAAACATCACTTAATTCTACAGTTCATTTATTACAGGGGTACTACCGAATTTCTGTACAAATGAATGGGCACTTATAGCAACATAATAGTAGCCCGTAGACACATGCAATACGTAAGTTCGATTAGACAAGGATTTTATCTTAAATTTGAAATGGAGATAATGCTTTTGTGCGGAACTTGCGCTATTTTATATTTTGGTTATCCATGACTGCTAGTCAGTTGTACAGATCGATATAACGTTTGAACCAGCTAGCGACAGATATTGCTAGCATAGCCAATTGTAGGTAATATCTTACTTAGTTGGATAGCTAGGTAGCAGCCAGCTAGTAGAGAGAGAACGAGAAAGGTAACGTTAGTTAGCGATACTTTGTGAATTTAAGTGAACTTAAATTCACAAAGTATCGCAATGACAGTACAAATCATTAACATATTTATACAAATTAAGAAATTACTTACATTTGTACATGACTTCCAGCCCGTTTGACTCGCCGGCGTCCGCCATTGTTTCAACGGAAAGTGTTCGCTCTCAATCCTTCGCAGGGAATGATGGGATATTCTCCCGCTCTGAGCATGCATCAAAGCATGCTCCAAATTATGGCAAAACGAAGTGCACATCCGGGCATTCCATCCGTGCTCCGTACTACCGCACTTCGGTTTGGACTCGTACTCCAAGATGGATGCGCACTCGCTATGCGTACTCAGAACACAGCTCATGACATGTTCGTGCACTTTGACCCTTACGTACGTGTGTGCTTATTCAGGTCTTACCTTCATATTGTTAAAAAAACTCCTAGCTAAGTTTTTATAACTCAGAAAGCTATATGTTTAGTTTAGCTTAAGGTTAAGTGTTTTATGGTTCATTTATACAGTACACAATAACATATATACATTTATATACATTATACAGGCCTATTAATAATATTTCAATTCCATGCACATGAAGTGTGTATGACATGTACCTGTTGGATCAGAATCCTATTATTGTTGTTAATTGAGGTTATCGATAGCCCTTTTTTTGCTAGAAAATTAGGCCAGATAACCTATTGCTAATAGGTCATCATCTTGCTTGCTATTGTGAGTTAATAAACAGCTTAGTATCATATTTGTGTGGGACGACTATTTACTTATTGTGGCTTTTATTTAACCTGTCTATAATTTACGTTAACAATGATAACATTTCAATAGCTAGGCTACTTGCCGAGCTATCAAGCAACTTCGCAGAGTACACTCAGCACTTCATCCTTATTTAGGGTGAGGACAGAAATTAGGTGTGTAAAGTCAGTTTATTGATTATCAGAATGTCTGTCATTCTCAACATCAAATTCCACATTGATACAGTGCAGTGACGTGCGGTCAGGGGAGGCAGGTGAGGCAGTGCCTCACCAGCCATCATGGAAAGAAAGAAAATATATAATAATAAAATAATTTAAATTGTTATATTCATCCGGTGGTTTGTACTAAAAAATATTTATTTTTCATTTAGCTTCACCAATTTCGATTATTCTTTCTTCAAAATCGCTGAATTTTCTTAATTTCCCATTCAAATGCTTGGAAGCGATGCCGGTGAGGCAGCAGCGAGCTCAGCCTCACCTTGGATTGCGCAACCCCTGGCTAACTGCGCTGGCTGCTAAGCGGAGAGAGCATGTTGCTGTACGGCATCAATAAAATGGTTTAAACACATTTAATATGTAAACTGATTTTCAATAATTTAGCTTATGTATATAATGTACAGTGCTTTTTGTCACCAACTGTGTTTGTGTAACGTGTTTCGTGTGCTGAGCGATTATAAACGGCAGAGAACAGGTTGGAGGTGAGGCAGGCAGTTCTCTTGCCTCATGGCAGGGGGCGCTCAAGACGATACGGTAAGCAAGTCAAGTGCAGCGATAGATTATTAGAGATAGAGATTATTTTTTTCCTCTCGCCTATCCCGACTTTCAACATGGATGACTCATTTCGACACTAAAACAGTTTTCTCAAGTGGACTTTCAATCGAAGCAGGAGATAATAACTAAAGGAAGACCAACGCTGGAGCTGAAAGGATTGCTTGTATGTGTAAAGGATGCAGAAGTGAAACATAACCTGTAAACTGCTGTCAATCTATGCATCTATTTGCAAATCTGATTCTGATGACGTCAGTGCCTCACCAGCTATGAACCTCACCGCACGTCACTGATACAGTGCCATCCCTTTACCTGTCTGCTGTGACTACAAAGATAAAATTTGATAACTGATGTAGCTTGCTAAGGGAAGCGCTGCTGCCTTATTCCCAAACAGCGTGTTCAAAACCACCTTAAATCTAACCTTTACTTGATAATCGATGCAATTTAATTTTACTTGCCTTTCCTTCTCTGCTAAAAAGTTAACATTTTATCAGGACTCTTGTCCTTGTGACATCTTACATTCATGCTAGAAAATCTAAAATCTTAGGTACATAGCCTGTCACTGGTTAGCTTGCTGAATGTCAGGTAGTTACTTGCTTGCAATCTAATTAAACCACGATTGCTGGCTACCTAATTGCTGCTAGGCCATTGGTTACTTGGTTATTTTAGTGATAAAATAATATGCTTACAGTCATAATTTGCGTTATATTTTCTTACTCACTATAACTGAGTTGAAAATGATGTATGATAGTAATAGCTATTTGCCAAACTTTACACGATCTTAATTGTTTGGTTAGATATGTTATTTGTGGATCGACCGAGCTAGCTCACGTTAGCTTGCTGTAATTCACAGCTGCTAGGTAGCCAGTTACCCACCAATGCCTTTGTCGGAAAATTTGATAGCTACTTAAGCAATTAACATATGTGTATTTAAATGTACGCAGGGGCATTATTGTCCAGGATCATGTGTGATCATGTGACCGCATTATAACAAATAAGGGGGTGAAATGTCATATTGCCGACGGAAAAGGAAATAGGGGGTCACAGGCCGTGCAAGGGGCGCAGGCGGTGCAGTTACACCGTTACCATTAGACTGTAGACTGACATATACTTACAACAGAAAGTTGGGCGAGTTTTCGAAGTGACACTTTTTCTTGTCTGCACTTCTGTTTACACCATAAATAGATTTAACCATACATTATGAACATATCATGAAGACACATAATTTAAACATATATTTCAACACTGAACAGTATGTGCACTTTCTGTCTTCGAGCCCACCAAAATGAGCATTGTACTTATATGTAGGATACTGTAGACTATGGTTTCCCTCTATGCATGTAATGTAAAGCTTAAAAATCTTGACCAGTAGATTTAAATGATCATCAAAACAAACAGGGCAGATACCTGAAAGTAAATGGTGTCAATGCATGCTCCAAATTATGGAAAAACAAAGTGCACATCCGGGCATTCCATCCGTGCTCCGTACTACCGCACTTCAGTTTTGACTCATACTCCAAGATGGATGCACACTCGCTATGCGTACTTGGAGTATGGAAGTACGCGGTTTGGGGCACAGCTTCGCACTCCAATTGAGGGGGGAATCCTTAAAAAGTCCAGGGTGTAAGATGGCTGCCACCATGAGGGAGATTCCATTCCAGATTTGTTGAGGGAAGGGCAAATTTTCATTTGCTCACCCTCGGTTTCATTCCCTCCAACAGAGCCAACAGAAATCATCCCTCCAAGCGTTGATATTGCCCAGAATGCACAAGGATGCTTGCTCGCTTGCCCACGTGTTAAACTTTATTTCAATATTATGTTCTTACTACCAAAGAACTAGCAAATTTTACAAGGCAAAATTTTACAATTTAAACAAAGTTTACTAAGTTCAAAGACCTCTGTTGCTGTTGGTGGTGGTCGTTATTTAATTCTTACAGATTCAAAGCAAAATGCCCAACATTCAATAGCCACTTATCAAGTAAATTGGTGGTCCAAAAAATATATATACATTTTGGCCATGAAGTTTTAACCATAAGCTCTCATAAGCTAATGGAGGCATAGCTGCCGTAGCCATGCATTTTGTTAAGAATAACCTACATTTTCTGAATCTTGAACTGTTATAGTTATGCTACCATTAGCTTTAATCATCCACACACCACACACAATCTTCTGTTGAGCAAGTATTGGTTTTAAATCTCCATTTAAACATAACAGTATAATTGCCTATATGTATCCCAGCATAATGTCGGGTTAATTCTTCTGATATTAATATTGATTTTTATTTTTTGCTTCATCTTTTTACCTGTCTCTACACTTATGTACTTTTACGTTATCGTGTTACACTTCACACATATTTATCATTAGTTGGTTTATTGATCTGTTTTCCATATTTTATAGTTACCGATATTATTAATTATCTTAATTTGTCTATGCAAATCACTTTGGGATGCACCCTGCTCAAAAGCTGCTACACAAATAATTATAGTAACTATTGTTATGATTGTGATAATTATTTAATATGATTATTAAATTGTGCATACAAATAAGTGGCTTCACATTGGAAAAGCTTGGCAACTTTATTGAAAATAACATCATATTAGTTAATAGTAGATTAAAACATTGATTTAAAATAATGTTATGGTCATGGAAAATATAAGGATTTTGGCATGGGGAATTAACATGTAGGCATATCTAGCTAACTTGCATCTTCACTGGCCGTTTGAGGAACACAGCAAGTTCAAGGTGTTGATTTGGCCACCAAATTCCCCAGATCCCAATTCAACTGAGCATCTTTGGGATGTGCTGGACAAACAAGTCTGATGCATGGAGGTCCCACCTCACAACTTACAGGACTTGCTGCTCAAGTCTTGGGCAAGATACCACAGAACACCTTCAGAGGTCTAGTGGAGTCCATGCCTCGATGGGTCAGTGCTGTTTTGGTGGCAAAAGGGGGACCAATGCTACAGTCACACTTGGCTTCCTACGCGAAATATCCGCACGGATTTCCATTCAAGTCAATGGAAGGTGGTGTCAACTGTCAACGCTTCCGGGAGCAGATCATCTGCTTTGCTCTTGACGCGGGGCGGGGCTCTGTTTTCTGCACTGAGTTCAACTGTGGTGAACTCTGACCTTGTGAATACGCGAATCTGCCCCTGTCTGGCCAATCAGAGAGCTGCTGTTTGACCCCGAAGGGCACGTCAATTTGATTCTTGTAGTTCAAGTCAAACTGTAAAAATAAAATGGAGCTAACGCTGATGACCATTGTATCCTTTCACCCCGTACTTTTTAATCCCTCATTAAGGGATTACAAAAACCTGAACAAGAGGGAGGCAGCTTGGCAGGACATCAGTGTAAAAAACTGGAATAGACGGTGAATACTATACAAACGTGTGAAAATAGGCTGTTGGTAGCTACTACTCATTAACTATCTTGCTAGCTATCTGATGGGTAAAAGGTAGCTGCCCGCTAGCTAATACCTAGGTGTTTAGCTTGCTAGCTAGGTAGCTGTCTGTTATTAGCTACACTGATAACATTATTTTTCTGCATACATTTGAATCGCGCATGCCCAAATTAATGGCATTAACGGAACCAGGTCTCCGCCCACAATTCGTGCCGCAAAGCGGATATTAGGCAGGTGGTCATAATGTTGTGGCTGATTGGTGTATACATATATATAATTGTAGCCTATGGGAAATATGTTCAGCAGTTAAGCATTCATAAATAGAATTAAGAGGTTAAAAACTGTTAAAAAAGGGATTTCAGTTACGTTTGTTAGTTGGACCAATGAGAAGCGAGCTAGAGGTGAAGCGAGAAGGAGAGGAGAGCCAGAGTGTGTGACAGAAAGAAGGAGCTATTGCTAATTTCGTGTGTAAAAGTATAAATACGTAACTCGCGTATTTCGATTCTTGAGTTAGAGATATCGTGACATAAGTGCACAGACAGTGAACTTTGTAGTTATTGTATCCTACGATCAGACAGCTGTGACCAATATCTTTGGCAAGGAGTCCACAGGTTTCCAGCTCGACTGCTAGCTTAGCCCAAGCTAGCAAACCAGCGGGAAATAGCGGGGACTTGGCTAGTTCGCTAACCCAGCGAGATATCAAGGGTTGGAGCACAGCGGAGGAGAGTGTCGAGAGAGATAGACTTCACAAACTTCCCTTCTTGCTGCTGCATCAGGGAAACTGTGAGTTGTTTTTTAAGTTCACTTAAATTCACGAAGTATCGCAATGACAGTACAAATCATTAACATATTTATACAAAGTAAATAATTTGTAAACGACCTCCAGCCCATTTGACCCGCTAGCGTCCGCCATTGTTTCAACGGAAATTGTTTGTTCTGAATCCTTTGCAGGGAATGATGGGATATTCTCCCACTCGGAGCATGCATCAATGCATGCTCCAAGGTTGCGTTCCAATCTGAAATAAAATCCTCCCTTCACTTCTTCCCTTTTGTCAGTGAGCCCTCCAGTGACGCAGCAGGCGAGTGCAATGGAGGGGAGGGGTTGTGGGATCATTAATTCAGTGGAGGTGTGAGAACAAGGAGCTGTTTACGGGAGAGAGGAACGCAGCCAAAAGTGGATGGGAGTATGTCATACAGAAATATTAAGAAATAGCATTTCCCACGCTTGCCACATGAGCACACAGGTATTATCTGTCAGTAAACCTGTGTCTTAGTCTGTATTGGTTTTTGTTTCATTTTGTTTTACTTCCTTGTTTTCCCCGTTTCTGTGCCATGTCTTTGTTCAGCCCCCTTGTTCCCTACTTGATTGTTTAATTGATTCATTGTTAAGTGTCTTATTGTCTGATCTGTTTCACCTGCCAGTTTGCTTACCTGTTGCCTGTTTCACCTCATTATCTGCTGCATTTAAATCCCTTGTTTGGCTGTGTATGTTCAACTGAGCTAATTAACTTCACTGCAGCACCTGCCTTGACAGCTATGGGAGTAGTTGACACTATGTCACTATGTGACTCCTCCAATTCATGTGATGATGCTCTTGCTGCTTTTCATGCTGCAGCTGCACCACTAACTGCACACTGCTTGTAACGTCAGAGGAAGATGTAGTCAGCATACAGTTGGTTTGTGCTGCTGCAGGTGCCCAAGCATGACCGGGAGGGCACTATTAAGCAAGTTAAGCCAGCTTACTTGTATCGAACCCTGGCGAGACTGGCCAATTGTTGCCTCACCAATGGGGCCTCTGACCATGGCTGGGAATGGTGAGGCCAGAAATCGAACCCCTGATCTCAGGCCCGCAGCCAAGAATTTATCCTGTGAGCTTGTTTTTGGATCGTGTTTTTGTACTTCTGTGTCGTCCTGGTTTGATAGTTGACTGAACTTTGACCACAGTGTTGTGGTCCTTGTTGTTGTGTTGGACCTTTTTCTTTGCTGCTAATAAGCTATGGTTTATTTTACATCTTGTCTGCATCCCTGACAAATCAAATCTAGTGCCGGTCTGCCTGACATTTTCAATGCAGACATTTACCGCAATTGTGCAATAAAAGTAACTGCTAAATTTGTACGCTGGGGGTCACATGTGGCACGTAGGTGTTAACTTTGTCAATAGTGTGAATATCTGTGTTTATGAGGTGCATTCACAGTTACTCCACTTTATCAGTACATTATAGTTGTATGTTGTGTCTCAGCCATCACTGTGTCTGCCTGCCATCCACGCGCTGTGGATTGGCGGCAGGTCCAGTTGGGGAGCTCGGGCTGGGTTCTTCAATTAGCTGTTGGAAGCGAGACTGCTGAGGAGACCGCTGAAATACTAGCCCAGCTCACCACTAAAACGCTCTTTCTTATTTCAGGTGAGCGAGGTCAAATCCCAGATGTCACTCCCAAATGCTGTAACAGGGTCTATTATCCTAACTAAAAAGTTGTCATGCTTTACAATTGTCTGCCTCTAGTTTACAAATAGATTAAGTAGCTACCATCTTAGTGGCAGCGTAAAGCCACTAAGCTTGTTCACTGAATGCAAATTGTTTAAAGATAATTATCTAGGGTAAAATGTAATGATACCTGTGACTAAATGTTTTGTGCCTTTGTAGATGCACTGTGATCTGTAAGTTCTAATGCACATGTATAAATGATAAACTGAGGCATAATATTGATGAAATTGCACTTATTTTTCATAAATTTCAGATTGTTCATAATGTTTTTTAAAAGATAGTTCATTAAATGTGAACATTTTCAGAATGTACTTGTACTTTTTTGCACTAAAACAAAGGGAAAAATTTGGAGTTGTCGTTATAGGTTATTATGCTGTGATTTTACTGGTCCGGCCCACTTGAGATGAAATTGGACTGTATGTGGCCCCTGAATGAAAATGAGTTTGACACCCCTGATCTAGTGTCATAATACCTCTATTGATTGAATGCCATTACCATTACATAGTGATAGTGAAGGCTTCTGAAACAGTTGAACCAATGGAAGCGATTGCTTTGAAAATATATCAAAGCTCCAATGCTTCACCCAGATGGGTTTTACATCACCATGACCAAATTAGCATAATACACCCCCAAAAATACAACTGTGGTTCTTTAAGAGTCTGTGGCTGTATTTCATCATGTTGGAAGTTCAAATCTGATTGGGAAGCTTTTTAAAATTACACTTCCACATGTGTTTTCTGAATAAATTAAGAATTCATTCTCTTACTTGAATATGCAGATAGGAGAAACGGGCTGTGATGTGATTATTTGTGTAAAATGTCCTGTGCTAATGACGAAGTCCTGGTTTACATCAAACCATAAATTGGAACATTTAGACTACAGGAGAGAGAAAAGTTAAACCATATGTTTCATTTTTCAAAAGCAAAAATGAATTACCAATTAAAAGGGTAAATGTTATCAGATTTGACTGTCTATTTCTTTGTAAATCTATTTGAGAATGCAGAGCATGATAATAGCAACGGCTGCCATGGCAGGATAGGCTTTCCCTGAGAAGTTGCAACAGTTGTACTTGTTTCAAAGCACTTGTGATAACATCTGCTGGTGGCCTACACAAATCAGCAGACTTATTTCCTCAAGAGGCACTTTAAAACCAGCCTGTAGACTTTGTCTCAGGAGGTGTCTCCTATTTTGTTTAGTTACTGCATATACATGCATTCACAAGGTACACAAAGTATTATGTGATATCCAGGTAATATATGGAATTTATTTCCATGCAGTTTCAGCAATGCAGTATAACGTGTGTAATGTTACACCAACTGGTTTTGGGCATGCATTTTGCTACCTAAATCCCTATGTTGAATTTTCTTCAACCGATAGTGAATACTGATTTTACATTCTGTTGATAAAAGTGAATAACCAATTGTACATCGGATTCGAAGAGAACAATTTTGCTTTTAGTCACAAACGGAAGATTAGAGCATTAATCATTGGACTATGTTACCTGATTATGTCAATGTGAGAGACAAGACATTGAAACAATTGACAAGGCTAATGCATTGGACTGGCTCAGATTTTTTTGAGACATTACCTGACGCTTTGGAACAATTAAACATTGGCATGTCATCTGAAGCTTCAAAGCAATTGAGTGCTTCAAACACTGCCACATCATTTGATGGGTTGAAACAATTACGACTGTTTCGGAACACTGACATAGCTCACTCTTAGGAACAATCAAGAACTTTGGGTTGAACATTGGGGGAGTTGAGGTCTCAACCAATGTATGATGATATGATTATTTTGGGGAGGGGGGTTGTATTGGCCAGTTTTGATTTTTTTTTTTTTTTTTGGGGGGTTACAATCCCCCATCCCCCTGTAATTTATGCCCATGCTACGACAGCTGACTCTTTCAAAATATTATGACTTGTTACACTTACGACTGTTAGCAATGGTGCAGATGATGCTTATGAACAATTACGGCTGTTTGGAAATAGTTGGTACTGTGAGAATTAACACTTTTTGGAAGCAAATCACACTTTGATGCTTTGGAACAATTAAGATTGTTTGGAAACACAAACAGGGCTTCGAACAGTTAAGACTGTCTCTGAACACAAATGCAGCTGACTGATAGGAACAATTAAGACGGTTCCAAATGCTGCAATGTTATCTGACACAATTAGGTCTGTCTCTTTGAAACAATTGAAACTGTTTCAAAACACAGCACCGTCAATTGACACTTTGAAACAATTAGGACTGTCTCGAAACACAAAAGCAGCTGACTTGAAACACTTGTGTTGTGGACTTCTGCTGGTGACATAGGCTTCATATAATTACAAGTAGCCTGCAATAAGTTTGATTTGAAGAATTGGACATTAGTATCTGATTATAAACAAACCAAAAATAATTCCAGATGTCATTATAATTATTAGTTTTCCTAAAGGCTCAAAGCACAGGTCTATGTTTCTTGAAAAACTTTGTAACAAAGGAGATTACATCAACAACATCAAAGTTCTTAAAGAGGGAACTGGCGAGTTTGTGACTTAGAGGCAACCAACAGCAAGTGCATATCAATGCAGTCAATGCATATCTTCCCTGTCAGCATTGCCTTGGCTTCTTTGTCAAAAATGATCTGTGGAGGCATCAAAACATTTGTAAATTCAAATGAGTAAACACAGATAAATTGAAGAAATGTGTTTCGTCTGTTTCGTCACAGCTTCTTCCTTTACCACATGAAAATATTGGAGGCTGCAGGGAAATACTGCATAAAATGCAAAATGATGAAGTGTCACTGCATGTTGAGTGTGATTCACTCATGTGGAAATATGGTGACATGCTGTTTGCAAAGCATGTCCATGATCAAACCCAACACAACTACAACTACACAAGGTTTGTGCTTGCCATCCAAGAAATTGATTGCAGAGTTAAATTCCTGCAAGACATAATTATGCCATACAGATTCAATTTGGCTGTAGAGGGTGTCAAGAAAGTAGGAGGCTATAACCTTGTTTCTAATAAGTACCAAGTACCCTCAATAACCCTCAAAATTGGCTATTCACTGAAAAAAGCAGCTGAAATCGCCAATGGAGAATGCAGATGCTAACAAAGAACAGAAAGCCAAAAAAATTCATCCAACTAAAGGCTTCCAAGTGGAACATGTATGTGTCCAGTCATGCCCTCAGCACATTATGCCATGCCAAATGGAACAAACTTGATGTAATTCCACTGACAGAAGATGTAGTAAAACTCCAAACGTTCCTCCAAGCATCTATAGCAAAAGGAAAAAAAGAATTGGAGATGAACCACAGTCCATGTAAGTGGAAGAGGCTGAGCATAGTGCTTCTGTCAGAAATCATCCTTTTTAATAGAAAAAGGGAAGGGGAGGCTGCAAAGATGCTTCTTGAAACATATATGAAGAGGAACAAAACACCTATGCATTCCAATGTTGTACTGTTCTCATCTAAGCATGAAACAGCAAGCTTAAACTTATTTCTCCAAAATCTTCTCCAAGGTCCTCTTTCTTTCTGCATGTCGGCCTTGTGGATATACATTAAACAGGCATATCTTGGAACATGACTTGCCACTGAAGCCCTTGCCACAAACTTGTGTGCACATTGCTGTTACAGTTGAGCTGGATCCATCTTCAGGCACATTCTCAGGCTCCCCACCATGAACTTTGGAGGGGTTCTGCACTTTAAAGGCCTTTGGAGCTGGACCTGGATGAAGTGCAGCTATGTGTCTTTCGCTGTCACACTCTGAACATTTTATTGGAATGTCACAGTTCTTAGCTTGGTGGGAGACTGACGCACAACAGCGGAAGCATATGCCTTTGTCTTTAAGAAGTCTCTTCCTGTCGTCAAGCAGCATTGCTTGGAAAGTCTTACACTTCTTGAGCGGATGAGGTCTTTTATGTATTGAACATAATGTGTTTGGGTCCTCAGTTTGCTTTCCTGCATTATCACTGGTTTCTGTAGACACGTTGGTTCTGAGTAGATTTACTTGACTTCTGTGGCTTTGGTTTCCACTCCTTTCCTTTAAGGTGGCTGCTGTACAACAAGATGCGTTGAAGCTTGGGTCATTTCTTGCTTTGGCCTCTCTTCTTACGAACTGAGAGAACACTGAGAATGTGGGAAAAGTACTTTGTTCTCTTCCTTGTATCTGGACCCAAATGTTATCCATTTTCTTGTCAAATAAAATGGTAATTTCTCTACGATTGGAGCAACTCCTCTTGCCATACCTAGGTACGCTAAACCATTCAGATAAGTGTCTTCCTTTGCAGCTTCAAGCTCAGACAGGAAGTCATTGAGTTCTCTAAGTCTATGGTTGTCTCTGTTGGAGATCTTTGGGAAGTTATCCAATTTAGCAAACAGAGCTTTCTCAATTGCTTCTGGAACACCACAGCATTCATCCAGTCTTGTCCAAATCGAGGTCAGGCCCACTGCAACAGGGTGGCTGGCTCTCCTGTTGCAGTTGAGGTGGGGGGTGTGTGGCTCTGCCAGCTGTTGCAGAGGTAGGGGTGGGGGGGTGGCTGTCTCACTCCCTGCCTGCAGGTCTGCTGATGGAGGAGTGGGGGAACAGCAGGCTATGGTTGGCTCCACTGACTCTGAGGGAGGGGTGGGGTGGTGGCTGCCTGTCTCTGTGCCTGGGAGGGCACAGCTTGCATGAAGGGGTCACTGCCGCATGAGGAATTTAGGACAGGGGGACAAATGGATGGCCTTGTCCCAATTGCCTCCTGCATGGCAGAGAACCACCTCCATGAAGCGGCTGTGCCCTCCTCAGCGCCTGTCCCTGTCCGTGGGTTTCTCAACTCCTACAACAATAACAACACTTGCATTTGTCTTGCATTTTCATAGTGTTCTCAAAGTACCTTCAAGCCAAAAAGACAGCTGAAAGACATACTTTAAAAATGGCATTGGAATGCAAATCTTTACACATACTTATACGTTATAAGTAATTGTAAAAATAAAGGGAAATAGGTAGTAGATAGTGCTACAAAGAAACATGATGAACTTTATAACTTTAACAACCTCAGTTACGCACCACTACATTTTAGGAGCATACACACTGATGTACTATGCATGACACCGGTTTTTTAAGCCTCTTTAGATTGTAAGATACTACAAGATTAACTGTGTACTGCAGACTGCATAAGGTCAATTAATTTCTACGAAACAAAACTGTTAAAGTAATCAGTCCTAATCATACCTTGTATTTTTTTTTTTTTTTTTTTTTTCCCACTTCTTGGCTGCCTGTCCCTCGGTCACTTTCCCTTCCAGTTTAAGTGCTTTGATGAGTGGTCTATTAACAAGATAAAAGAACCAGTTCACCAGAACTCCACACATACATTCAAGCCAATATCTAGCATCCAACACCTAGCACCCATCCTGGAATGTCCTTTGATTACAAATGGCCTGTTCAGAATTAATCTGTTATATTGAGAAAGATGCGAGACACAGGAAAATCCATCAATTGTTTATCTGGTTAAACTGCACCATTAGCATATTCCTCAGCCCTACAATATGAGGAATGTTAAAATGTGTTACATTAATTCAGGGTCACTTTATTTGACTGGATAACAATGCAAAGCCTGTTTACAGGACATAGTATTCATAATTGTATACATAACCTTTACCAAATTAATAAATATAACGTACACCCTCTTAATATGGAGTAGCTGTACATGATTTCATTAGCAAAACGTAAAAGTTTTTAAAAGTCACACAACAAAGGTAAAGTAGGGTAAGGTAAGCTAGTAAGGTACTCACGCCCATCCGTTGTTTGCGCAGTTTTTTCCCCAGAGAAAAGCTCCTCGTTCTCGCCCCTGTAGCGTATTAATTCGCTGGTCTCTGCGTCAGACCCTTAAGACGAATTGTTAAAATAACTCTTGCCATCTTAATTTCTGTCTTTCCAGTATTTTGGAGAAACGCAGTCACAGTAAAGACTTCATAACCAGGTATGGTCTCGTAATCGTAACCAAGTATTATACGGCATATATCGCTAATATAAAATTTGAGAGAAACTTCAATGTAGTAGTTGCTGGCTGTCTAGCAAAGAAAGCTATAATACTAACACAATTAACAGCATCAGTAATGAAGTTACATGACAAAACATGAAAACTATTTTTAACCGAAACGTACATAAGGTACCACTTAACGTAAGTTTAGGGTATATAATTAAACCAACAACTGAGAAGCAGCGAGTTACTGTGCACGATAGCAAGTTTGTGTTCATACTGATTTTTTACAGATGTACATTGACTATTTTCAAGCCTACAGACAATCATGTACCATCGATTGTAGTCTCACCAGTGTGTTTGCCATCAGCCAAACTTTTATCATGTTTGCTACTTCTATCAGCACCTAATTAGTTATCTTATGAATTAAGCACTGCAACAGCCCTCACGGGCTACAATAAAAACGAACTATAAAGTTACATACTTAACGCAAAACAGATGCCTCCCACCCCCAAACTTTGCTATTCGCATTTACATCTTTCATATATTACACATTGACACACTGCTCGTACACAATTCTTACATTAGTACGCCGTTTTCGCTGCCATAATTTCTTCTGCAGAAATGAAATGGCGGAGGTAAAATCTTTCCAAGGGTGAATAAATAAAGTATTCTGGGCAATATCAACGCTTGAAGGGATGATTTTTGTTGGCTCCGTTGGGGGGGAGAAAACCCAGGGCTTGAGCCCGAAGAAGCAAACATTTTTTCGGATCGGAACGTAGCCCAGGTTTTGCAGAGCAGCCCTTTCTCACTCGAAAAAGACTAATAATTTCACCCAGTTTCACCTCTTGTTCTTCTGTTCGCACATACTCCGACAGCCACTCCATCTTAAAAGAACCGCGTTTCTGTTTTACTTTGGCTTGGTGAGTGGATGTGCCACAGCCCGTTCGTTTCGCCATAGTAAAGGGTTGGCAGCATTAACTTCTCTTCACTCCGCCACACCGTTAGCTACATGCTAACCTGCAACACAGCGCCCCGTAAGCATAAAGCGCTGTTAAAGACATTGATTGCCTGCTTAAGTGAATACGTGTGAACCGCATCATATCATTGGCTGGACAATGTTATTCATTGTTTTATCTGTAGTTACCACTTGTCAGTCACCTGTCACTCACTGAGTTGCATTGCAAAATGGTAAAATTTATTTACAGTTCAAATTGGATTTTATTTTATATGCTGCAAAGCTTTGTTTTGCGCTGAGAACGCGGGAGCAGTGCGCGATCGCGCAAGTGTGCAGCTTAGAGGGAACATTGCTGCCCATACTTAAGTTTGGTACGCCATGATCAGCAATTATTTGTGTCCGGAAAAGCAAAGTAGCTTCCCTGGAGTTCCTCACATACCTTGTACTACGTCACACACTAAACACAGCTCAGCTAGCTAGAGGCTAGCTTCCATTCTGAACCATTGTAAACATTGTAATCAGCGCATTTCATCTGTCTTGCGACAATGTATGGATTGTTAGAAATTTTGACATTTTGGGGACTTTTTATTTAAATGGATATTAGAACTAACAAAACGGAGAGTGAAATAAAATAAACTTTTCACATATTTATATGGAATCTTCTCAGGGTGTGTTATTATAATTATTTGTGTAGCACCTTTTGAGCAGGATGAATCCCAAAGTGCTTTGCACAGACAAGTAAAGATAATTAATAAAATTGGTAACAATCATATATTGTAAAACAGTTACCATTTTCTGTGTAATATGTAACGCCTTAACCATTGAGCAGCATTGCAATACCAGTGTACTTACATGGAAACGCCGCAGGAATATTCCAAAAGAAAAAAAAAAAAAAACACAGGCAAAAAATCCAAGCAGAATTCACAGAGAAATCAAAAAAACCAGTCCAAATCAAAGAGTCTCTGGCGATCCCTGGTGGGGAAGGAAAAAGTCCTAACACACTGTTTAACATCAGTTTACTTGCATGGTAGCTACACAGGAACTGTCCACTTAATATAAAGTGTAATCCTTAGGTCACTATTGTGTAACATCAGTGCACTTGCAGAGTGTAAAGAGTAATTACATGGCAACAGGAGTTGTGTTTAAACCATAGGGTACGACGGTGGATCACCAGTGTAGTTACATAGTAACTCCACTGGAACTGTCAATTTAATGTAAAATGTAAAACACTGGCCATTATTGTGTAACCACTGGATAAAATCAATGTAAATGATGGTAATTCCACAGGAACTGATCATTTAATATAAAGCTTTAATAAAGTGTAATACTTTGGTCACTAACCACTGCATTATATATGACACCGGTACACTACAGTGCTCTTTTTCTACTGTAAGTGTTCATATAAATATTAAATTACAGGACACTGTAATTTAAAGTGTGAAGTGTGTAAAGTCTGGTCACCATTGTGAAGCATCAATAATGGAAAAAAATAATGTTAATAAACAGTAATTATTGTACTGTAATTTATTGTATTGTATATTAATATCACAGGATCTATCACAGTACATTGATATCACAGGAATTAACCACAGTTCTTGAACATTAGCACACTGTACAATTGGCAAGTGTGCATTAGAAACATGGCAAGAGCATTGTAACCAAAAATAAAAATTTCATATAAACTCAACATGATACCATCGGTATCGGCGACCCAATCTGTCACCTGTATAAGGGATATGTCATATGACAGGTGAGTTATGGACTGCAATAACTCTAGACAACTATTAGTATTAGAAATACATTTGTTTGCCCTTGTCTTTTCTTTCAGGGCAAGGACAGACGCACCAAGTGCAGGCAACTGTTATCTGCCCTTAGGGCTGAAATATACTCAACAGTACATATGCTGCAAAATGCTGAAATGGCATATGTTGAAAGCATATGCATTCTGACTCCTCATTATGCATGCAAATAGTGTGTTCTACCATACAATACATTACTAAAAACATTAAATACAAACAGTTTGTGTTCTAATGTTTAGAAGACATACCTAAAACACAACAAATACATTATTTTTTATGTGTTATATGGAGAAATTACATGGTTTAAGATATACCTGCTTTTGACAGTAACAGGGATGAGGGAGTGTGAACAGAAAAATGTGATCCTAACAGAAAATGTGCTTACCACGTGAGCTGTGCTTGGCAGGTTTTGGCCTGCTATAGCCCTCTTTGTCTTCTTTTTGTGACCTCTTTTCCTCTTCCGAGGAATGTCATCATCGAAAGACTCTGAAGAGGAGGAAGAGATCAGTGTCACTGCTGTTGTCAGTGCTAGTGCCCAAGATGTTTTTGGCTTCCTTTCTTACCCCTTTGTCTAAGAAAACAATTATTCATTTTGTTAGATAAAAAATCAAATAGGGAACCTCAGGGAAGTAATCCATCATGTATTAATACTTATTTTAGGATGGATGTGTGATGGCACACAACAACTGACCATGATATAAACAGAACTTTTGACTGTCTATTACAATTCATTATCTTTCTATGTTTCTCCATAAAATTGCTTTGCTATTTTTTAAACACTTACTTGAATTACATTGAATTACAAGTAAAAATTCAATAAATACATTATCCATGAAAAGAAACAGTGCAATGCTATCCACTGCTATCTTTGGATTTTGGTTGGAGACTAGGAGCTATGGGACAAAGCAATGGGTACTACTACCAGTGAGCCAAAGACCACAAAGCTTGAGTAACTCAGATATCCGGGGACCATTTTTCGACAAGGATCTGACCATTTTTTTCCACATTGCTCTGTATTACAGACACTCAGATGGACTCCATATTATTATTCCCAATCACATTAGGAAATCCTGAGGAATGCATTGAGTTTCATCATTTATGCATACATAATTTCAGATTGAAAAAATCGACCGTGGACATTCGTACCCCCCATCCACCCAGAGGTTGTGGCCCTAAACAACTGCATAGACTGTTTATGCCAGCGGCTGGCCCTGCATGGAATTTACATGAATCATGGGCAACTGTACGATAGCTGTAGAACTCCTCTTTGATGGCATCCAGGGATTTGTGGCCAGGGAAGACAACAAAAATTGTAAAAACCACTTTAATGCAATACACACTCTTCTAATGGCCCTGCATACCATGGCTTTTCTGATGTGTTCTGCATCACCTATATTGTACAGAAAGCTTCCATTGGCAAAAAATTTAAGGGCACTGCACAGTGTCTGTATGGGCATGAGTGCAAATCCACAGTGTGTGATGTTGGAAATGTGTGGCTGAGATACATGATTGACTGAGCAGAAAAATGATAACGCTCATAAAGATATCGTTCTGAATGAGATAGGACATCTATTCAGGGTCTAATAATTATTTCATGGTGCAAAGCTTGTCGAACAATATGTGCACCTATGTCAACTGGATTTGCTTCGAACGGACAGGCCATGACATCCAAGGGACTGATTGGTTGACAGCCCAGGTTTATATGTTCTTGGTCAGGCTTAGGTCAAGTTAACCTGCCAGATAGCAGGTTAGCTTCAGAGGATGAGTTGTCATGGTTACTGATATAGGATTACTTTACTGTTGGTTTGTGGGACTGGAAATACAGGATTTCCACAAATTCTGGCTCAACAGACCTCAATTACTTGCCAATCCCGCTTTCTAGAATACCCCACAGGAGGAGGTTACATATGGCTGAATTTACTTTGGGTTTGTTTGAATCCGAGCTCTAGTCTGTACTAGGCTTCGGCTAGAACAGCCCATCTCAAATTCAGAATGCACAAAATCTGTTTAATCCCCCTTAATTGCATTAAGTAAATTCAAACTCACCTTCTGGAAATGCTAGTGAAACTACAGAACAGTCATTGTCACTGACTGCTGTTGAACAACTTCATTTGGAACACAGCAACATAATAGTAATAACAACAACAATAATAATAAGTGAGCTTAGTATTATAAGGGTCCATCTGACATTTTTGTCCAAATTGAGTTATTTGCATATACTGATTCTTTGGGTGTTTATTAATGCCTGTGCAATGTTATATTTTTTTGAAAAATGACATTGTTTGCAATTCATAAAATTAAAAGGTTCCAAAAAGGATCGTTGACTGATCGTTGAATCATGTTTTTCTTTTTTTGCTCATTGATCCATATTCTCATTTGCAACATTGCCTTCCTTTTTTGAAAACCAGACAAAAGAGCTGAAACACCCAAATAAACAATTTGTCTTCTTGACCTGGCATAAGAATTTATTTTATAGTAGGATGTGTTCCATTCTTTTTCTCACTTATTATTTCAAAACTTCTGCATTATGGTTACCTTAAAACAAAGATTTAGAATGTAGAATATAGAACACCCATAGCTTACAGTAAAAAAGAAACCAGAGTAGGTAGGTTGTGAAACTTTTTTTGCACACAGAAACAACTTGATAATGAAATGACCAAGACTGAAATGAGGCCACTGTCAAGTGTCAGCATATAAAATAACAAACAAAGTGGCACATAAATGACCATAACAAAATATAGGTTTAAATAACAGGCTAACACATGCTTTGATTTTCATCTTTTTAAGTTAAGGTGAATTCCTACAAGCTATAAATTAAAGGCAATATGGAATAAACATTATTCGTTAAACCACAGGTGTCATTTACGCTGGGGAAATGTCCCCACAACTCTTTGTTGTGGCCCATTTCATCCCCACCACTTTTAGAAAGCCCATATACGTCAAACCCGTCATTTTCCCCAGCACTTTTCAAAACAAACTGACGCCCCCCATACGTTAAACAATGTACGCGTGATTATTTTCAAATTGTGTGTGCGGAAAACCAACTTGTTCATGTTGCCCAGGAGCAGTGCGCTCCTTGCTTTGCTGACAATAAACTTGCCTTGGAGAATATTCTCTCTGATGGTGTGGAGATGGATGGAATGCTGTGGATTCTTTGCTCAAATAAAGCTGACTGCTTCACATTTCTTTATTAATTTGCAAATCTCTGCCCTTTTGGATGTGTATTTTGCGTTCACCACATGCATCTGTTTCGGGAACGGTGTATCCTGGCTCAAGGGCACGCATTTTTTCCCCAGACATCATGAGCTCTTAGGTAGCTAAAATTATTTAAAGTCCAGCTGAGATGCCGCTCAGAGGTTCCCGCAAAATTGGACAGTGCAACTTACCATGGTGATTCACGCACACTAAGGACATTGATTAAAAGCACAACAGTTATTTTCAAATTTTTATTAATACTATTATTAATCGGCTGATATATACCAAATTAGACTATATATCCTGATTTATTTGGAGAAACCAAGCAATTCTATGTAAAATCAGACATTCAGCACCCCCATATAGCCGGAATGGAATGATCCTTGTTTCTTAACCACATTTTGCGATGATTGGGCTGTGTGATTGGCAAGTCAAATTAGGTTCCGTAGATCACATTGTCGAGTAGTCGACTATTCGGGGTTGCCCCTACTAAAAACACATACCGAGTCAGAGTTACAAGATAACTGTAACCTAAATCCTAAACATTACATATAAATCAATTGATTTAAAGTCATTTTCATGCCTTTTATGTATTACACTAATGTATATGTAAAAAATTGAATTTTGGATGTTATTCTTTGAAACTGAGGGTTTAACATCCTGAAGATGAGATGGAACTGTCATGCGAAATTTTATCCCCCTTGCGAAAATCTATCCCCCCTGACACAACAATGTTGTTGGCACATGATAGGTAAATTGTATAGATTTTAATAGTAAATTTATGTTGTTTTACTCTTCATGAACACTACAGCTACTGGACAGTGGGGAGTGGCAGGATGAAGGGAATAAAAGCCTGGGGAGTTACCACAAGTTGTAATATTTGTATCTAATTTGTTTCACTCCCTACTCGAGGTGTGGACCTCATTGGACCATTCAAGGCCTCCAGGAACGGGAACCGTTACTGTCTGACAGCAACGGATTTCTTCACCAAGTGGGTGGAGGCCATACCCATCAGGGTCAAGACTGCAGAGGCAACATCGCAGGTACAGTACATATTTTGGTACCAAAGCATCATTCACTTTGTTCTGCATTCAGTAAGGAAAAAGGAAGCAGGACAATCACAGCAGTAGGGTTGTTTTAAAAAATTAATAAGTAATCACATGATGGTCTTTGAAGCATCGCAGGTAATCACGGACTGCAATGTGAGTAATTCGATTTTATAATTTTGTAGATTAGCTCCTAATAAATATATTAAAATTCACATAACCGGAATTTAGGATTGCTGTACAATAATTAATGCTTCACATTTTTTAAATGAAGCATTAATTACTCTGTAAGATGCGGAAATTAATGTGACAATTGAACATTTCTTTATTCCCTTTTGTCTCTATTTGGCCTTAATGGGCATCTTCTACATCCATGGTGCACCTGAGGTCATCCTGACAGACCAGGGCCGTGAATTCTGGAACAAGGTCAAGCGGTTTCACATACATTGTGGTTGTACATTTAGCATAGATTCATGGTTTTTTGATTTTGTGATACTGAACTTAAAAAAAAATTGTTACCATGGCAAACGAGAAATATCATGGATCATTCATTTTCTGATTCAGGTTAACCAAACCTTGTTCAAGAAATTTGGTGAGAAGCACAGGATCAGCTCCGCCTGTGCTTCTCACCAAACCTTGTTCAAGAAATTTGGTGAGAAGCACAGGATCAGCTCCGCCTACCATCTCCAGACAAACGGACTGGACGAGCGCACCAACCAGAGTCTGAAGAGGGCCATTGGTAAGTCCCTTGATGGGCACCAAGAGAGGTGGGAGGACAATCTGAAAGAAATTTTGTTTGCCCATAACTCTAGTGTCCAGGCCTCCACCAGGTATGGACGGGAGCCTGATGTATGGACGGGAGCCACGGCTGTTCTCTGAGGTTAGTAAAACGTAAAAGAAAATATATTTGCATGCTTCCAATGTTCTGCATTAAGTTTATTATTATAGTTTTTTTTCTTGGAGATGGATCTGATTGTAACTGTGAGAAAACCCCTGTACAGTAGGGATTAAATATTAAAGCCCAAATAACCCTTAAACATTGTATTTGAAGGTTCAGTCATTTTTTGACTGTTTGTCTGTTGTTGCTTCCATCTCTACATTGCAAAATTTCAGATCACTGGAGACCTTCCCGAGGTGGAAGTTGTCGTTCCAGATGAGGAGGACATTGAGAGGTTCATCCAGGCCTGGGCTGAGAAGGATGGGGAGGTTTTTGAAAAGGTGATGATGATGAAGTCAATAGTGCTACAGAAGGATGCTCAATCACCTTGTCTGTCTATCAAGGTGAGAGCCAATGTCAAGAAGGCTCAGGAAAAGCAGAAGGAGGCGTACCGAAGGAGGATCAAAAAGGGGACCAAACGCTTTAGAGTCACCCCAGGCATGAAGGTTCTGAAGAAAAACGAGAGGAAGTGTGGAAGGCCTGGTTGCATGCTGGATGCTGATTGGCCAACCAAGTATAGGTAAAGGCCTCTCCTAGACTGTATGTGGACTATATTTGCACAGATAAATATTCAATGCATTAATATACTTTATGCAGTTCATTTTTACTAAATAAATTAAAATCCTGATTTCTTGTTTCCTCTTTTATAGGGTTATCGAGGTTGGAGAAAACAACCTGGTGCAGCTGGAGACCATGGATGGGAAGCCACTGAAAACCAAGACACCCTATGCTGCAGTGAAGCCTGTGCGGATAAGTATGTCATCTAATTTTTTTTTTTAATTTATAAAAAAATCTGAATTACGTTACAATCACTAAAATCTTTTTTAATGAAAACTTTTCAATTTAGGTTCACAAGCAGGCCTCCACACCAAGGAAGCGGCGTCCCCTCCAACAGAGCCAATGCAATCGGATGACCATGAACTGCTCTGCTCCAAGTCAGAGGTGGATCCACTTCAGGTGCGTGTTCAAATTTCTGACATTATCTCATCTACTCTCTTGACTACTAATTTCACAGCTACATTGCCACAGACTAAATCATTTGTAAAGCTATTCATCCTCAGGTTTTATGCTTTCTGCTCATGTTTACTTCATTATGTTTGTTTTAGGTTGTTGAGTTAAAATGATACGAGATTTATCTAGTATTGATCTACCTAATGAGCATTAATATGTCCATCTATTTTCTAACCAATCCAATAAATCTATCCATCTCTCAGGTGACAAGCACTAGACTCCAGGACAGTGGTGTGTCCCCCTCAACTGAGACGGGGCGTTCAGATGACCCTGAGCTGCTCTAGTCTATAGGGGAGGAGGACTCACTTGAGGTAAACCATCAAACACCTATAAATCTGAAAATGCAAAATGATTGTCTCTACTTCAACATGATTTAATCATTAAAGACATAACATGAGTTAATCATTTATATCTTTCAGGACAGTGATGTTGTCAACACTGGTGTCCAGCCAGGGCAGGCCTGTCCAGCTTTGCTGAGCACACGGGTGGAGGGCTTCAGATCCACGGTCCTCGGCAAGCACACTTGGTTGGACGATAAAACCATCGACCATGTGCAGGCCCTAGGGCTCTACTCTACCACTCCCTCGCTCTTCTGTCCTCCGTGCCTGCACCAACTCAGGGGTTTGTACAGATTTTAAATGTCTCTGCAAATCACTGGGTCACGGTAAGTAACATTGGCTGCAAGGTAGGTACAGTTAATGTGTTTGACTCCCTTGGGCAGCATAGGACTGAGGAGTTTCTTGCTCAGGTCACCTCTCTCCTTAGTTTTTCAGGGAGGAGTGTCCAACTGCAGTGGCCCGACATCCAGCAACAGGCAGGGAGCTCAGATTGTGGACTGTTTGCCATTGCCAACAGTCTCACTCTCTGCAGAGGTGAGGATCTGTCCATGCTACAGTACCATCTGAGAGCCATGCGGACTCACCTCTTTGCTTCTTTTCAGGCTGGGTACTTGACACCGTTCCCCAGCAATGCAAGGACTCCAGTGGCTGAGACAATCCACACCATTGAGGTGGATGTGCACTGCCTCTGCAGACGGATCATTTGAGCAGGCAAGGACCCGCTGGTCATATGTAGGAGATGTGGGAGGCCCTTTCATGTGTCATGTCTTAGAAATGTTGATGATTTACAAGAATTTGTCTGTCCATCATGCTCAATTATTGATTATACATGTAATTGACTTCTATGTGGAGTTTCTTGTGTTTCAGTTTTGAGGAATCATGGCAAGTATTAATAGCTCGTGGTAAGTATTTAGACTTGTTGAATTATTTTGTTTAGTTCTGGTTCATATCAGATTGAAGTTAGTTCTGTTTAGACTGTGCCTGTATAAGGTTTTAGCTGTTTGTGAATCTGTTGCTACATTTGTAAATTCTGTGTTTCTATATTTTATAATGTTTAAATTAAATAAATAATAATAATAATATTATTATTATTATATATAAAAAGTTTATTGACTGACTGATCATTTCAGTATCTCAGTTCCATATTGGACATTTGAATCTTCCTACAAACTATATATAACCTGCTTTTATATAGCATAGGCCTATATAATCTCTATACATTGGGACAATTTATCTGAAATTACAACATAAACTATGGCACTATGGCCTTCCATACCAAGTATGGAGACCTAATCTGTGTCAAGGGGCCGAAATGGAATGGAACTGGGCCATTAACCAATCAACCGAAAATAAAAAAAAACCCCTCTCTTGGTCTGTACCTTGATGTGGTGAGAGGTCTTCCAACTAAAACAAGCCATTACTTTGTTTTAGCATGAGAAAGAATGATTAGGGGTAAGATTTGTGCTTCTTCTTTTATAAATGTATTTCCCTGTCTGTGTCTCTTGGTTGGCAGTGGGTAAATTAAAAAAGAATGCCGACCCTACCGTCTTCCTGGATCCTTTCCTTCAACCTTCAATGTGTATTTGTACCCTCTGCCATAGAGTTGTGCACGTTACGTACGTCTATACAGGGGCTGAGTTTCCGGGGGTCCGGGGGGCCCGAGGCTTCTGCTCCCGGCTGGGGTGACCGGGCCTCCTCTCAACGTAACCGACGAATGTGTGATATGTGTGTGCTTATATATGTTGCCCCAGTCAGACAGAGTCATGGTTGGTAAAAACTTTACAAGACTGATTTTAGTGATGTAGTTAGGTGTAAAACATGAATAAAATGAGGTGCTGCATGACTGGCTTTATTTTCACTCTCACATTTAACTTCATTACGTGCAAATTTACAAGTGGATCGCCGATATTGTCTCCAAGTGTATTTTGGGTAAAACCGTTATCAACCGTCCACATGTCATCATCAGTCATTTGTCAACAGAGTGCAAGCTAGGTGTCGCAGTTTTACGGACTAAGCTAAACATGAGTGGCAGTTCATATAAGCATAAAAGTGGAGCGACAAAGCGCAAAGAAAAGGAAAAAAGAGAGCAAGGAAAAGCCAAATTACAAAAACTGGACACATATTTTGTTCGTCCTCCTGGAGATGAACTTGACATTTTTGTTGGCAGCGATTCAGGCCTGCCAATTCTGGCAGCACAGTCTCGGAGCCAAATTTACAGGTAGCAATTCCAGCAATCACTACACCTTACACAATGTGTGAGCTGTTGTAAACTGTTGATGGTTGTTATTTCTAGTAGCCCAGCTTATATCCCCTTCTTTCTCTCTCGACTGTATAGCGGTGATGTTAGGGACTCAGCAGTTGCTAGCTGCTCCAGGGTAGAGCCAGACCTGGTGCTTGACCAGCAGCCCCCCTCCTCACCCGTGCTGGACACAGGAAATGAAAGCAGCACGTCTCCTCCTCATGCTACGGGTGACACACAGACCGCGGATGATGTAAACCCTCCTCTGGAGTGTTTTCCAACTGATCGGGCCAATTTTGCTGAAAACATCCAGGATGCCGACGTTAAAAGATATATCCTTAAGATGGGCCCATGCAGACCAAAAGGTCCATTTCCCACCGATAACGACAATCGGTGTTTTTCGGAAAGTTATTACACCTCTACCACTAAAGTTGGGATGAAACTTCCCCGCAGCTGGATGTGCTATTCCCCCAAATTAGACTGCTGTTACTGTGAGCCTTGCTGGCTTTTTGCCAACCGAAATGCCCCATATTACAACAATGCATGGGTAAACGGAATAAGAGACTGGAAACATCTTTCCGCCAAAGTTGAAAAGCATGAATCCACGCAAATACATCTTGGTGCATGCATAGTCTACGAGCAGTGGAAACTCAACAGCACAATAGACGCCGACATGGAGAGGAATGTGCGTAATGCAGCCTTGTTTTGGAGACAGGTCGTGGAGCGCATTGTAAATGTAACTCTCACTCTGGCTTCATGCAATTTGGCTTTCAGGGGGCACAGGGAGGTTCTAGGAAAGGGGAATGCTGGCAACTTTTTGTCAATAATCAAATTATTAGCTCGCTATGACCCTGTTTTGAAAGAGCTAATCAACCGACAAGAAGGGTCAGTGAAATACCTAAGTCACCAGATTCAAGATGAGATTATTTACATATTATCTCAACGTGTGAAAGCTGACATAATTAATGAAATAAACGAAGCACCGTTTTATTCCATTATCATGGACACAACGCAAGATGTGTCAAAGATAGACCAGCTGAGCCAGGTTTACCGTTACGTTACTGTTGTTAAGAATGACATGGATATTGCAACAGATATACAGATCAATGAAGTGTTTTCGGGGTTTGACGCGACTGTGGGCTCATCAGCGTCAGAACTTGAAAACCAAATCCTGGGCTCTATAGAGAAAAACGGAATAGATCTGTCAAAATGCCGCGGACAGGGCTATAACGGGGCCGCAAATATGAGTGGTGTGTATTCAGGCGTACACGCAAGAATAACAGAGAAGGAGCCCCTTGCCCATTATGTTCATTGCGCTGCTCATAATCCCAACCTAGCTCTCAACGACTCTGTCAAAAACGTCCCTGGAGTGAAGCAGTTCTATGACACTGTAGAGAAGCTGTACAACTTTTTTGGTCACAGTATCAAACGATGGGCGCTCCTCAGTGAGTTAATGACGCCAGAGAGCAGAAATGTCACATTAAAACGCCTCTGTCCCACTCGCTGGTCTTCTCGACATGATGCGCTTTTTGCGTTAAGGCACAGATATGGAGACATTATAAAAGCCCTCGTCAAAATATCTCTGACCAGTGACAATAAAGATGAGCGTGGTGAAGCAAGTGCACTCAAGAATGCCATAAGCAAATTTTCTTTCATATTTTTGGTCAACATGCAAACCAAGATTCTAGAGTGTATAAACGCTGCCTCACAGTTACTGCAAGCAAAGGACGCGGACATTCTGAAAGCATCTACTCTACTGCAAAACGCTATCAGTGTTTTGATGGAATTTAGGGAGCAATTTGATGAGGCTAAGTCTGCCACTCTTGCTCTAGCTTCTAAATGGGGAAGTCAAACGCAGTTTGAAACAACCAGGGCCAGAAAAGTTAAGCATCACTTTGATGAACTGTCTGAGGACTGTCGCCTCACTGACGCAGAGAGCAACTTTCGGGTGAACGTTTTCAATGCCTGTCTTGACATCATCATCCAGCAACTGTCCCAAAGGTTCACCAGCTTAAATGGAACTGTGAAGATGTTTGAGGCAATTCACCCCAACACACTGCTGAAAGCAGGGGATGAGGATTTATACCAAGCTGCCCAGCGGCTTAGTGAGCACTACAATCGGGACATCGCCCCCAGCTTCCCCGGCCAGTTGCTTTCTTTTATAACCTCTTTCAGGAACCAGATACCAAAGCAAAAGTCTGTTGCAGATCTGGCAAAAATGCTCATTGTCAACCACCCAGCAGTAACTTCTGCATTCAGTGAGGTTTGCACCGCCCTCCTTTTATTTTTGACTCTTCCCGTCACCGTTGCAACCTCAGAGCGCTCATTCTCCAAATTGAAACTCATTAAAAACCACCTGAGGAGCACAGTGGGACAGGAGAGACTGAGTGGACTTGCCATGTTGTCCATAGAGAATGAGAGAGCAAAGAAAATGGACATACAGCGCATCGTGGACGAGTTCGCGGAGCGCAAGGCTCGTCGTATGCCCTTCAAATAGCCGAAATGAAAACCATGCCGTAACGCCACGCTCACGCCCTGCTCAGGCGTGCTACTGGGCCTTACAGAAGGCTTTGAGCCTTGTGTCAAAAATATAGTATGTGTGATTGTAAGCCCCGCTGTTGCGGGCATGTGTATGTTGTAAAGCGATGTTACCATGAGCTTTATTGGGTTTAAAGGGCCCGGTCATGTGCCCTGCCCCCGGCCCGGTCCTGATTTGTTCTGCTAGTGCGTCTATAAGCTATTCCTCTGCAAAGTTTTTTTTTTTTTTACTTAACCTATGTTAACTATTGCATCAATTGTATTTATAACAGACCTTTTCTGTACATAAGAAGACGCTTTACAGTGGCTGTTTATTAACTATATTGTTCCATTTGAATCTTCCATGTTAGTAGCCAGACACACTGTTAATAGGATATTTTAATAATTGTTGTATGAAACTATAATATCTTATTAATAAAGACAGAAGTGTTGCATGGTACCCAAGTAGAATTTGAATGCATTTATTTTTACATCCTTATTGAACAAATGTTTATATAACGTATTTAACCTTAATCAACACTGGACCTCAATGTAAGCTATTCACTTAAGGAGAAAGCAGTTAAATAAGTAAGTAAAATACACATGATCATGAAACCATTTTTAGCACAACCCATTACCATGCATTGACTTCAGTCAGATATTGCATCAATACAGCTAAAAGAGTTAAACATAAAAATAAATTGGCTTGTTCCCCATTTATTGGTCAGTATAGTAAATTTATTTAAAGCGCTGTGGACCCTGACAGGTAAGCAACACATCAGAATCACAGATCAACTTAACTTACAGTATGATCTTATCTAGCGTCATCTATACGCGTGGATTGGTCATTGCATATTCCTCATCGATGTCAAACCTGTATAACAATAAAGCGAAGCATTATTATATTCTCTATTGGAAAAACAAACCAAAAAAACCGAAACAAATACATATTTTACAAAGGGGCTTGTTTTTAAGTCTTAGTGATTAACGTCTTTGGTGAAATTATAGTGGCAACAAACGACAGTGGTGAACCTAAGAATTCAACGTGGGGCATACAAATCTATGAGGCAAGTTACTGGTCACTCCTGAACGCTGGTCAGGGTGCAAATTTACTTACACAAACAAACAGTAATTGCACCGATCTGACCAAATTTCCTGTGGTCTTCTTTATTCCTTAAGTCAAATGGTCCAATATTACAGTAAAACAAATAATTCTGTCCATGGAAAATACAACGTGATTCAGTGGTGTTCCATAGCTTGCATTTTAATAGCTTTACGTTTCTCTGAAACAAACATTATTTCCGTCTTTCCAGTCGGCTGGTTGAAACTTTTTTTGTCACGACATTAATAAACGGATACCATTTTCTGTCCTTATCAGCTACTGGTTTCCTCGGCATGTGTATTTAAGGTATGTGTTGTAGGTATCTTTGGTAGCCAATAAAATAACCTAGGTAGATATGTTAGCAGTAATGCAGGCTAGGCAACGCTGTCAGGCACGACTTCGTAACTTCTCAGATACGGTCGTATCAGACACCAACTTCAATGCAGAAAACCATCATCGTCAATACACCCTCAATTAATAGTAAAAACTCATCAGTCAAAAATGCACTAAAAATATGTAACCTTCGCTTCCTTCGTGAGGTAAATTACTCTGTGGTAAAATGTGAACGTGTGAGCGATTTAATCGCCTAACGTTCTAAACGTTCGAACGTTCCTGCGTAGTTATAGCAACGGACGCTGTCAGCTGTTCAGAACCCATTCTTGCCTCAGGGGGGATAGATTTTCGCAGGGGGGAAAAAGTTGCATGACAGAACCTTATTACTGAGTCAAAATTGAGCTCTCAGAATTACAAGGTCCCATCTGTGCTTTAACCAAATCCAAAAATCACTTTTCCAAAAGTTCCAGAACTTTGATTTTATGCTCTTTGATTAACTGTAGGATGGTAGTCTTGCTGAGCTGAAAAAGTGGAAGTAACTACATAACAGTTTTTGCAGCTGGGATGTGAAAACTTTGATGCCCAACATCCCTGAGCTATCCTGAGCACAGATGGAACCCTATAACACTAAACTCACAAATAATATGCAAAACATAATATGCAAATAATATGATAAACAGTTGCTACACAGCAAAGCTCAGAATTGCACTGAGACTGAACATCCTTTCTAAAATGTGTTTTCTTTTTTACTTAGCTAGCTAACTTAAAATGAGAAAACACCACAATTTTAATGTCTTTTTATTAAAAGTAGCTAATGTTAGCAAGCTAATAGCAAAACGAGACAGGGCTGAAATTAGCAAGAATTGGTAGCTTGAGGACTCTAATGATATAGATAAAAGTATTGATCACCTTCTTTGTCCTGGTGTTCTTCATCTATTTTTTGGACTACATCAGCTTGTTCTGTAAAAACATAAAAGAAAAGGTTAATATTACTGACTGACAAATGTAGGCAAATTAATGTTATAGCAAAGGTAGACTGATAGCTTACGTTTGCTAGGTAATATCAGGCCTGCCAACATTGGAAAATGTTTTCGAATACTACATCAATGGAAGGGGAGAGGGGAAGTTTGCAGCCATGTCTTCTCCAGCTTCAACTGACATGGCTACAACTCTCCCTGTCATACTGCTGCTGCTGACTGCCTGAAATTACAAGTGATTTGCCTGAATGAAAAACATTTTAAAGCCCTACTGAAGCTGGATTAGTTTTACCTGGGGAGTATCCAACATGTAATTTTTAATTAACTTGACAAGCTGATTTGAATGGGATTTGAAGTATCAGTTAGCTAGCAAACATTAGGTAATAAAAGCTGCCATATTGTTTGCAAAGTTACCTTGGTCCAACTGGTCCATGGCACCTGATGCGTTTCGCGTTGGGGACAGTTCCTTCCCCAAGGAGCCCGTTTCTTTTGTGGCATACTGTGGAAAGATTCACTATATTGCTGCACAAGTAAAATGTATGGATAAAAGATCAGACTTGCCAGTCTATGAGGCAGGCAAATCAGCTAACTGCTTGGTGTCTAACTTCTGAGCCCTGACCTCTCCAGGTATCCAGCTGGGTAGTGAAAGTTGGCGGTTCATGCTGCAGGCAAATCAAAATTTACATGATGTAATGGGTCAACTGTCAACTGTTATTTTGAGAAAGCCAGTTACCAGCAAGGTGCTAAAAATTGAAAATTGGCTAGCAAGCACCATTATATTGTACACTAGCAGAACCTAAATGGCTATGTATTCAAGGCAATTAAATTACGTTATGCATCGAAGCAACGGTGGACAACACAGAAAATTTATTATCAAATGGCTGCAGAAGAAGGGCTTGCTTTGCAAAGCCCCACATTGTCAACACAATGGGAAAAAGATGCGCCTTTCAGCCCACCATGGGCATGATGGTTATATATGGTGAGTAATGTTAGGCACTTATTACTTTGGATAATTAATGTTAACATACTTATAAGCAGCTTGGTACTTATGTGCTAACATTTTGTATGTCGTTATTTCAGGACTTGAAGAAAAGTGCACCGGAAAATTACGCTCTCCATTTGCAATGGATCGATGTTTGGTAAGTCTATGATTCCCCTGGTTAAGTAGATGGAATACATATACATATACAGGTACCATATACCAGACACCTAATAGCTAAATATATAATAGCTAGATAGTTTTATACAGGTATGCGTCAAAATGCTCACCCAAGCTCTCTCCCAAAAGTGGGAAAATAACTCACCCAAATTAAGGATTTAACGTAAGGCTTTTAACCAAAGTACCTTTTAGTTTTAAATGAACGCATTCCATCTAGGCTACTGTTTTTTTCTGAGGAGAGGAGAAAAGGCTGGGTATTAGGGATGATGTAGTTTAAAGGAGCTCTCCGTCCACCAGTGTTGAAGATGATAAAGGACCATTCCAGGAACACATTGATTCCCCTTATCACAAAGCAAATCAGAGGGGTCAACTGTTTGTAGCGACAATTGGACGGCATATCTCAATGCACTGTGTGCACAAGGACACAGACACCTGTGAAAATTTTGTTGATCCCCAAGCTGGTTGCCACACGCAACATATTGAACGGGCCTGGCTAGCTATCAACGCACAGGTATCAATATTCAGGCATAACAAGACCACAAAACTTCTAATAGAACACTTGAAATTCATCCAGTGGCACTACTGGCTGGGAAGAAGAAATAGGAAAGGTGCCTTGGCACAGTTGATCCATGATATTAGAAAGGCGTACAAGTTAAAATTTCATTATATATGTCACTATGTGACAATGGATGCTTTTTTGGTTGTAGATGACCTAAATAGGATACTGAGGGTATCTCATGTTGTATTTATATTAAATTGTTATTTTTGGTTACCATGCTCTTGCCATGTAAAGTGTGCTAATGTTCAAGAAGTGAGGTTAATTCCTGTGATATCAATGTGCTGTGATAGATCCTGTGATATTAATATATAATACAATAAATTACAGTACAATAATTACTGTTTATTAACATTATTTTTCTTTTTTATTTTCCATTATTGATGCTACACAATGGTGAGCAATGTTAAGACTTCACACACTTCACACTTTAAATTACAGTGTTCTGTAATTTAATATTTATATGAACACTTAGAGTAGAAAAAGAGCACTGTAGTATACTGGTTTTATATATAATGCAGTGGTTAGTGACCAAAGTATTACACTTTATTAAAGCTTTATATTAAATGATCAGTTCCTTTGGAATTACCATCATTTACATTGATTTTATCCAGTGGTTACACAATAATGGCCAGTGTTTTACATTTTACATTAAATTGACAGTTCCAGTGGAGTTACTAAGTAACTACACTGGTGATCCACTGTCGTACCCTATGGTTCAAATACAATTCCTGTTGCCATGTAATTACACTTTACACCAGGGGTGTCAAACTCATTTTCACCGAGGGCCACATCAGCATTAAGGTTGCCCTCAAAGGGCCAGCTGTAACTGTACGACAGTATAAATGTAATGACTCCTTAACATTTTGTTAAATAAGTCTCTTTATTTGATTATTACTTAATCAAGTTACAAATACTATGCATTTCCATAGATTCCATTGATTACTGTAAACATTTGGCTGCATGAACACATGCACCTGTAAACACACTGAATCCATTGATACATGTACAAAGTAGTATATGTAGGCTAATTAACTCAAAAATAACAATAAAGCTTGTCTCAGTTCATAACTATATTGATCTTGTTTTGGGTGAAGTTGATGAGGTGATGCTGATAGTCCTTGAATACACCAAGTAGATCCCTCCACACCCTGAGACACCATATCACACACCATCCTCATCCATTGATCATGCTCTGAAAACACAACCATTTAATTGCACACATATTAAACTGTTCTTATCAAATACATGTTATTATATTTTTAATTCAGGTTTTTAAAAATGCTTACCAATTTTTTTTCTGGCCGGATGTCTGACACCGTTTTCCTGTGGTCACTGTGTCAATGTCTGGTTTTAGGTCTTGTGGTGTAGCATTCCGCCAGACAGTGTGATGCATCAGTAATCTGTGCTTGGTCTTGTTTAGATTCATTATTCTAAACATCTGTTCGCACAGATAGGGGCTCCCAAACCTGGACAGAATGCGGACAGCATGAAGTCGGAGCTGTGGCATCAAAGCAGAGGGCAGTAGATGGAAAAAGTCCTTGATTGCAGCATCCTGGAACTTTGCTCTCAGACTACTATTGCTTTGAAGCTCTATTAACTCCATCTGAAGATGATTGGGTGCACTGTCGACGTCAGTGGTAAAAGGATTCGCTAGATGGCAAAGCCTGAGTGCTGTGTGCTAAAGTCAGAGAAGTGCCAATCAAACTCATTAATTAACTGGCTCACTTTGGTAGCCAACCGAGCACATGAAAAAGCACAGGGAACTGAGGCTGAGATGCTCTGACAAACAGGAAAGTAGGCAAGATTGTCCTGTTCCAGTTGGGACTTCAACAGGTGAAGTTTACGCTGGAAAGCTGTGATCATATCGGACATCTGCGTAATGACTTGTTCGCGTCCCTGCAGCCTCTGATTCAGTTGGGCGAGATGCTCGGTTATGTCACACAACATAGCAAAATCACACAGCCACTTTGGATCTGACAGTTCAGGCAAGTGTTTTCCTGCTGGAACTGGCGGTGATTCAGGCCACACACCCAAATAAAGTTCACAGTTTTCATGACGGTGGTCATTATATCATCCAGTTCCAGAACCTTACCACACAGAGCTTCTTGATGGACAATGCAATGATATGTTATCAAAGGTGTGTGGCCACGATAAAGCTAGCTTACACCACTGCATCATTTTTAGCTGTAGCTTTTGAACATATCCTGCTGTGATTGTAGTCTGCCTTTTAATTCTTGGACGATTTGTTGTTTTTCTTGGAGGCAAAATTTGGCATACTTAGCTTCGTGTTTGGTGTCAAAATGTCGACGCATATTGCACTCCTTGACCACCGACACTGCCTCATAACACAAAAGACTTACCTTGAAGCACAAACATGTATTCGCCCATCTTTCATGAAATTGCCTTCCTTCTGCATCAATTTTTCTCTGCTTGGACATTTTGGGATTGTTTGTAGATATTTTTCAACTTCACTTGTTGGAAAATCGCCATAGTTAAACGTTGATCTTGCAATGCTGCAATCTAGTGGCTGGATGCCATCCCTTCACGGGTCACAAAATTGACATGCATTGTGGGAGACGTAGTTTATGGTCTATATGCTGTACGTTTATACATTTATGGTACGCTTTAAAGCAGCATAGACTTTTATTTTTAAGACAATCATACGCCTTTTGAGCACTCGCGTGGTGACGTGGTGGGCCGGATTAGGCCCGCGGGCCTTGAGTTTGACACATGTGCTTTACACTCTTTACACTTTACACTAAATGCACAGTTCCTGTGGAGTTACCATGCAAGTGCACTGATGTTACACAATACTGACCTAAGGATTACACTTTATATTCAGAGGACAGTTCCTGTGGAGTTACTATGTAACTACACTGATGTTACACAGTGGTACCCTGTGGTTTAGACTTTACATTTACATGAGTGGTCGGTGTCCAGAGTTTACACTTTATATTGAGTGGACAGCTCCTGTGGAGTTTCCATGTAAGTACACTGGTATTGCAATGGTTAAGGCTTTACATATTACATAGTAAATGGTACAGTAAATGTTTTACACTTTGTATGAAGTGAACAGTTACTGTGGAGCTGGCATGTAAGTACACTGGTATTACAAGGTGAGTCCAGTCTACTTCAGCATTGGTTCTATTTCAACATTAGTCCTCACTCCATTTATATTGGAATCGAACATATTTTCTGTGAAGTTTCACTTGTATTCCAAATGGCAACTATGGTATTGAAGAATACTTGTGGAAGAGGAAAAATCTTTTGTGAAAACAGATCATTGTTACAAAATGTAGTTACATAATCCCTTTTACATATATGTACTTACTGAAGGGAAAACATGTTGTTACCAATCTTGTACACATTTGTACTTATACATACCATTCAGTGAGTTGTTACATATGTAGAGAGTTTCTGACCCCAAGACCTAACTAACAACTCCCCAGCTGGGATCCTTGGAGATTCTTTGACCATTCGAACGATCCTCCTCACTGTGCGTGGGGTCAGTATAGATATGTCCTCTTCCAGGCAGCTTCTCAACATCTCCAGTTGCTTTAAATTTCTTAATTATTGCCCTGATAGTGGAAATGGACATTTTCAGCTGTTTAACTATTTTCTTATAGCCGTTTCCTGATTTGTGCAGCACCTTTTTGTTGCACATCATTGCTGTATTCTCTGGTCTTTCTCATAATGATGGATGACTAGGAGAATTTGGCCTGTGTGTCAGCTCATATCTATATACCAGTGAAACAGAAAGTCATGGCTGAAGTGTTCCTAATACCTCAGGTGAATTTTAAAAAAATATGAATGGGAATATACTTTTTGTTTGTTTGAGTTTAGGATAGGAGTTTCAGGATTTCTTATTTTAGAGAGAAATATTTTTATCATTATAAAATTTTGTTTTTCCTTTCAGTCATTTTACTTCAAATAAAGGTTAGATTTTTGTGAATATTTTGAATGAAAGATCAAAAAGGTAAATAATACAGATTTCTTTTTACTGCCCATTTTATTATTCAATATTTGTGGAGGGATTATGTATTAGAGTGCATAAGTGTTAAATCTGCAACACTGCCATAGTAATGAGAGACTGTTACATTTTAATGTTTGATCTTAACATCAGGGTTTAAATAAATCAGGAATAATTAGAATGGACTTTGAGGGCTGCCAGCAGGTCATCCATTTAAAATCCACACAGAAGAGTGAAATTCAACACCAATTATCTAAGATTGTTCCGAAATTGTTTCTCTTGTTACAAACCAATATTATAAACACCCCTGCAACATTATGTCAGAGAAAAATTATGTGATCTGAGAAATTAATTGCACCCAAACAAAAGTTTCATTTCATAGGATTCATATAATATTCAGTAAATATTGGTCCTTCATACAATTTAGACCTCTTTCATGATCATATTTCAGGCCGCAGGAATCCAAATAAATGGTAAAAATCCAATCAAGGGCCTCCAAACTCCACACCAACCCTACTCTTATGGAGAGTATAGAATATTAAATAGCATATTCCATTTGCATTGTTACAGTAAGTTTTGTTTGTGTTTGTAGGAAGACATACTGAAGACATGACTCCATTTTAATATAACATGACAGGTATAGTAATAGTTTCATCTCATTAACTTGCAAAAGACAAAATATATAGAGAGGAAAAATATATGGGAAATACTTCCCACCAAAATCAATCAATTTAACCTTACTAATAAACTTTTAAACTCGACTCACTTTCAGACAGTAAAGTTTAAAATGGTGCTCTGCTGCCACCTGGTGGGCATAAAATTGCAAGGTTTCCCTGGAATTGCTAGGTTTAAATTAAACTGCCGCACTTGCAGCATTTGATGTAAAAAAATGATTCCTTTATCCCAAGCTTATGTGCCACATACATTGTTCCAAGAGTCAAACAGTGAAATGGAAAATATATTTTATTTAATTGTGATATAAATGTAAATCCTCATCATTATCCATTCATTCCATGTGTATCCATTTACATCCATTTATTTAAGGGAAGAAAAAAGGCACTGAAAATGTCCCAAAAGGGAGTACTATTTTGGTTTATATCCAGGAAATTGAAACAAACTGGGAATCCACTTTGTCCCTGCTATAGTGTTCCAAAATTCTGTTTGTTATGAAGAAACCCTCTTGACATACTGACAAAAATGTTTTAAAAAAAGGTTTTGAAAGAAAATAAAAACAGGATAGATGGCTTGATGTTGTGCTGGATTTTGGTGTCAGCAGGGGAAATGATGGAAGCTCAGAAATTTTGGTTAATTGGAAGATTATGAGGGGGCTGTGCCAGAGATCAAAAAGTCAAGGTAGTCATTCGTATTGTCCATGAACCTGCACATATACAGTACCAGTCAAAAGTTTGGACACACTTTCTCATTCAAGTAAATGGGAAAGTGTGTCCAAACTTTTGACTGGTACTGTATGTCCCCATATATGTCCCCTAAATAACATGCAGACTGCCCTCACAGTTCAGGAGGATTATTGAATCTTGCCCCCCATCCTCCATAGAATGTCTTGATTGTTGAATTTGTATATGAAGGAAGGAGGAGACATTTGGACTAGAACTACAGGTTTTGGCTCCAGCTGTAGTCTTTTTTTAGGGGACTAGGGCTAGACACCTAATATGTCTGTCTGCATCGGTTATAAGCTCTTGCTTCTTCTATCCTAATTCGGCAAGTAACAATGACAGACATTTTAAGAAAAAAGAAAAAGGAGCAAAACAATTTTCAAAAACAGTGTTAAAGACTGTTACTTGATCAAGTTGTAAACTTATTATTCAGTAATATTAATTAATGTTCATGCATTCAGACTATAAGAATTAACTAGATTAATATTATCTGTGTTTATGTCTTTTGACATGACCATAGATAATAGTAAGGCTGGCCTGGTCTTATCCATCCATTTTGTGCAATTTATGTTTTTATGATAATTTTCACCACTGAGCTGAGGGCCCTCAGTGTCCTCCTCACCCTCACCCTCTGCCCTCAGTGTCCTCCTCACCCTCACCCTCTGCCCTCAGTGTCCTCCTCACCCTCACCCTCTGCCCACAGTGTCCTCCTCATCACCCTCACCCTCTGCCCTCAGTGTCCTCCTCACCCTCACCCTCTGCCCTCAGTGTCCTCCTCACCCTCACCCTCACCTTCTGCCCTCAGTGTCCACCTCACCCTCACCTTCTGTCCTCTGTGTCCTCCTCACCCTCACCCTCTGCCCTCAGTGTCCTCCTCACCCTCTGCCCTCAGTGTCCATCTCACCGTCTGCCCTCAGTGTCCTCCTCACCCTCATCTTCTGCCCTCAGTGTCCTCCCCTCTGCCCTCAGTGTCCTCTCACCCTCAGTGTCCAGTCCTCTGTCCTCCTCACCTTCTGCCTCTCAGTGTCCTCCTCACCCATCTTCTGCCCTTCTGCCCTCAGTGTCCTCCTCACCCTCACCCTCTGCCCTCAGTGTCCTCCTCACCCTCACCCTCTGCCCTCAGTATCCTCCTCACCCTCACCCTCTGCCCTCAGTATCCTCCTCACCTTCACCCTCTGCCCTCAGTGTGGTGCAGAATCGATGATTACTGTGGATGTAGGTAGCATTGCTCAATCACAAACCTCACTCATCTGATGGGGATACAACTTTTGAGGTCGTCCTAGCCATCCTTTTCAACCAGCTTTTGAGTCCTCACTTAACCATCACCCTACCTGTTTCCAATCCAATTCTCCAATGCCCCCAAGCTCATAACCTGACCATCACCTCTCCACTTCAAACCCTTAGCCTTTAAAAACCCCTTAAGCTAAGCTATATAATACTGGTGCTATAATACTATGAATCAGAAGTGTTTTTGTTGTCCCCCAGTCGGACCACTGAAATAGAAAGTGGAAAGACAATTAATTAATGGTTGAGAACAGCCTGAAAAGAAAAAATAAATGAGCAGCAGGCAAAAAGGTGGAGAGATGGGAAAGAGGGTGATGCTGGAAACAGTGAGCACAATGGGAGGGGAAGTGTGTGGCGACTTATACTTGAGTGAAAAACCAGTTTATCAGGTAGTGACAAGTGAGACAGTCCTTATAGTATAGTGTTGGTTGAGATTAGTTGCAAGTGGTGGTGTAGGTGAGTTGGGTGCACTGGCTAACAATTGGAAGGGGAGGCCTCCAAGTGGTTCACATGATAAGGCATTTGCCTGGAAACCCCTGAGAGAGTGTTTGAATCTCAGTGTCTTGCTCCTGCAGACTTGGCAGGAAGCGATAAATGAACAAACTGCTGTGATTGGCTAAACAGTTCGGCTGGGGTTAGGGTGGGAAAAACGGGGGGGGGACTGGACTATATGGTCATACTTTTTAACACTGGTTTGTTTGCTGGTGATGACACAGAAGTCATAGAGAGAACAACAGCGGTGTGTATATGAGAACTGATAAGGGTAGCCAGTGGATTGGAGATTACCATTATATTTAGGTGCTCAATGACCCCAGTTTGTGCATTTTTATGTTTTTTTTTATGTATATACTATCTTCACAAAGAATTTCACACATCAAAGCAATGAAGTTGAGTTTTGACTTGCGTTCTTCTTGCTTTCATATGTAATTGGACACAATATCACAGGAGTAATTCTTATGAACATTTTTATTATGAATCTTTAAAATAGAAGACTAATTACAATGAACTCTTTCAACATGCAAATATTTACCTCAACAAAATAGAACACATAGTAATAAAAACAAGCAATGTGTAATTAACACAGCTTTCTCAGTGAAATGTTCTGTTTTAAAAACCATAGAATCCAAATAAAGCATTAAACCCTTCAAGGAAAAGAAGCCAGGGAATCACTACAGTACAGCCATGTTACAGCCACATCCACAGGGACACTGCTAAAACCCATTCAGCCCCATTATTCCCCTATCTTAAGTACTTTACATTTTCAATTACCATAAGATTTTTCAAACAGTAAGTTTTAAAAGCACACTTGCAGATACAGAAAACTGTGCAAAAACATGGCATTACAAGTATTTTCTTTACAAATATAACCAACATTTAGGCAAACAACTTTCTGAAAAGACACTTGAAAGGCAGTGTATTTCTGTCTTTATTTAAGGTGAACATCGATGCATCCCTTACTTCCCATAGTGACCTTAACCCATCGGTAACTGCTCAGAGATAACATTATACATATTTTGGTTAGTCACATGATCCATGCTAAATCTCATAGGCTGACAGTAAAGAGGATATGAAAATCCATGTATAGAACATCAGGCAGCTAAAAACAATTTCTGTTATTTTCTACTGGACCTTACGAACTACCCCCAGTAACAATGGAAACCAATCTATCTGCAAAACTTGAATGGAAAACTATTTAAAAACACAATTATTTCAGAGAGCATGGGTGGTTGTCTGGGTATGATATATTCACACTTACACCACCCAGTTCATCTCTACATGTCACTCTGCTGGCTACAGCACTACCACCAATGAAGCTCTACCTTAGAGGAGAATCATTACAGTGGAGTCATGTTTACTGATCTGATGTCTCTCATGTTTCTTTCATGCTAGAAGATCCGAGAAGAATACACTGATGATTAACCTATGCAGACCATTACTCAAAGATGCAAAAAAGTGGGAAGTCTATTTACTTTGAAACAATGTCCAAAATGTTGAAAAACTGAGCTTGTGATGGTTGAAATTTTACCTCACTTGTAAACTTTCTTTGAAGATCTCTGTGAGGTAGCTGTGTGTGTGTGAGTATTGTACATGGTATGTGAAGTGTGTGTGGTGTATGTAAGATGTGGGTGCATGTGTGATGTGTGTGAAGTGTGTGTAAGGTGTATGTGAGTTGTGTGTGTATGTGTGAGTGGTATATGTGTGGCATAATGTGTGTATGTGTCTGTGGTATATGTGAGATGTAATGTGTGTATGTGTCTGTGGTATATGTGAGGTGTAATGTATGTATGTGTCTGTGGTATATGTGAGGTGTAATGTGTGTATGTGTTGGTGGTATATGTGTGGCATAATGTGTGTATGTGTCTGTGGTATATGTGAGGTGTAATATGTGCATGTGTCTGTGGTATATGTGAGATGTAATGAGTGTATGTGTCGGTGGTATATGTGAGGTGTAATGCGTGTATGTGTCTGTGGTATATGTTAGGTGTAATGTGTGTATGTGTCTGTGGTATATGTGAGGTGTAATGTGTGTATGTGTCTGTGGTATATGTGAGGTGTAATGCGTGTATGTGTCTGTGGTATATGTTAGGTGTAATGTGTGTATGTGTCTGTGGTATATGTGAGGTGTAATATGTGTATGTGTCTGTGGTATATGTGAGGTGTAATGAGTGTATGTCTCTGTGGTATATGTGAGGTGTAATGTGTGTATGTGTCTGTGGTATATGTGAGGTGTAATATGTGTATGTGTCTGTGGTATATGTGAGGTGTAATGAGTGTATGTGTCGGTGGCATACGTGAGGTGTAATGCTTGTATGCGTGTGGGTATGTGAGGTGTTTGGGGATGTCTCTACAGTGTTTCTCAGGTAAAGCGAGTTTGCAGCACACCTCCAGATGCTTTACTATGTTGGACCGAGCTTGATTCACAGAGGGAAGCAACATAGAGCTCTGCTGATTTAACCTAACATCACTTCACTCATGTACTGAGGCTTGCGGGTTATAATGCACATGTTTGATATGCTACCACTGGGATAAAATATATCACCTTTCAAATGGAAAATAATGCATACCAGAAAAGCATAAACTAAAATAAAAAAACACAGAAAGAAAGTAAAAGGGAGAACAATGTACACAATGAGGATATCAGTTACAGTAGCACCCCACAATAAGATTGTCACAGACCGCTTCTAAAATCACAACATAGAACGGTGACTTCATAGATGAATAACAGTAATAATTATAATATATTCAGTCAGTCTTTTTATGCCTCAAACACTTTTAAAGGCAACTAAATGTGATTGGTGGCACAGGACTAGTTACAGACTGACCCGGTTTTATAAATCACAGTCAATTAACTCTGCACAGGACACCTTCACCTCCCATGTGTCTCTGTGCGTGCAGTTTCCTTCCAATTATCCTCTACACCTGTACCCCTCTTCCCATGATCCCCTGCACCTGCATTCCCCTTTCCCATGATGCTCTATACCTTTTCCTACTGTGTTGCATTAACATTTGAATGCTTTCATCTGTAACTCCCTAATATTCCACAGCTGGACAGAGGGAATGAGGAGCTGAGCAGGTGTGATGCACAGCATTCTGAAACACATCTTAAAATCACCATTAATCAACACATTCAGCCAGGAGTCCTGCAGCTACAACATTTCTTACAAGAGGTCTGGACATTTGAGGTTATAAGAATGATATGACCCCACCCTTATTTATACCTGTAGCCTTACCAGTTCCAACAGTTAGATGAAAGGGGCCAGTCCAATACAGAAGATGAAACACCACCAAGGCACTTTGCGAATGGCAGGTATGAAACCTGGGCCAATGTGAACAGCGTCAGAACAAGTCATCTGAGACCTCTGAGAGCCGATGGCCTCTCCTGATTGGGAGATGTAAGGAGAAGACAAAACCAATGGCATCGCCCTGATTGGGAAATTCCATGAAAACGCATAACCAATGGCCTCAATTGGGCAATGCCAAAAGGTGTGACCGTTGGCCTCTCCACACTGGACAATGCCAAGAGAAGGTAGCCTCTGGTCATTGGGTGATACCTGTATATGTAAATCCATAGAGGCTGGTTATCCTCCATTACTGTTGATCCCCCTTGTGTTTGGATGTTTTATTGATTTTTGGTAGCAATATTTATCTGGTTACATAAATAGCAATTGCGTGTCACAATGAATTAATGAATTGCCAATGTATCGTTGATTGAAATGAGTTGTACTCCAAACTGCTGGATAATATGAGACACAGCTGTAGTGTGCCATGGGACACATGCACTGTGTCCTATATTTTAACACCCAGATGAACATGTGTTCTCCCAAGAGTAAATAGGCCAGCAGTGATAATATAATGATTAAGGAGCTATTCTTCAAACTCAGTTTTTGAATTTGATTCCCAGGTACAGCACTACTATTGTGCCCTCGAGCAATGTACATAACCAAAACTGCTTTAGTAAAATATCCAACGACAGAAATGGACAGTGTACAGAATTTAAACTCAGTAAGTTATTTTGGATAAGAACATCTGCTAAATGCCTACTTGTAGGTAAATGCAAATGTGACTCCTGACTATAGCTAAGTACAGTTATCTTTTATAATTATATATCCCTTCAGAGCACCTATTCTGAGTCTGTTACTCATTTTCTCATGCTTATAGCGATCCATGATTCCCACACACCAGTTTATGTGCATTTACAACCAATGAACTCCAGAGGATTCCAGTCCAGTACAACTCTATATCACAGGTGGTGTCACCACAGGCTCCAGGAGCTTTTGCCAACAGCTGTTATGGAATGAAATATTACACTCCTCTGTTACCGCAAGTATTCATACTTAAAGGTAGAGAAGTATACAGATATGTGTATGAGAGATTAGTATGCCTTTTATTTCATATTAAATCATCTCAGAATGTTTCATAGTCATGTTCTGTGGTGTGGATCACTTTTCTCCACATTTTAGGTGATAAGAAATGTTCATTACATTGTACTAGTCCATTAGAATAGTACAGTTGATGACCGTACAGCCGTACAGATGACGCCTTTTATGTTACATATAGGGGGTTCAAAAGTCTGAGACCAAATTTTTTTCAAACTTTTTTCCTGTAATCCTGGACATAACGTTTTAGGATTCTGAAAAAATGTAAAACAATGATAACAATTAAAATGAAGATGACATTTTTAAAATTCTGCACTATTTCCAGGTCAAATGTAAGCAAATTTGTGACACTGACCATGTTAACTCCTTTGTACAGAAGGTCAGATTCTGTTGAACATTAATGAAGGCCAGGAAGTTTTGGGCACCATGGGACAACATGGATCTGGTTTTGCACAAACTTGTGGAATCCATGCCATCTCCAGTGCACACTTTCATAGAACGAAAAACCAAGACATTCTGAAGTTCATGTATATTTTTTCAAAGATTCAAATTTTCCCTCAAAATAATATAATTTGTCATGAACTTTTTTAAATGAGTAAATTATAAAAGAATGAAAGAATGCAAGAAACAATTTCCATTAGAGATCTCAGACCTTTGGACCCTACTGTACAGGCTACATAAACAGGAAAAAATACAAAAATCACCTCCCCAAAATGACGATGATCTTGGACAGGCTATCCGCATGACTGTTTCTGACGTTTATATAACCTACCAGCACCTCACAAAGGAAAACTGCTGGCAAGCTGTGATGCCTTGTGGTGGACTGTGATGCTCTGTGAGATTGCTCTGGATTGTGGCCTGCTGTCATATTCTATTGGCTTAAATGTATAGCCAATGAACATGAAGGACCCTTCATACATGGGCTGTGTCTCACCTGACACAGGGAGGTGTGGCTTCAATCTGATATCGAGAGGATGGAGACAGTACTGCACACTGCAGAACCAGACATACAGACTAACTGACCATTACTGTTTACAACTGACGTCACTTTCTTAACTAAGCACAGTGTGTCAATGTCTTTTTTTGGCATTTTTTGGATACACGAGACTTCCACAAAACAGAGACTAAAGATTACAGAAGAATCGTTTCTCTCTTGATTGTACCTGTACACGGTGCCACAAAATATCCTCTACGTAGGCAACTGTACTCATTTTTTTTTCTTCCTGTTACAATGAACAACAATGTTTCTGTATCACTGTAAAACAACAACAAAAATCTCCAGATTTTAAGCTCTTTATAGCTGAAGAGAAGGTACTGAAGTGCACGCTATTACACTGTATTTACACCACTGTACAGTAACAAAGACTGCACAGTGTGATATAGAAGTACTAATAATCCACTATTTCCTCCTGTGCAGAAGGTCTGTCACCAGTGGAATAGGATGAGCTGGGAATTCTAGCAGGAATTAATGGATTCTAGCACAATAGCTGATTGTACCTTTACAATTCCTGGACTTGACAGAGCATTCCGCAAGCTGTTTAATGAGAACACACCACAAATGTTTGGGTCTTTTCTTTTGTTTTATGCTGATATATTATAGAAAGAACTAAAAAAGTAAAAAAAAAAAAAAAAAATGTTAATAGTTTCCCAACAAATGAAAAGGATATTCTTGTAAATAACAGCAACATTCCATGCAACATTAACTGTTGCTTACATTCCTCCTCGTGATGGGAAACTGTTCTAAAGCCTTTTCTGTGTGGATGACTTAGGCTTTCTCACAGGTAGATCTCCCTCTTGGAGGAGTGGCGGGGAGGTGGGTCCTTGTTGAAGGCACAGTGGGGGTCCTCCACGCCCCCTGGGCCCCCATTTGCCAGCCGCTCTGGGCTCTCTCTCTCCTGGTAAGGCACAAAAGTAGAGAGTTTTGGGGTGCTCTTGGTCTTGCGGGTTGGTGAGGGCTGACCAGGCATCCAGCAGGTGTCTGAATGACCGAATTCGGTGCATTCTGGAGTGCAGTTCCCAGTCATGGTCACGTCTGGGAGAGACCGCACGTCTGCTGAGAGACAAACCACACAGTATCTACATTAGGGAGAGACCGCATGCCGTATTGGCTGAGAGAGAAACCACAGAGCAAGTAAACCAGGAGACACCACACATTTGCTAAGAGAGACGCTACACAGCATCCACTTCAGTTAGAGACCACATATCTGCTGAAAGAGATGCCACACCGTATCTGCATCAGTTAGAGACCACATGCTGTATCTGCTGAGAGATAAACAACACAGCACCTACAACATCAGGGATGAGACCACATATCTGCTGAGAGAGACTCCACACAGTATCTGGATCAGAGGTAGACTATGCAGTGGTGCTTCCACGTTTCCAGTTACTGTTTCCATGGAAACCACACAGCAGCTACATCAGGGATAGACCTTACAGTGGCTTACCATGCTGTTTCCATGGAAACCAGGCAGCTCTAGCAGACAGGTTGCCAGGGGGTGAGATGCTTTATATGAAAATGATTGGGTAATCTCAAGCCTTTTAGAGCCTATAGATTTCCTGTGTTCAGTTCAGCCTTAAGACAAAAGTGAAACAGATAAAGAGAATGACGATATTTTTGAATAACCTGTGAAACCAAGTCAAAAATGAATTGAGCAAGAGACATCAACATCAAGTCACCAATATCAGTTTTCAGCTATAATGGTTCCCTTACCCCAAACAAAAGAATAAATGAATTTACTATGAATTAGAAAAGATCCAGGACCAATGACTGCAGCCATGAATGTGGCTGAGGCCTGCCCACCAGCCAGTACGGACCCCATATGAAATCAGGACCTACTACATGCTTCATGTTTTAAAACATAAGAATACAGAATCTGGTGGTCAGTGCTAACTCTCGGTGTGTCTTGTGTGGAGATTCCCACACTCTGAGAGAGAGACTGGGCACAACTATGGATAATCAACTGTAAATAATAACACAAGGGAAATACTACAGATAATCTCACAACGGATAATTTTATGTGGCACTCCAAAACTAATGGCAGACTACAATACGTTTCTGAGTGCTTATCCCCAATGCTTGCTGTATCTTGAATCCCTCTGCTCACATTTATCAAGAAAAGGAGGTGAACTCCTCATCTAAAATGAAACATATGCCAGTTCAGCTTTCCCCCCTTGTAATAAAGCAAGCCCCAGCTTTAATTAGAAAAATATAGCATCCTTTTCTCTTCCTCCTCAGCATTCCCATAAAACACCCCTCCTTTCACAGTATTTTTGTCCTTATCTCTGTCCTTACATTTACTTGATATATCCTTTATATTTTGCATTCTGGCTATCATCATGTGCCATGCGTTTGTAAATGTCACTTTCATTCATTAAGCAAGCAGTCTAATCCAAAGTGAATTACGGGAATGCATCAACGAACATACTGATGCACAGTGATTTAGATACAAGACTGCTCCGTAACGGCAAAGAAACAAGAGCTGGTCCTATCATCATCACTGCTGCAGTAAAAGCTGTCATGCCTGAGTGCTGTAGTGAAGTGCCAAACAGTAAAAGTACTCTAACATCCACCTTGCTGTGCGGCTGTAAAATGAGCTGGCTGAAGCTCAGTGCATTCAACACACTGCTATGAGTGAGGAAACCAAGATTAAAGAGGTGCAAATGTAACAGGTTTATAATTTGTGGTACACTTGCCATCAGTACACAGCCAATAGGTGATAGTGTCTTTGAATTGTATCATATTCCTCAACAGCCAATACATGATTGGTCCTTTCAATTGTCTCATTCTTGTACACAATAAGGTGGAATCTTATTAGCCAGCGCGTTTGCATCATGCTGGCAAGATATGACACAAGAACATGGTTGTGTATCTTTTAGAACGGTCCCAGTCACATGGATGCAAATTGATGGTAGGTCACATTTCACACACCACACTAAAGTTTTATTTTCATATATTAAAGTGAATATAGGAAGATGCCTGTTATTATTAACCATGAACACAACACAGCAGAACAGAACAGCTACACATGTTCTCTCTCTCCCTCTCTCCTTCATCACTCCCTCTCTATGATCTATTACTCATTCAGTTAAAATAAGCTGTACTGACAAGACAATAAACAGGATTGAACATCTTAAACATCACTGAAATGTTTTAGAGATTCATTTAACAACATTTGCAGTAATGGTTATATGGTTCAAGTACTCAATGAAGCATTTCTTTTTTTCCTACTCTCTTCTCTGGGGACTCTGTTTATAATAACTGATCTTTTTATACTTACACGCATGCACACGTGCGCACACATACCAGTCTCAGGGTGCTGGATCTCTCCAATGCTGCCGTCAGGAGTGGTTCTCTCATAGTGCTCCTCAGGGACAGCAAGGGGCCCAATTCGGGGTCCTGAGGAGGACTTGCTGCTGGGCGTCTCCGACTCCTCCAGACCGCTGTCATACAGGCTGTGGGAGGGGTCCTGCAGCTCTGGTGTCTGATTGGCTGTGGAGAATGTCACTCGACGATGAGGAAGCTGCAAGGTTGAGGAAACAGAGCATGACCATTACTAAAGAACTTTGATAAGAAGTGAAAGCTAATTGGTCGTTCCATTGCAACATCAGCACGCAGCAGCAGAGCTACGCCTCCGCCATTTTGGACTGAAGGCGACTACTGTATTATCAAAGACCTTAATGATACCAGTAAAACGTCCCGCCTACATAATGCCGTACGTAAGTAAAACAAAATTCTTTCTGTTCTATTGTCATATATTTAATGCCTCTACCAAAATGGCCTGTGTTTAACAATGAAAAGAAAATATAAATATGCATACTATTATAACAATTTACTTATTTATTAAATTTATAAAAAAGAATCAAAGCAGAAATGTTTAAAACATTCATTCAGAATTTGACTTATTACACTTTCAAATCATGGGTTCAGATTTACAAATTCTGAGTGTTCCAAACAGAAAGATATGACATTACATAACATGACATAACATAACTTTAATAAATAGTACACTTAATAAATGATTATTTTTGGGCTGCTTTGCTTTCTACTTGAAGGCTACAGGTCGATATTTAATTTGTAACTCTAATTGCAACTTCTAATGCAGCCTATATGCTTAAATAATTAAACACATCAGTTTCTGTTAAATTGTTAATTTTTATTAAAAGTTTTTAAATAAAGGAGTGTGTCCTGAATGGCATTTCTGGTTTTTCCAGAGTATCAAATCAGGTATTGATTTGGTTGACTCTGATGCACAACTTGAGTACCCTTAAGTTTTAACAAAACAGAAACAATGTAATGATATTAAAGGCCTAATGGTCATAAAGTTGAATTTAAGGCACCATGTCTACGCATTTTCACCAAAAGCTGATGCTTTGATGTTTGGACTGGGCAAGTTATCATCACAACTTTCTGTTAGCAGGTGCATAAGGTAGCGCTAACACAGATTCTACACTTGTGTGAATAAATTACTTGTTAGGGTCTTTGAGGAAACAATGTGTACTGTCACACTGACAGTTTTTGGAGTGGATTGCTGAACATTGCTTTCTGTTATTCCACTTGAAATTCTCTTTCACGGTCATGGTATCTCTGTGGGTAGTAGTAATAATTTATTTTGGTTTTTATTAACAAGTTTCAAAAATGAATACACAGAAATAAATAAATAACAACAAAGCATTAAATTAAATGGAAAAAACTATGAAATGAAAAAAAAATTGACTGAAAAGGTGTAGGCTGAAGCTTTAGCTTATTTTTTATATATATTTTAGCTTAGGTTCTATGCTGTTGTCTGTTGCTGTTTTCAGTAAAAATGGCGGCAGTGCTACCACAGCGCCAAAAGCACCAGAGTTTCGTCTCTTTGCTTCTGTGCTCTTTCCCATTACTGTCTAACATGGCATGCATATTCTTTACTTAGATTTACTACTGGACTGTTAGGGGCCATGTCCACCAAAGTTTATCAGGAGCTGAGCGTATTTTCAGTGCTGAGTGCACAGCAGCTGGTGTTTTATTTTCGGTCACAGAAAGTTGAAAAATGTTCAACTTTGAAAATGCGCTATGCACATCACTGTCACTTTGTACTCAGCTGTCCAGTCACTTTGAAGAATGGGAGGGACATACAGTGCACAGCGTTGTTCCGTTTTTGCCTATATTGCTAGCAATAGTGATAAATAGTTAACCAGTTTGCAATACAGTGTGTAGTGAAAGGTGATATAGAAATTTTTTTTTCTTTTTTCACTAGTAAAGTGCTTCTGGCTAGGCAATGAACGATAGGTATCCTATAACCAATCATGGGGCCTCATTTATAAAACTACGCAAACTTTTGTACTTAGCTGCTTACGCCAAAACCTACAAGTTTGCGTAGGAAAAAAAGTCTGACCTATAACACTTGCATACACAAAACATATGCATGTCTATTATAAATCACAATTAATCCTACAATTGTGCGTGAGCGTGAGCCATAACCACACCCTGAAACGCCCACATTTAAGCACATATGGTGCTCCAGAAGCTGGAAATCAATTAAACAAGATCTATAAATAATGTACAGGACAGAGCAAAACATTTTAAATACAATAATGGCAGCGAATAGGGGAAAAAAATAAACTTCCCACAATTCTAAATTAAAGCTTTTGTCTCCTAAATAGAGATTAGAAAAAATATAATTTCATGTGGCCGCGGCACCAGGGTAACAAATACCAAAAAACCTTGCATGGCAGGAGGTTACCATGGCAGTCAATTCCTCAGGTATACAGATCAAAATCAAGAAAAATGGTGCGACATCAAGGTTGAGGCAAACAGGTGTATACTTCCCGAATGGCAAGTGTAGGAGCAACGGGCAGCGGTATAGGGGTGCTACCACTGAGCTCCCTTGATGAGCGGCTAGCTGCAATTATCAGTTACATTTAAAAAAATTCATATTTTTTATCAACATGTACGAATCATGACATGACCCTGACCATCGAGCAACCACATTTGTCGGTATCGTTAGTGCATCGCACTTTTATTTAATGGAAATTCTTACAATTTATTTACACGTATTCATCCACTGATGGTGCCCTTATTGCAATGTGAGTGCAGTCTGTTATACCAATTACTAGTTAAGGGAAAACTGGGTATCGCTTTAAAGGGGAATCTGATGTACCACGAACTCAGAGGAGTGATGCCATCCAACACTCTTGGCATGACATGATGGGCTGGGATATACCCGACCTGTCTGCTATTTCCCGCTGGACATGCCTCATGGCAAAGAGCCCCATAGTTGACAGGATTTGCAGACTGGCTGGTCGCTACATGTAGGGCGCTCCACCACCGGCCCCAATTTAGCACAGTGTTCCAAGAGCACAGCTCTTGTTAAACGAAACCGACTCCTGAGCCAAGTTTCATCAGGGGCAAAAAAGTCAGAACGGTCCCTGAAGACACCTTCCCATCACAGCATACCAAGCACAATATCCTCTAACATTTCCAAGGCAGCCATTGTCATGCTATCTTGCTGTATTCGCACACTTCAGGTCTATTTTTGTGAACAAAATTAATTGAAAATTAAAAATGCACTGATTGCTCACATCTGTTAATCTCATTTCTCACTTATGTATGGCCAAAATAACATTGATTGCAAAAACTAATTTGATCCTAGTTAATCCCGAGGAATAAGGAAACTATTGTGCAAATTTCTTTTGGTCTCTAGGGTGTGCTATTTAGAGCAAATATGTGCCCTAAATGTGTGTACCCATGGGTCAAATGTATCGTACCAGTGTGCACATTCTCACGTCAAACAGAAGTTTAATAAATCACAAATTATGCATGAAAATCAGTGTACGCACATTTTGAAACATTTATACATTAGGCCTATGGTCATATGTATGGCATGGTATATGGCTACCTTGTTAACATACTCAACTCTTTCAAAATATCTGGTAAACAAAATGTTTTTATTATTATTTTGAAAACCCTGATTTTTCCCAACCCAAACTACAACCGAACTTGTTGACCTCATCGTGGCACCTGGTCTGTCAGCTTTGGGAGGAGAGACCGAGCATGTGACTCTAATGCACACAGAGGTTGCACCACTAGTTGCACACTGCCTATGACAGTGGAGGAAGATGTGTGTTCTCAGTTTGTGCTTCTACAGGCTCCCAGCATGACCAGTGAGGGTGCTTTTGTGATGAGACCAGCAAGCTTAGCCGTTGGTGAGGCTGGGTTTCGGGGCCCCAGACCTCGGGGCTCCCAGGCCAGAGTCTTGCCCTGTTTGCCACCCAGAGGCCCATAACTCCCTAGCTAGCTGGTCAGATCCCTTGTACTAGTTGGCCATGTACAATTATCACTAGTATAAAATCCCATGGTATCATAGCGACACTTGCTATGCTGATATAGTTCTCAATACTATTTCCACCCATTACTTAACTGTAGATAGAGTAGTTAGAATATATTCAGTCCCATAATGGTTATCATCTTTATGATTTTGCAGCAAATTTCTCACAGCCTCAAATTAATTATGTCAATTTACCTTGCAGTCAGAATATAACCTCACATGCATAATTATACATAGTCAGCTATCTTAAGAGCGATCTGACTGACCGTGTCATAGCAACCAACCCGAAAAAAATCTGTTGTGCTTTCAAATGCTCTGAGCTGAGTATTCTCAGTTGAGCACTCAGCGTTTTCAGATGGGAGTGTACAGCGTTTTCAGCTTTGGTGGACACATGGCCTTACACAAAGCTAACACACACAGGTAACACACAGCAACACCACAACCCTTTAAATCACCATCAAACTTTACAAGAGTAAAACACAGCACTTATGGTGCCGCTGTAGGGCACTAATTACACTGTTCCCAGATCAGTCTAAGTTTTCTACTAAAATAACAGAGCTGCATTCCATGAAAAATGAATAAAAAATATTTCTGTAAAATGTACAGATTTCTGAGCCACAGCACAGTGCAAATGAATGTGTGCAATGTAAAATATGAAATATGAGAGGTAATGTGACAAAAGCACAGTAAGCATGTCCACTGCAACTCCTTACCCTAACCTGGCCCAAAGCCTGCGCCACCTGGAGGTGCCCAGTTTCACTTGAACACAATATCTTGAAGCAAATAACAATGTAACAGTTTAATTTTAATTCAAATTCAAACTTTGAAAATGCATCTTCCAGAGGTGAAAAAAACCTTTCATTTGATGCAGCTGTATTCAATTAAATGTAATCAGTTTGTACAAAATGTTTGTACAAACTGTCAGACATTGACTGTATTCTGAAAATCATTTCTGGAATGATGTAAATGCTAGTTTGTGTGTGGATGTGTTAAAATGTTTAATAAATGTGTTAACAAATTTTGCATTATGTAGTCAACTTTTTTGCACAGTTTTTTGTGCAAAAGTGTTTTGTCTGCCATGGCTGTCCTGCTGTTGGCCCTTAGCCATCTACCACCATGCAAACCTGGAGAACACCAGGATCCTACCAAGCCACTGACCCGCTGACCTCTCAGTATCATCTCTGAGTTCTAAACTTATATAGAACAGTGAAAAAAACAGCTTTCTGTATTGACTGTATCTCTATGTCCCACATTCCAACAATACAAAGGTCTTGAGTGTGCTACCTGGTAGCTTCATACTCCAGCAGAGTAGAAGAATATAAAATCCCATAATTTAAGGTTTGCTTTACACAAACAGAGTTTACAATTTACAGGCATGTTTTTACTGGAGTGTGGACAGAAGCGGGACATAATGTACCATTCTATGGGTGCAGCTTGTCACCGTGCTGTTTCACATTCTCCCTGAGAAGCCTGAGTTGCAGCAGCCACCCACCTGCCTGCCTGCAGCTCCAAACTCTCCCTCTGAACAAAGACACTGCTGTTTGGATGTTGCTCATTTTGTTCTTTTTTAGGAGGCCTACTTTTCAAAGCTGACAGACAGAATGGCCTGCAGCTGGAATATTTAAACCAGAGAAGAAAAAAATGAGAAAGAGACGAGGGAAAGAAAATATGTGTGAGACAGTGAGATTGTAAGGGTGTGTATGTTAGATAAAACATGTTTTATGCATTTGAGAGAAAAATGAATCACATACTCTCTTAACATATCACTAGTCAGACAGCAGAATTTTGCATGACCTCATTTCCTGGTTTGTCTTCTGATTGTAAGGATTCATGCAGTTATCACAAGTAATCACAAATACATATAGAGATGTGTAGGAGTACAATTAACTTCCTTCCCTAAAATAAGATGTGGGTTAATACAACATTTTTCCCCTTTGGTGGAGTAAATACAACATTCTGTCCAATAGTGGGGTAAATAAAAAGTATTCTACCTACCCATAGTAGGTCAAAAACAGCATTCTCCCCCATAGTTTTGTAAATACATAATTCTACCCTGCACTGGGGTAAAGAGAGTACTCTAGCCCAATATTAGGTTGAATACAGAATTTTGAATACAGAGGTAAGATGTAGCATTCTGCCTCATATTGGGGCAAATACAAAATTCTGCCTCACAGTAGGAAAACGACAGCATTCTGCTCCATACTGGGATAAACGCAGCAGGGTCATTCTACATCAAATCACCTCAGGAGAGAAGATTTTGACACCATCACAGATCTTTGTCAGATCTTTGAAACACTTTTCCAGATGATACATAGTGATTTCAAAGATGATGTTTGATAATTTTTATGTGTAAATATTGATTAGTTGCAAATAAAAAAATTGTATGTATTTCTTATATATCTTCATATTTCAAAAACTATGAATCACATTTGGACCATATTTGGTCCTAAAAATAATAAGGATCAGGACATACCCACAAGTCTACCATTTATTAAAAACAGCTCATTATACTAATTGCCTGTTACTTAAAAGTTTTAACAAGCTCATCCTCACTACTTAATTTCTCAGACCATTGATGGGTGCTGTGGAGAAAAACAGAATCTGTACTTTCCCCCAGTATAAAGATATAATAACAGGCTTTGTACATGCCTAAAGTAAAATGACTGAAAAGGAAATCTCATTTTCTGGGTCAGCTCTGCCTTTGTTGGTGGGTTCCATAAATCATTGCACAGCTGACAAATACACACATAACTGGTCTAGAGGGTACTGTGGCTACATGGCTTCATAAGAATCAAAAAAGAAAAAATATTTCATTTTTCAATTAGGTGTCCTGTAACCCCCAACCCCAGAACAACCCCAATGCTCTGAGTGTCTCCTGGAGCCAGTTTCATTATCATCATTTAGCTGACTCTCTTATCCAAAGCAACTCACAGTTGATTAGGCTAGCCAAGGACCAATCCCCCCTGGGAGCAATGAGAGGTTAAGGGCCTTGCTCCAGGGCCCAACAGCCTATGGTGTTCTTGCCAGTGGCTGGAAACCACCAACCTCTGGGATCCCAGTCATTTACCTTAGCCACTAGACTACAGGCTGCCTTTGTTCAAAGTCCCTTCAATTCTGCCTTTCAAACACATCTGTACTCATAGGTGCCTTTCAATAATACACGAAGAAGCAAATATACTCAATTCTACAGAAATTCTGATGAACGAGGCACTTGGTTTTAATCAAATGGGATTGCCAGAGGGAGAGAATGCATCAAAATCTCTCACATTTCAACAATGGCATGCCTCGAACCAAGTTCATCAAACATTTTTATATGTCAGAAAAGTATCTGACGATGCCTTTCCATTCATTACCACATGTAATTTTATTTGAAGCTAAATCAGCAATCAACTACTGAGGCTTTCAAATCAAACATATTCAAAACTGGCAAAAGACAGACTGTGAAGAATGAGGGGCTGAAAAAGGGCTCAGGATATGGAGACACAAATTTTTCCTTATTTAAAAAATGACACAGATTGTGATTATCAGGAAGAACAGTTTGTGGACATGGTGTCCTCCAGCATCTCATGAGCAGCAACTCAAAGAGCAGTTTGCTGGGACGTATCTAAATGCAGTCCGCACAGCCTGGCCATCAGTCACACCAATAACCCCCTCATTCATCTCTACAGCTTCAGACAGTAACCTCCTGCAAACTACTCATTGCATTTAAGATCATATATTCCAATGTTCAAATATTAAGGGTTAAAACTGACATATATATGTTATCACAACATTTGTTATCATTTTAACATTTCAAAGTACTATCTGCATTCAAAAATACAATTTTGAGTTTTCTAAAGGTTGTGTAAATTTCAAAGAGGGGTGGCTTTCAAATATGCTACTTTAGGGATATAACTCTGTGATGCAAGAAACCTTTAGAGATATAATCGTTCACAGATACGGCTCAGTAAAAGGGTGCCCCTGTGGAGAGATGTACAGACATGATCATGGTGGAGATATGACTTATTAATATGATTCTGTATAATGAGAGAGATTGGCTTTATAGACCTATTGAACGAATTACAAGGTAAGTGTACTTACTCCCCAGTACTTCCCAGCGCAAAATTATGTTACACAAAAGATTTGCCAAATTTTCTCCAAACTACATGATAAAGCAGGACAGCTGTGAGACACTGCCGCGGTCTGGGCACCAAAAACGCACTATTCTACGACCCCTCCCCACTCTGCCCCACCTGCATGCTCCAGTGGCGTTGCACTATATGTTAAATACATGAAGATGGGAAAAATATCGAGTTCAGTTTCTGCCCTCTGAGCCTTTCTTATCCTACACACCTGCAGTAACACTACATAAACACAGTCTCTGCCTTTCTGTCGCAGAGGTAGTGCTGGAGGGAAGCCAGCTCTATGTCGCTATGGAGGAATCTGGTTATCTCTATGGCAGGTGCAATGTCCTGCCAAGAAAAGTATTCTAGCAAAGAAACTTTTACTTACTTAGCTGTCAAATCATCAAACACATTCAATACAAGTATATCTATGTACACACAGTGACATGCCTATGTTTATGAACAAACTGTTGTTGTTCTTTGAATTTCTGTCATGCTGTAAACTTAAAAAAATGAGACCCTGGTAACTTTATTGTTGACCTCCTTGACTGTCTTGACATTTTACACAGACTGGAAAAGGTCCGTCTTTCTTTTACTTTTCCTGGTGTTTTCTGCTTTCTCCCACCCTCTTTTCCTCTGTCCAGGCTGGTGTTTGGAATGAGGTTGAAGTGTACTTACAGACAATGGCACATATAATAGCATGTATGAAATATGATAGAGAAAAGTTAGGCTATTGTAAAGCAGGTTCTGCATGCTCTCATTGATAATGTTATTGCTGTTGCAGATATCCAGTGTGAGCTTTTCCTCTGTGAAGAATCCAGGACTAGGGGCAGTGTTTATGGAGCTATCAGCACTGACGTTTCTGAGGCCCAAAAGCACATTTGTGCTCTCCAAAACTCATCTGAAACCTTCTCTCTGTGAAATACGATTTCCACAGCTGCCTGGACAGCATTGCTGTGTGTGCTAACTGGCGATATTTTGGCTACTCAGAATCCTCCGAAAGGTTTGAGTTTGAAACTTTTCACTATTGATGCACACAGCAGAGATACAAGAAGGAAATCCTGTCTAGGGGTTTACATTTATAAGTCCTGTGATCTTTTTTTAATATATAAATACCATAATCAAGTTTCAACTTCCTTATTTTTTATTATTATATTATTTAAACCCTTTGGGCCATGATTAAAAACATGGCTGTCCTGTTTTTATTTTCTCCCATTTGTTGTTTTAAAGGTTGACAAAGATAGAGAGAGTGCATCATTAAGTACCTTAGTGAGAAACAGGTGTCACACCTTTGCCCCAGCTGAGCCAATTAGCATCACTGCTCTCAAAACAAGCAGGTGGTCTCCCAGCAACCATCTTCTGAATATGACACCTTTAAGACGGGCCAGATCTTTCAGCCCCCTTTCCTGGCTCATTCGTCAGCAATGAAACAGGAGCCAGAGCATACAGAGGGTTTTAAAGGGCGACGCAATGGCCAGAACGTTTCCGTTTTATCGTCCAGAAACCGACTTCCCCCATGGCATCCGAAATCTCGGGACATGCTGAGCCCCGTCGCCTGAGTGGAGCAAAGCAGAATCCATTTGCAGCTTGGAATGTTGCTTCGAAAACCATGTTGCATGAAGTTTCCCAATCAGTTCCTTCTGACTGACCTCTTAAGAAACTGACAGTCTTTCTGTTTTACATCCAAACACTGACACACAAAGCACTCAATTTCCTCGATCTGAGTCTTTGTGCTAGGGCTTAGGCACACATTGGGATGTTTCAGATCCACTTTTGCCATTTCAACAGCAGATTATTTGGGTGCATAGTCAGAAAAGGACTACTGATCTTAATCATAGGTGTGGTTTGGGCATAACAGGAACCAAACAAATAACAGGAAAAAACCAATCAGTGTTTTCTCCCACTCCCTTTCAGGCACCTGGATGGTAAAATCCTAATTGATGTTGTAATGGGTGGAATTAGTCAGTGGAAGAAATGAGATATTCACTAATAGTTATTGCAGGAACCCATTAAACAGAATAGGGTCGGCTTGAGTTTCTTTCACAAATACATTCCATACTAGAGTGGTAGTAGAATTAGTACAGTAATGTATTAGTATAGTGGTATGTACAAAAGAGTGTTTAAAATATATGGAGTAAAAGGTGGCAAAAAAGGACATGAATGTTACTGTGGGTGCTATATTTAAAATATATATTTGTGAAACATAATTGGTGACAAGCATCAACATTATATATATATATATATATATACTGTATATATAGAGATATATATATAGATGCTTGTCACTAATTATGTTTCACAAATATATATTTTAAATATAGCACCCACAGTAACATTCATGACCTTTTTTGCCACCTTTTACTCCAGTCCAAACAAAACCAAACAAGAGGATCTCCCAAAAGTGACACTATCCTGTTGACTTCAGTAGGAGGGAGCAGTAGGCATGCCTAATTTTGCTTTCCACACTGCAGATGCACCAGCAAACACATACTGCATATGCCATCAGCTGCAGATGCACCACCAATTGCATACTGCCTATGCCATCAGCTGCAGATGCACCACCAATCACATGCTTCCTATTGCCATCAGCAACAGTTGCACCACCAATCAAATTATGTCCATGTTGTCAGGAGGAATTCAGCCTATACTGATATCATGCATCAAAAGACAAACAGCTAGAGTAGGAGGAGCCATTAGAGAGCAACAAGACTCACAAATTTAACCAGATTAACCCCTATAATTTACCGGCGAGGCAGGGCCAAATGTGTGGTAACGTATATAAATGTAATGTAACATATTTAAACCTGTAATGACATATTTCCTTTCTCTTCATATCAGCATTTCACACACAAAACTGGAAATTCCACATGTGATGTTTCATAAGGGTGGGTAAGGAAATGAAAAAGAGCTATTACATTAGTGTCATTCTGTGCCTCTGAGTGGAAGGGATATCTTTATCAGGCACAAGAAGATAAAGAGAGAAAAGCAGAGCACCATAATTTTCCTGAATTGCAGGTTTGTTCATTTTATTCAACAAATTTAAGAAGCTAAATTTAAACTGTATATTGGTATATTGGTTTACACATAAAAGGTCAAATAATATTCCATCTATAACTTTTTTGTTATTTCTCCCCTCTTGAAAAAACTGCTTGTGTGATGGATTCATGTCTCGGCATAAAGACAAAACATTGTAATCTGTCAATTTAACATTAAACCCTGATTAAACTTTCCCTTTAAATGAAAAACTATTTTCTGTAAAATGACATCATTGCTTTAAAATTAAACAAAATGAATGTGGACACTTTATTATTTATTGTAACATACATCTGCAATCGGGAACACTTACTACTTAACCAGTGCAGCTTTTACTGAGCTGACTGAATTGTCCCACAAATCTGGTGGCAAATGAAACCTTATTAAAACTGAAATAAGAGGTCATGATTTAAAAATATGACCTGATTCAATCTCAGAACACAGAATTTAAGCTCTAAGCACAAAACAGGGTGTAGCTCTATGTCTAAATTTGTCTGAAACAGTGATGCTCTCATTGTGTAGAAGTCCTGATTGTGTGTCTGTAACAGAACTGATTGTATGTTTGTAATGGTGCTGCCCTGTTGTGTATCTCTAACAGCACTGATTGTGTGACTGTAACAGCACTGCCCTAATTGTGTGTTTGTAATGGTGCTGCCCTGTTGTGTATATCTAACAGCACTGTTTGTGTGTCTGTAACAGCACTGCCCTAATTGTGTGTTTGTACCAGGTCCTTTTGCCAGGTTTTCTGTGGATCTTCTCACAGGTTTGGTGTTATCTGGGGGTTTTGTTATTTAAAATGGAACAAATATTTTGACATGCGGACATGGCATTACTAATAAATCAGCATTAAAATTGTTTGTAAATGTACTTCATCTATGTCCTTATATTGTAAAAGGATTTTCACTACAGGATAGAGACAGAAGGAGAGAAGGTAGTGGCCTCGCTAAATGTTTACTGAACCCTCACAAAATTCAAATACTGTAATTAATGTCATTTATCAAACCCTGGAAAAGCAGATTAACAGAGTAACAGTATTTTTGCCATAATTTAAAACTTTCCTCACAATGTTTACTATTTTTCTGGATTACTATCTGAATAGTAATGCCAAATGAATTCATGAGACAAAAAAATCAAGGCTGAATTAAAATGGAATTTTAAAAAATGACAATGCAAAAACAAAGCATATTCTCACACATCTCAGTGATGTAAAATAATTAGTGCCCCATACAACCCACATCACTCACTGCTCAATAATCCATACCAGAGCTACACACTCACCACAACAACCCACACCACTGCTACGCACAACACAACAACCCACACCAGTGCAACTCACTCACTGCTCAATAACCCCCACCAGTGCTCAATAACCCCCACCAGTGCTACTCACTCACTACAACAACCCACACCAATGCTACTCATGCACAACTCAACATCCACACTGGACCTGTTCACTGTGCTCTCCTACCTGTCTGTTGCTGTATTTTAGCAGGTTGGGCTTGTAGCTCTGATCAGAGTACTGGTCAGAGCTGGACGAGTTCTCATCTCCCGTTCCCACAAAGGTGTTGGCGGCAGGGAGTTCTTGCACGGCCTGGTGCTTGCTGGAGGCAGAGGGAGATTGGGGTTGAAGCTGGATGGAGGGCAGTGGGGAGTTGGAGCGGTAGTGGCGGCCCAAATCTGGACTTCCTGGGGGGTAATTCAGTGGCAGGTGGATTCTGGGACTGTCGTTGATGCCATCAAGGCTGAATTTCAGACTCTTCTGGAGGCTGGTTCCTTCCTCCTCATCTTCCTCCAGGGGCTTAGCCTGCTTACAGCCAGAGGTTTTCTTACCCTTCCTGCCCCTCCTGCTCTTAGGTTGCTTGGGGGCATAGGATTCCTTTGTCTCCTTCTTTCCAGCCTGGTATCCACTCTTTGCCTCCTGCTGCAGGTGGTGTCGGACCACCACGACGATGACAATGATGAAGATGACACCAGTGACACCAGCCAGGCTGCCATACAGGATGTTGGTGTGCTGGGAGGAGAGACTATGCTCGGGTTCACCGGCGATATCTGTGTCTAACGGTGTGTACAGGCTGTGCCCCACCAATGACTCCAGCAGTGTAACATTGCCGATGGTCTCATTCACATAGATGTGCACCAGGGCAGTGGTGTGTCTCTGAGGCTTCCCCCTGTCACTCACTCGGATCACCAGCCTGTGAAGTCCCCTGTGCCTCTGGGTGATCTCCCTGGCGAGCGTGATCTCCCCATCGGAGGGCGAAATGCGAAACAGGTTGTGGGGGTTTCCGCCAGTGATGCTGTAGATGAGCTCAGCATTGGGGCCGATGTCAATGTCCTCAGCCTCCACGTGCTGCACATGGCTCTCGGGGCTGGTCAGGGGGGACAGGCATTTGTAGGAGGAGTTTGAGGGCTTGGTGATGTAAGGGGCATTGTCGTTTTCATCCAGTACATTGATAGTCACACCCACAAACGAGGACCTAGGTGGGTCCCCATTATCCATGGCCTTCAGGCGAAAAGTGTACGTGCTCTCCTTCTCCCGGTCAAAGGAGATGCTGGAAAGAATGGTGCCACTTCCATTCTGGATGACAAACTTTCCATCATCAGACTCAGCAGTAAGCTGCACCTGTGCGTTCTCACCTTTGTCTGCATCGGTGACAGTCACCATGCCAACCGGGCTCAATGGGGGCATGTTTTCCAGCACGGAGAAGCTGTAGCTGCTCAGCATGAACTTGGGGTCGTTATCGTTGCGGTCGATCACCCTGACCACCACAGCAGCTGTGCCCCTGTGGCTCGGCACACCCTTGTCGGTGGCAGCCACATGGAACTGATAGCGCTCCCGATGCTCACGGTCCAGCGGGCTTTTCACACGCACCTCCCCCGTGTCTCCATTGATCTCAAACAGCCCCTTAGTGGATGAGTCAGCGGTGATGATGCTGTAGGTGAGTGCAGCATTACTACCGCTGTCAGCATCTGTCGCTACAATATCCAAGACTTTGTCTCCAGGCTGATTCTCCTCTGCAAAATCCACTTCAAACTGGCTTGGAGAAAAGACTGGCGAGTTGTCATTCACGTCAGTGACTTGGACTTTGAGAGAGTTTGTACTGGAGAGTGCTGGGTTCCCTGAATCCACAGCAACAATCTCGACCCGATAATCCTTCACAAGCTCGTAGTCCAGAGGGGTTGTGGTTTGCAGAAAGTATTTCCTCTTGTGGTCATTGGGGGTGTCCCCAGCTGGCCGCAGCTGGAACGGGACGTCTCCAGCAACCACACATGTGACCACTGCGTTCTCCCCCTCATCACGGTCGGACACCTGCACTAATGCCACAGCAGTTCCAGCGGGCATGTCCTCTGAGATATTAGCCACACCGTCCTGGTGGGTGACCAGCCCAATGCCACGAATCTCAATGGTAGGGGCGTTGTCATTCTGGTCCCTCACATTGATGGCCACAAACACTTTGGAGCTCTTAGGCATTGAACCTTTGTCTCTGGCGACCACATAGAACTTCATGGAGCTGAACTCCTCACGGTCCAAGTGGCCTCGGACATAGATAATGCCAGTGGAGTGGTCTATTCTCAGCAATCTCTGCGTGGCCTCGGTGGCTTGGTGCAGAGTGTATTCAATCTCCCCATTCAGCCCCATGTCAGAGTCATCAGCTTTCACCTGCAAACACACAGCATGACCTGTGATAGCATTGCTGACATGTTAGCTCTAGCCCCAAGTCACATTTATGATATTCCATCACTAAGCTAATGTTATTAGATATCATATATAACTGATGTAGGTCAACACTAATGCTATGTTAACATTACTGATTGATGACTCACAATGTGGATCAAAAAATCTAGACCAAAGAAGATGCTTCTCTATCTTTCGCTTCTTGGCAAATACAGTTTCAATTATTCAATCAGGTGCTAAACCATGTAGAACTTTTAAAGTAAAATGAAAATGAAAATGTACCATTAATAACAATCAGCACTGATTCAAAAAAAAATCTGTACAAATGACCAAATCACCAAAAAAACTTATGATAATGGTATGCAGGGCTGAAAATTTTGGATTGGGGGGAACTTCCCCCATGATGAACAACATTTAGGGGGATTTCAATGGTTTTGGGGAGGGGGATTTGAGTAGGGCTGCCCCCTGTTAGTTGATCAGCCGTTAGTCAATGAGAAGAGTCTTAGTTGACCAAGTTTTCATTGATCAGTTAGTCGCAGAAAAAAAAACCCAATCCATTCAGGAGTTGCACCTTGTCTTTAAAACATTATTAGACTATGTCGGGCAGGAAATCATCCAAAATGGGTGAAAAAATATTAAAATTGTCATTTATGGGTGTGGTCTGGAATTTTCAGTGCATGGGTGGGCTGCAGATGAAATAGATAAGACTGTTTTTATTTGAAAAAACCATGGACATTCTTTTTTCTTCTGACCGTCACCAACAATGTGCTAAAAATGCAGGCTATTCAGAGAATCCCAGTTCAGTGTTTGTGTCAGTTAATAAACATTGCTTGAGTGAGCAAATAACATTTTTGGTGAACCTGATGTAGTTGCATTATTTTAATGTTTTGTGTTATTTAAAATAATATTTTAAACAGGTTGGTCAGTGTTAAGTACTGTGGATGCGAGGCGGGGGTGGGTCTACAAAACAGGACCCGTGCAGGAGATACCCATGCTGATGGCTTCTGATGAAGAGCAGCAGACAGAAGGAGAGAACAATGAAATTAAGATATACTTGGAGGACCGAGCAAAGATTGATTTGGGGCCACTGACATGGTGGGGAAAAAATGTAACGCTATCCTAAGCTTGCCAGAGCAGCTGTTTTTTTTCCAATTTAGTTTTTTAACAAAAGTTTGTTTTTATTTACAATTTGTTTTATATGGTTATTGTGTTAGTGTTTCAAGCTCATAATTTGTGTGATGTCATACTGTGTTGATAAATAAAAAAATAGCAAAATGTCTCCTTGCTGGCTGTTCTGACACGATAAGAATCATTACTGCTTTTGCTGTTAACATTGTTGTTAACTGGTGGCTCGCTTCGTGCATGCGCTTATATATATATATTATAAATAATAATTAAATTAATATCATAAACATGTGATGACTAGTCGACTAATGGCTTGAACTTACGACTACTAGTCAGCTAGGAAAATCTTTAGTTGGGGGCAGCCTAGATTTGAGTCAGGGACAGGTGGTAACAGAAGAGGTGGTATAACAGACATACAGACATGGCAGACAAAATTATGCAATATATATTTACTATGTTCTGTTGACTTATTGCAATGTACTTCATGTAGAAATCTGAAAATCAAAAATGGAGCCTAAATCCCCCCTCTTTGTGAGCTTTTTTAAGTTATATTGATAGTATAAAAATGGGAAAAAGGTTAACCTTTTATACTTTCTGTGTCCACGAGTACACAGGGTCCGCGTGATGTACATTTTGTCATCAGAGGGTATACGCGAGGCTCTGTGTGGACGAATTTGGAAAAGGGTACAATTTGAATTAGAAAAGAGGCTGTGTGAACAGATTCGTAGTTACCCACATCTTTACAACTTGTCCATAAAGATGTCTTCCTGTAAACTTCTTCTTTTCTTTTGTCTTTGGTGTTTATTGGCGGTTGGAAAACCAGCTGAAGTTTATTACTGCCACTGATTGGACTGGAGTTCTTCCTGTAGACGCAGATCTACTGCGCATGTGTGGAAGTAGACTCCAAGCACACCAAAAAAGTAGTATAATAGAAACAGCTACGTGTCCGCAGTGTCTGCAGCTGTCTGGGATTATAACTGGGCCTTTAGGCTCCATTTTTGATTTTCAGACAGCGCACCCATGTAATGTGTGTCAAAGTGTGTTCATAGTTTTCCTGAACACATTTTGCCACACGTTATGAATACATTTATGCATATGTGATTGAGAACATTGTCACACACTTATGATACAAATGTGTTTGACTGACATTAACACGGCAACACAGTGTGACAGACTTATAAAACATATGTGATTGACAAACATTAATACAGTAGAACATTGTCACATATTTATGATGTATATATGAACATTAATACAGCAGTTTTGCACCTGATAATGCATACATGGTTAACTCAGCAGAGTGATAAGTTATTCAGGTGATGCATTCATGAAGCATATCCTACCTGTAGCACGGAGTGGCCCACGGGGCTATTCTCAGGTAGCTCTGCTTCATACATTGGCTTCTCAAATCTAGGTGCATTGTCATTGGCATCAGTGATGATGACCCTGAGCAGAGCACTGCTGTATCGAGGAGGGCTGCCTCCATCCACTGCTTTAATGCTCAGATCATACGAGTCCTTCTGCTCACGGTCCAGGCTTCCCAGCACCACCAGCTGAGGCAGCTTCTCGCCACGATCTTCCGCCACCTGCAGGCCAAACAGCGCCACTGCCTCCGGCCCTGTGCTTAGAGAGTAATCTGCCACCCCGTTCCTCTGGGAGTCGCGGTCTGTGGCCACAGGAACAGCAAACAGCGCACCTGTGTGGGTGCTCTCAGGCACTGAGAGGGTCAGAATGGGGGAGGGGAACTGTGGCGTGTTGTCATTTATGTCCAGCACCTCAATGCGGCCCTCGATGAGCCGTGGGCTCTGGTTCTGGTTAAGGTCAGTGATGGACACCTCAAACTCCAGAAAGCAAGGTTCGGCCTTCAGCAGGCTGCGACAGTCCCGCAGTGTCTCCCTGTCAATGGGAATCTCTGTTGTGAAGATGTCTCCTGTTTTACCATCCACTCGCAGGTAGGGGGCGCCCACCTCCAACTTGTATAGGTGTCCAGAGTCTGGGAGGCCCTGGTCTGAGGCCAGGCTGCCAATCAGGGTGCTGGGAGGCTGCTCCTCTGGTAGGCGGTACAGAACCCCACCCAACACCCTGTCATATGAGCACAGCAGCACTGCCCACAGCAGAATCAAGCCCCGCCTCCAGCCCATGGCTCCACCCACTGCCACAGCTTCAGCCTGCAACATAAACACCATGTCAGCTTCAGCCTGCAAAACACATACATGCATATACAAAAACAAACATGCACGCACACACACACATACACACACAGACACACACACACACACAGCTTCAGTCTGAAAAATACACACACACACACACACACACACACACACACACACACACACACACACACACACACACACACACACACACACACACACACACACACACACACAGACAGACCACTAGCCCTTTTAGCTACACTCCCACAGCTACTATACAGCTAGCCATTTTAGCTACTGCTAATTGTGATTTTGGTACTGACCACTGTCTACAGCAAATGAACTGCCTTGATTGCTCAATAATTTCTTCATTCTACCCGATGTACCTATGTAACAATACAGTATATGTTTGCATATAGCAACTCAGTTAACTCAGCCAGTAACTAATACCTGGGGTTTAGAGTTCTAAAATTTTCAAACTGTATTTTTCAGGTCATATTACAGTTCATAAAATATTTCAAACAACTTGTATTTTTCAGGTCATATTGCACTCTACACACAGTGCTACACACACTAATACACTTTACCTTCTCTATACACACTTATACACTCTCTACACACAGTGCTATACACACCAATACACTCTACTCTCACTCTATACACAGTGCTACTCACACTTTCTCTCTAACACAATGCTATACACACTCACTTTACTGTCTATACACACTCACTCTCCATACACTATACACACCAATACACTCTACTCTCACTATACACACACACACTAATATTGTTCTCTATACACACTTATACACTCTCTACGCACAGTGCTACACACACTAATACACTCTACTGTCTCTCTATACACAATGCTATGATATGATAATGCCATAGAAAGGGTGTATTCTTATAAGTACCTGGGCATATGAATTGATGACAAGCTTTAATACAGCACGCATATTTCAAACCTGACAAAAAAGCTTAAAGTGAAGCTTGGCTTTTATTTTAGGAATAAATCATGTTTTACTTTTAATGCCAAGAAGAAACTTGTTGAAGTGACTTTCCTGTCAGTGCTAAACTATGGTGACATTTTGTACATGCTTGCAGCTTCCTCTATTTTGGGGAAACTTGATTCGGTTTACCATGCATCTTTGCATTTTATTACTGGTGCGAAGTCTCTCACTCACCATTGCATTTTATATAAATTGGTGGGTTGGTCGTCATTATCCAATCGCAGGCAGAGACAATGGTATGTTGTTATTTACAAAGCAATTTTAGGCAAACTCCCTGTTTATCTCAGTGTTCTCCTTTGTGGGAGCACTAGGAGCTATCAGCTGCAATCATCAAATTGGTTGTGTCTCAATGTTCCTAGGGCTTTTTCAGCTCTTGGACAACTTGCCTTTAGTTATTATGTACTGTACCTTGGTCATGGAACAATTTACAAAAGGAGCTCAAATCTTACTGTTTCATATCTATGGCTGACTTTAAATGCACTATACATTGTAACTGAATCATGCAATTGATTTTTGTGAAGCTACTATACAATTTTCTCTTGTGATTTTTAAAACTGCATGCTTTACATTTTAAATGTATTGTATTATATTGTTTTACATTGAAATTGTGTTGGCTGCTACCTTGGCCAAGTCTCTCTTGCAAAAGAGATTCCAAATCTCAATGAGACTTCCTGGTTAAATAAAGGCAAATAAAATAAAATAAATAAATAATACACACTCTGTAGACAGGCTTATACACTTCAAAACACTCTGCCCTCTCCCTATACACACTAATACACTCTATTCTCTATATATACACACTAATACACTGTACTCTGTCTATACACAGTGTTATACACAATAATACACTCTACCTTGTCTCTGTACACAGTGCTATACACATTAATAAACTCTACTCCCTATATATACACAGTGATATACACACTAACACACTCTATCCTCTCTCTATACACAGTGCTACACACACTAATATACCCTCTGTACACAGAGCTATACACATCAATACACTCTATTCTCTCTCTTTATACACACTAATACACTCTACTCTCTCACTATACACACCACTGCACTCTACCTTCTCTCTATACACAGTGCTATACACATTAATTCACTCTATCCTTTCTCTATACACACTAATAAACTCTACTCTCTCTGTGCACAGTGCTGTACACACTAATACACTCTCTCTCTATACACGGTGCTACTCACACTAACACACTCTACCCTCTCTCTATATTCACTCTAGTACACTCTACTCTCTCTATACACAGTGCTATACACATTAATACACACTACCCTCTGTGCATAGTTCGACACACACTAATATCATCCTTTACCATGTTAGTGTTACTTATCTGTGCTGTAACATCCATTCATTCATTTACTACAAGTGAACTCTGGATAAGGGTACCTGCTTAATGGATAAAAAATGAAATAAATCTGCATTGTATGAAACAGCAATACTGTACTGGAAAGCCACCAAAATCATAACTGTTTTGAGTGTCCAGTAGATGCCACTATTTCTCCAGGTCTGCAGTTAGTGCATGGTTGAAAAAGAGTACATGTAGAGTTGTGGTACTTCTCACCTTCATACTGGAGGCTGATTGCTACATCATATATCTTTGTCAAAAATAAGAATTAAATAACATAACTACTCCAAATATTTTCCGAGTTAATAAGGCATCTGCAGAAAATTTGATTCAAACTTTTCAATGCCAAATTGGACAATGAAACCAAAAGTATTCAGAAAATGGTAATACGTATCTGGGAAATAGTTTTTCTCCCTGGTCACTGTCAAGCACACAGTCTGCAATCAATGCAATATATTCTGTGTGTGCAGCAGTGGACTGCTCTAACACAGGATATTTGGGGACAGACAGCATCACCAAGTTTGCCAACCACAGTGAACACAGTGTGTGATGAACAGAGAGGATGGCCTGTACAGTCACAGATGTTCATCAACAAGGTAAAACAGATTCTTGCATTAGGATAAAAAAAATGATCACTACAATGCTCAAAATCTGCACTGTCACTGTCTCTGCGCAGTCACCTGTCCACAGTCTGCACTGCCACTGTCTCTGCACAGTCACTTATCCACAATGTGCACTGTTACTGTGTCTGACAAGTCAACTATCCACAATGTGCACTTTTATGGTTGTCAGTGCAGTCACCTGTCCACAATGTGCACTTTTATGGTTGTCAGTGCAGTCACCTGTCCACAATGTGCACTGTGATGGTTGTCTGCGCAGTCACCAGTCCACAATGTGCACTGTTATGGTTGTCTGCACAGTCAACTGTCCACAATCTGTACTGTTACTGTCTCTGCGCAGTCACTTATCCACAATCTGCACTGTTACCGTCTCTGCGCAGTCACCTGTCCACAGTCTGCACTGTTACTGTCTCTGAGCAGTCACCTATTCACAACGTGCACCGTTATGGTTGTCTGCGCAGTCACCAGTCCACAATATGCATTGTTATGGTCTCTGCACAGTCATCTATCCACAATGTGCACTGTCTCTGTGCAGTAACCTGTCTGCAGTCTGTCTCTCTTTGTGCAGACACCTCTCAGTGTTTCCCTCTCTGGCACTGACAGGATTTAAATGGTGATATCTCCCTTTCTCTGTCTAAATTCACTTAAACCTAACACATCCTCGCTCCACAAACCTAAGTACATTTGAAAGGGCCTACTGCCTGCAGGAAGCTCTTCTTAAGAGTAAAATCAAACACATCCTTGCAAAACTCTGTGATGTTTTTTTAAGGACTGAGAGGTTCTGAAAGACACAGGTGTGAAGAATATATTTTGCATTACAAAGTCCTTTCTGCAGCCAGAATGGATCATTTCCTTACCACTGCATACTAAACGTAAGTTTATATTTCAAAATGAGACACTGTTTTGTGTTTCTGAACATAACCCATTAAGTTAGTTATGTTGCGCTCTATACTGATCAATATCAGTCTCCATGGTTGGAAAAGAAACAAAATTTGCAGTAAGAGTGGAAATAAGGCAGTGAAGGGGGAGCTTGTGCACGCAGAGACGGAGAGGGGGTTGCGAGAAGAATCAATAGCCTGGCGAGCTGCTGAACCAGACGATCTCCCGGCGGGTATTGGACGCGATATTCAGAGGGAGCTAAAGGCATTTAATATGATGAATGGAAACCTAACAGCAATACGAGGCCGACTCATACATACCCATTCAGTTTCTACGGTAAGGTACATACATACACCAATTCAAAAGGCAGAGGAAATAGGCGTAGTTATTCGGTAAAGAGAAGTAATAAACACGATGGGAATTATGGGAGAGGCAAACAAGTGTTCACTTCACGTACACATAAAGGCGGCCCAGGCGTGTCTCAGTTTAAGCGACCTGATGCGTTTTGAGTTAAGAGCGATAATGCAACGATTTTCTTTCGACTGCCGTCTACAACAATTTTACCAATAACCATTCCACGAATACGTACGGGTTTAGTTTTCAAATTATAACTGACTGTAGATCGTGTGTAGTGGTGTACATGAACAATGGATAAATAAATGACAGAATAAACAAATACAGGGGCGTGCGGGAGAGAAATTGATTCCAAGTCAACCTTTTAGTTAAATTAACGGTTCAAATTGAATTAGAAAACTAAATTGAATCAGTATTACAATGTACGACCCGAATCAGTGTAAATATCTTCACGACTTTCCCCGTACGACGTACATGTAGTAGATACCTTCCCCCGGTAGAGATTCCGTCTCTGAGCGGCTCTGTCGGAATAGGAGGCGCGGCTCCCCTCCAGACGCCGACACTTTAGCCTTCAACCCCCCACGATGCAGCGTCCACAGTTCAAGGGAACAATTCCCCCAGTGACAAAATCCACAGGCAGTGCCAATAACTGTTCCTCCAAATCCAGCGAGCCTTGGTGAATGTCCGTTTTCCAGACTCCTCCAGCGGTACCAAGAACAAAAACAGAATTTTCCTTTTTGTTCCTTGGTACAACAAAGAACTCAACGGGTCAACAATATTTCTTCGCTTTGTCTAAAAATTATGCAGAACATGTCGACACTTAAGATGTGCTGAAACACCGTTTCCTTTTTTGTATCTTCATTGTGGAAGTTTCAATTCGCTGCGCAATAAACAACAACCTGTTCGTCTGATTCCAGACACCAGCGCGGATTTCTGCCTGTCCTCTCTACAACTCAAAATAGCTGTGCGATTCGAACAGACTGCCAAGACGCTTGGCTACACCATGCGCGCTCGTGTGTTTGAGGCGGTTTCTCGCGTTGCTCTTGCTCGTTCCTCCAGAGCAGAAACGGCACCACATAAAAGCAAAGGCTTGCTTCTCGCATCGTCACCCTTTACAACAGTACAATTAATGGATCGTCTCACATATATTTCCGTTTAAATAAGAACAAAAATAACACGTACACAAATCGTTGCGAGAGGGCATTTTGTAGATGAAGGCTGAAACTATTTGAAACAGTTGAAAACCAGTTGTTTTCGCAAATCAAATATGTATTTGTTTTCCCTATTACTGTCATTTAATGTGTATTTAATTAGCGAGCACAGTACGTCTGAAATACCCAGTATATACAGTACATGGACTGTGAGATGAGCAGTCCAAGCGCCAGCAGTATTCCCCCACATCCAGGAATTACTGAGAAAACCTGATGGGTGTGGCTACAGCCAGCACAGCTTTTCACTCGCTACCGTTATTTTAAGAAGGGTCTGTTAAACTTTCCACTGTTTGTCTTATCAATAACGTCACATAGCTTCTGGTTTGTATAGCTGTGTGTATAGGCTTGGTTGGTACTCATTTCATATTTTATAACTTAAGTTCCTCTTCATAATGGGCTGTATAAAATTCATTTCCCCTATATGTCATTCGTCACTTTGAAATCATCTACCAATTTATGCTAAGATTACTCATTTCATATTTTATAACTTAAGAGAAATCAGGTTGTAGTAATACCTTTCAGGGCAAAACCAATCTCTTGCAGGTCCACCTTTGTCATAAATAACTGTATTAATGCTTTGTGGTCCTCCACCAATTTCTAAAACAAGATCCACGGCTATCATCCTCTAATGCAATTATGACTTCATTGTAGACCCCTGTTTTTGATGAGCCCTAATTCTGCAATCCAATTCATTCCAAATATTCTCATTTGGGTTCCAATTTGGGCTTTGATCTGGCCAATCATATGTCTTTATATTATTGTACTCAAATTATGCATGGAAATGCATGTTTATTCTTTGTGGCAAGTGGCTTTATTATGTTGAAACTTGTAGGGACTTCCCAATTCTGGGTACACAAGACTGCATCAAGGTTGTAAGCAGTTTTCATGACTCCTGGCAATATAACCAGTGGTCCAAGCAAAACAACCCCAGATTCAACTTGATAATGGTTTATAGCCAAAAATAAGGCCCTCCCTTTTTTTGTTTTAGAATTTTACTGAAGTTACAGCACATCCAGTTTTGGATATCAATTAAGCAGTCATGCAAAACAGACAACTTGCTATAATTGTTTGGTTTGCCTGATACGTATAAAATGTTGTTGGTAAAGCATTTTGCTGAATGATATGACCCAAGGGTAATAGATAGAGAACAGATTCGACCCAAGTATGGAACCTTGAGGAACACCATAAGGTATTGCTGCTGAAGAGGACATGCAATTGCTAGAGCATTCACTGACTACTGACCAAGCTTTCATTGCCACAGCCGACATGACTCCAGCCTACAGAATGACCTGAAGTGCCTTTATTAGGAGCCTGTAGAAAACAGTTGCATTAGTTTGGATGCACAGTATGAGACAGATGAAAATAGATATTCAGAGTTCAGGGTTAGATGGGATGAGATCCAATTTAAACTGGTCTGTTTTCAATTTACAGAAGAATGTGGGGACAGATTATCCTTACCATGATCAAAAGTTTTATTCATAATCCTGAAATAATCTTTATACTTAATCAATTGTTAGTTTAAAAAGACCAGTTTCCATAGAAGTGAAAAAAATTGCTTAAAATAGACCTAACTGTATTCATATGTAGTGTTATAAAGGCCTAAAACCTAACCGTATTAATATGTAGTGTAATATAGACCTAACTGAATTGACATGTAGTGTAATAAAGGCCTAACTATATTAATACACAGTGTTATAAAGGCTAGCATTGACAGATTGTCTCTCACTGCCTTGGAGCTGCTGAGCTCAGCACATCATTATAGCTGAACTTGTTCATGCTGCCCACACTCACCTACCTTGCCTGTGTTTTGTAAATAAATGGAGGAGCCTTGCTTCCCCTCCACAGGCAGGTGAAGTTAATGCATGGCATGTGAAGGTTGAGATTTGCTGCTTTTCTCCATCTGATGAGAGATGACAAAATGCAGTGATTACTGCTGACTATATATGCATTCAGTGTGGGAGGTCAGTGTTGTGTTATTAGAAGAGTTAGCTGGGCCTTCTTGCTGGGTTTTATGTCTGTTACAGAAACAAACGCAAACCTAGTGGTACTGGAATGGAAATGTATAGCCCAAAAGTTATTATTAATAATATACTTGTAATGTGAAATTCTTCAAAAATAGCCTGCATGATTACCATATTTAGGAAAATGGATGAATCAATAAATTCAAAACAAAGTGTGGCCTTGTCTATGTGTCAGTGTGCGAGAGTCAATGTATGTGCGTTTCTGTTGTGCATGTTTGTGTATGTGTGTTTCTTTGTGTGTACGTATAACTGTGTCTGTGTATACGTAAGCACAGTTCCTAGGTACAGTACATTAGTTACTTAGCCTTACATTATCACATTATTCAAACCATATCAATCATTCTGATGATGATTTCCCATTTCTGTGGCACACTCATATATATATGCACACTCTAATGCATGCACATACACAAACACGTATGTGCACACACACATATGCACACCTGGGATTGGGATCTGAACCGGCAGAATAAGTCCTTCTGTTGCATTTCAAGTGTGATTTTTTAACAGAATCTGGTTCCACTTACTTCAAGTTTCAGCAGATTTCCTTCACCATAAAAACCCAGATATAAGGCATAGCAGAGTTTTTCTTTTACCGTCTGATGATAGAGGGTACTGAGGAGTATCAATCATCATTATAATTCTGACATCATCAGGATTGTTGTAAACATTATATTGTATAAGTTCTTAAATGAACATGTTTAGGTTTCTTAAACAAATGCATTTGAAATTTAATATTGAAAATGACATTTTTAGGGAAATTGAAATCAATATTTAAGGTACCTCAGCTTTCAAACATCTGAAAATCCCAACTTTCTTATCCTCAACAGACCAACAAAAACATGGAAAGAAGATATTATTTCCATGTCAACTGAGAAACAACATTGCGTCACTGTTGCATGAGGGCTGAGGTCTCAGTTGGGCCACAGCCAGACCCTTCTTGTAGATAAAGATAAATGGAAATGTAAGCGTATATATTGATAAGTATATATGTATTTGTTGTTGCTCTGTTAGGATTTGTGAAATGAAACGTTATAGAAGTGCAACAGTTTCCCAGATTCCATCAAAATCTGGATATTACATGCAACTGATTATAGGTCACATACCAGCCAGGAACATCTCCACCTAGGCTCCTGTTGCCATGGTGATAGTGCACCTCCTGTGAGCTACAGTGAGTGCTGGGGGAAAGTGCATTCAATACTAAAGTGTAAACACGCTTTGCTTCCTGCACACTCTGTTTTCTGTAAGAATGAGTGTGACTAAACTCTGCCTCCTGTAAGAGTGAGTATGAGGACACTCTGCCTCCTGTAAGAGTGAGTGTGAACACACTGCCTCCTGTAAGAGTGAGTATGAGGACACTCTGCCTCCTGTAAGAGTGAGTGTGAACACACTGCCTCCTGTCAGAGTGAGTGTGAGCACACTCTGCTTTCTGTAAGAATGAGTGTGAGTACACTCTGTTTTCTGTAAGAATGAGTGTGACTACACTCTGCCTCCTGTAAGAGTGAGTATGAGGACACTCTGCCTCCTGTAAGAGTGAGTGTGAACACACTGCCTCCTGTCAGAGTGAGTGTGAACACACTCTGCCTTCTGTCAGAGTGAGTGTGAGCAGACTGCCTCTTGTCAGAGTGAGTGTGAACACACTCTGCCTCCTGTCAGGGTGAGTGTGAACACACTCTCCCTCCTGTAAGAGTGACTATGAGGACACTCTGCCTCCTGTAAGAATAAGTGTGAGCGCACTCTGCCTCCTGTAACTACCAGATTCCATGGCCTGAACACTATTGAACATTTTTGTTCCTGAAATTCTGGAACATTGAGTATGCATTGTGGAGATTCCATTTTCCTTTCTCTCTCACAGATCTAAAGGCTTTCTTAATTGGAGAACGGTGCTACATCCCATGAGCCATTTAATACTTGCATAACAGCATTCCAAGGAAGACTGAAGCTGTTCTGGAGGCAAAGGTGATGCAAAGTATGAATTTGTTTGTAAATATGAATTCATGTGTGGGTGTATACGCTGAGGAGAGCAACATGCATTTTATGGTTATCTACACTGCTGTTTTCTATTATGGTCTCTTGCCATGTACCCAGACACAGCCTGAGAGGGACAAATGGTCCCCCTCCCTCATAAATACCTTCAACCTGGTGACCAAAGCGGCAACAGGCTTTGCAAGCATGGCAAGGAGCAGACCTTTAATCACAAACTAATACAAGCCACTTCTGATGACCAATATGGATCTACATTTGGGGTTACCAGTTAAAAGCAGAATTGGGTGTGGTGCAACCCCTTTGTTCTTGGTAAGCCCTAAGGTGTCCCCCAAAATAAGAATCCTTAGATAAACATGCCCAACCACAGGGGGCCATCACCCCTCTCTCTCCCTCTGGCTCCTTCCCCTTCTGGAGCATAGGTGTGTGTGTGGGTGCGTGCCTACATGTGTTTATGTATGTTTAGGATCACTTTTCCCCTTCTATAGCTGAATAATATCCAACTACTTCATATTGATATGGAAGGTAGGGAACCTTTGAGTCACATGACGAAAGGAGTGTGTCTCGATATAACCACAAAGCCATTTATGCGCAGAACGGCCTGTTCCTGTTCACAGAAATGTTATTAATGAAGGCATGCCTTGTGTTTCCCACTTGTTAAAGTTTAACTGTAAGATTAAACCCTGGATAAAACTTCCAGCACTCCCACACCATAAAATTAAGTTTGTGAGGACCAGGTAGGAAGGGGAGAGACCCTTTGTAAATTGGGCCAGGAACAGACAGGTCTCATGGCTTAGTCTGTCTGTGAACCTCATTACTCACTTTTTTCTGCCTTAGCAACACTTGCTCTTGCTGCTTCATCGTTAAGTGCTTCTGTTTTACTTTGGCACCAGTCTCTCCATCTTCAAGCTCAATCTATCCAACATCACCTCTGGAGCTCTTGAGCTATTCCTCCAGACAGACAAGCGATTGGCTGGGTAATCTTCATGTCATTCATCTGTGATCCCAAATATTGTTGTGTGTCCTTGTTTTAGTCTTGTAATTGTCAAATAAATGTCTTTAACATGTTTCATTTGCAAGTATATATATATATAATATAAGGGTCCTCATTCCTAAAAACAAACTTAGTGATTTAAAAATAGTTAATATTTTTAATAGTAATTATTTAATTAAATTAATTTAAAATCAGTTTTAGTAGTTAGAGTCACTTGTGTTTGGTATTCAGAATGCTGGACATTAAACGTGGGCTTTAATTATTGAAACACCCTGGATTCAGACAATTGTTATTTTTGTTAAATCTTTGCTTCCCATATAACTGTTAAAGTGTATCAATACACCACAACACACTCACACACAATACACTCTTGGGACTTGAGACATTAGCCTTTATGGCTGGCAAGCAAGGACTGGTGTTCAGATGATGTTAGTGAATATTTCCAGGCCAAGGTGAATTTTTAAAGTAAAATTTAATCTGCATATCCCAAATCATGAACTCTGATTTGCATATTTCCAGGATACCCTATTGGGGAGGATGAGCAATCATTAATATATTATAAAATCAGAAGTATCAGTGAAGGAGAAACTGTGACACTACAAATCATTTTCTAATACATTAATGTATATATATATATATACCTGTGTAACGCTACATTGAAGCTATCTTTTTGTGTAGAACTGATCTTTCCACCAATTTGATTTCTTTGTAAATTACTTCTCTCTGATCCTGCGACAGCAGCCCACAGCATGTGGTGTGGACATGCTTCATCGAAATTAGGTTTAAATGAAAACTTATTTAGATAAAAGTATTTGGATTCAAAATGTGGCTATATTTGGGAAATATTGAATTCTGGGTAAAATGCTAATTTAAAGTATGCAATGAAATTTCTCACAAAGATACAAATAGTAAAAAATGTTACATTTTACATCTCCTCTTCAACAAATTTGTGATGCCACAACTTCATACTTGGTGTTTCAAGTCCATTGAACTGCTAGAAGCTTAGTTACTGCAACTGTTGGCTTTTCAAAGCAGATTATTTTAGAGTACAAAATGCAAAATACTACTTTAATTAGAAAAGTGGACATCAGCATAGTTTGCTAAAATGAACAAGCTGACTAGCAAATGCTAAAAACAGAACAGTAAATTAATTTACCCTTCAATGCAAGCTGTAAAATGAGCCCCAAACATTTAGCTTCTTATCTCTCCTTAAACTGAAAAACACTTTCTATTGACAATACATTTTCAAAGAAAACCTCTCTAGCCATAACTTGTATGTGTAGAGTTCCATCTAAAAGCAGCAAGAAACAGTAATTGCTCCTGTAGGGCAGGGCAAAGCACATGTTTGTAAATGAAATGTTAGCACTTGGGTCAGAGTTTTCACAGAGCTGGGAGAGTGCTCAAACTCTCTACACAACAAAGGATTGGTTTAGACTGAGCAGTCTCTGCTGGAGCTGTCTTACTGCCCAGGTATGCTGTACTGCCTAATGCACAGGCTCCTGTCAGAGATAACGGGGCTCAGATAATGTAGCCCAGAGGCACCACTGTATTCTGTGGGAGATGAACCAGAGCAGAATAGTCTGTAGTTTGAAGATGCCACAATCTATCTTGCACACGGCAGGGTGATACTGCATAAATGTGGTAACAGTATGTTGGTCACAGGATGGAGTTTTAGTGTGAAAGGGTACATACAACATGATATGTAAGTGGGAGACAGTACATACTACAGTACATGATATAGTGTAAGTTTGAGAAGCTACATACTACATGCAGTGTGGTCAATGGTGCTGGAAACTTTCAGTCAGAATGCTGTCCATGGTTCTGAATGATTTCAGTCAGAGCACTCTCCATGGTTCTGAATAAGTTCAGTCAGTATACTCACTGCCCATGGTTCAATTGTTGAATTTGGTGTTATGTTTAAAACATTTTTCATCTTCAATTGAAGGAAAAAAAGAAAAAACGTAAAATTCTCTTAAACAAAAATATTGTCGAAAATGCATTCATTTGCTGAGGTAAGTTTTGAATTTAGTTGTATTAATAAGTGGATAAGCCTGACCAACCAAGATTCCAAATACTACAGCCACTTAATGTTCACTCTCTACTGCACTGTGTTTATTGCTTAGTGCTCACTCTCTACTGTATTGTGTATATTTTCAGGTGGTCTGTTTCAGACTTTGGATTGCCTGTTGATAAAATAAGCTATTTTCATTGAATGGTTACAAAAACAATTGTAATTATTCATTTAAATAATGAACAGAAATCCCAGTGGAATCAGATAATTGCTGTTTTGAGCTATCTAGGTTGCCAGTGGAGACACAGGCCTGTTTTATGAAAAAAAAAAAAAAAAAAAATGCAGAACTGTGCACTGCTGACTGGAGCTGAAACATAGAGAAAATAATAATAATCAAGTATTATCTGATGTTCTTTTGGCACCTCTTCGATACAGAGTGAATTAAGAAACTGAATAAATCAAATTAAATTGTGACTTTCATGCATTCCAGATATTCTGGTATTCCTTTTCCAGGTCAGAGTCACATACCTGCTGTTTCAGAGCTGGAAAGTTACCTCAGTGTGAGTGAGATTTCTGCAGATTGTTTAAGAAAACTGTTTGATTTGAAACCAGTGGGTGGTGAGAGGAAAACTCTTTATGCTCCTTTACCCTCATTCTGCCTCTGTTCTGCAGAGCTGCTCTGTCTTCATATTCTGCACAGTTGCTCTGTGTCTTTTTCTGAAGAGCTGCTCTCTGGCCCTCTGTTCTGTAGAACTGCTCTTTGTTTTGTGGGGCTCATCTCTCTCTTCCTGTCCTGCAGAGCTGCTCTCTGGTCTGCAGAGCTGCTCTGTCTTCATATTCTGCAGAGTTGCTCTGTGTCTTTTTCTGAAGAGCTTCTCTCTGGCCCTCTGTTCTGTAGAACTGCTCTTTGTTTTGTGGGGCTCATCTCTCGCTTCCTGTCCTGCAGAGCTGCTCTCTGGTCTGCCGAGCTGCTCCAGGGACATCCTTTTAGAGCTATGCCCAGATTAGCCCATCATCATTGTAAATATATCTTCCTGATCCAATCCAGCAGAATCTAATCTGCCTCCACTGTCTTCATGATTAAAAATTGTGTCATTCTGGCTTTATACATCTAATAATAGTTTATGACTACTTTTATAGTCTTGTAGAAAGAATTTTAATATGTTCTTGATCATTATGAAGTACATGGAACTACATATACAGTAATATGGTAGTCAGGTTTTCAGTCAATTAGAAATCAAAATCAACAAGTTGAGACTAAAAATAAATGTAGAAACCAAAATCGTATTTAATTGGCAGTGTGAGAGGCAAGCTGCTCATTCAAGGAAGCCAACGAATGTCGGCAAACTGTTCTGAACGCAAGAGTGGGCTTCAACAGCAGAGGACACAGCTGCTCAAGCAGTTGCATTCAGGTACACAAAGGTTCACGTCCTTTTGTGTATGAGAATATTTAATTTTAGAACAGCTTTATAAATAAATAATCCACATTTCTTTTATTCTGATTAATCAAATTGTCCTCTGAGATTTTGATGAAGATGTGAGAGCACTGAGGTTTAAAATATTTTAAAATACAAACTCCTTTCAAAACAGTTCACACACTTCCAGTCAACACTGAATATACATTCGTGTGTATGTGTGTAAATATAAATATTTTATAATCAGGGTTGCCATATCATGCATTTAATCCAGATTATTTCAATTTCTTGGTGCCCAGATGATTGTCTCAGTGCCTGTTCTAAGCTGAGCCCAGAAGAATCAGTCCTCTCATGGGTTTTCCGATCTCCTGCTGCTAGATCACTCTGGGAACCCCTCATTCTAAAATAAAGCTGCTCACTTTGGAAACCCCTCATTCTACAACAAAGCTGCTCACTCTCAAGACTCTTCATTCTAAAGATGCTTCCCCCATGTCAGTCACCCTTAAGCACAGTCTAATGTTCACATATGTATATATACATGCTTGAAATTCTAGCTGGAGAGATCAAATCCAAAAAACAAAAATTGGGTTTCCACCCATATGATGGGGAATGAATTTTAAAAAGGTTTAATAAAGATTTAAATTGAAATGTTTTCAGTTAACCCCCATTTGGAGCACAATGGTAAAATAATTGACTGAGGCAGCAGTAAAAGGCCATGTTTCCAAGCTTTCATCACCTTTCATCCTGCCCTGCATTTCTGCTCTTCGTGACTCCAGGCAAACCATTCTCCTCTCTAAAGCATGGCTCATGTTGCCATGGCAACCGGTGAAACCCTGCTACTGTCTGACTGGCAGGCTATGTTAAATACACACGCATACACACAAACACACACACACATTCACTCACCCTCTCTCTCTCTCACACACACACACACATTCACCACTCTCTCTGTCACACACACACACGCACACACACACACTCACATTAACTCCTACTCATGTGCTGTCTCTCTCGCTCTCTCTCTCACTCTCTCACACACACACACACACACACATTCACACCTACTCATGTGCTGTCTCTCTCTTTCTCTCTCTGTCTCAATCACACACACACACACACACACACACACACACACACACACACACACACACACACACACACACACACACACAAACAGCTGTCAAACAGAAACAAAGAAAATGTTGGTAGTTTCCAAGTGTGTGCCATAGTCTTCAGTAACATCAAAGGCCAGGCAGTGGAGTGTCTCAGTGTGATACAGACAGCCCAGCTGTCACCAGACCCAAGCTCAAGTCTTCATTAAACCCTAATTAATACAGCACTCAACAATGGAGCTGTCATGGGCCTCTCCAGGTCTGTCTGTCCAGGTTACCTACATATTAATACTATTTCATGTATAAATGCAATTCATACACACACTGGCAACCCAATATAATGAGCCACTTCTGATATGTGAACTGTGTTGGGCTCTGTGTTGGGTGTGTCAGCGGTGTTGGCCTAGGTGTTGGGTGTGTGAGCTGTGTTGGGCTTTGTGTGGGGCTCTGTGTTGGGTGTGTATGCTATGTGGGGGTGTGTGTTGGGCTTTGTGTGGGGTTCTGTGTTGGGTGTGTATGCTATGTGGGGCTGTGTGTTGGGTGTGTGAGCTGTGTTAGGCTCTATGAGCGGCTGTTTGTGGTGTGTGTGTGCGTGTGTGTGCTGTATTGGGTGCATAAGCTGTGTGGGGCTCTGTGTTGGGTGTTTCAGCTATAGCAATGTTGGTCTCTGTGTGGTGCATGTAAGCTGTGTGGGGTTCTGTGTTGGGTGTGTGTGCTATGTGGGGCTGTGTGTTGGGATGTGTGAGGGTCTTTGTGATGGGGGTGTGTGCAGTGTTGGGTGTGCACGTTGTATGGTGTTCTGTGTTGGACATGTGAGATGTGTTAGGCTTTGTGTTGGACATGTGTGCTATGTAGGGCTCTGTGTTCAGTGTATGAGCTGTATTAGGCTCTATAAAGGGCTCTATGAGGGAAGTGTGTGTTGGGTGTGTAAGCTTTGTGGGGCTCTGTGTTGGGTGTGTCAGCTGTAGCTCTGTTGGGCTCTGTAAGGGATTCTGTGTGGTGCGTGTATGCTGTGTGCTCTGTGCTGGGTGTATAAACTGTAACTGTGTTGGGCTCTGTGTGGGGTGTGTGAGCTGTGTTTGGCTCTGTGTTGGGATGTGAGTTGTGTTAGGCTCTATGAGGGGCTCTGTGTGGTGTGTGTGAGTGTGCTGTATTGGGTGTATAAGCTGTGTGGGGCTCTGTGTTGGGTGTTTCAGCTGTATCTCTGTTGGGCTCTGTGTGGGGCATGCAAGGAGTGGGGAGTGTGTGTTGGGTGTGTAAGCTTTAACTGTGTTGGGCTCTGCGTTGGGTGTATAAGCTGTCTTACGCTCTATGATGGGCTCTATGAGGGGAGTGTGTGTTGGGTGTGTCAGCTGTAGCTCTGTAAGGGACTCTGTGTGGTGCGTGTACGCTATGTGGGGCTTTGTGAGGGAGGTTAAGTTGATGTTCCCTGTTAAATTATCACCCCCTTGCCTCAGCTAATTATCATATAATCCAGCACAGTGGAAGCCGTATTCAACAATAAAGCTAATTTCACATATTAATGTATTTTTCATAAGCCTATAGTAATTACATTCATCAGCATGATTAATTATCAAATCGTATTAATTAGCAATAATACATAGTGTCTACTACACAGCTGGGCTTAAACAAACATTTTTGTCTGCTTCTTAAAAGTATGACTTAGGATGCCCTCTCCACATGCCAATAAGCCCCTAAGAGAACAATCAGAAGGACTCCAAAGTTCTTGTTTCTCTCAGTTTATTAGAGTCATAAACCACCCCCCTCTTCACTCAAACAGACCTCTGTGTATGTAGACATGGTCACAGTTTCTTTCATTCCTGCTGCAGAAGAGTGAAGTGAATCGAGAGTTCTGTAAAAAGCTTTCACAGGGTGTATAAAATTAATGTGACATTTATGGGAATGGTTTGAAAGACACAGCTGCCTCTCAGTGCCAGTGCATTGATGCAATCCAGCTAAATCCTCACCACAGGAGAAACGGTATATTTCAACACAGTCTCAGACCGTGGACAAACACCCTTATTTGGCATCATGCTGAGAGGGAACAGAATCCAAACTGTTGCCTTTGTGCTTTCGGGCTGTATATTTTTCACCTGTGCACAATGAAACCCATCACAACATCATTCTATCTTACTGCCCCTGTATATCAGTGTATTGCTGTAGCAACATTAGTGTTAAAGTTGTGTCTCTCTTTGCTACTGCACTGTTAGTATAATAGCTGTGTGTCTGTTAGCTACTGCCATGTTAGTGCCAGTGATGTATCAGTGTGTCCATAAAATCAATTTTCCCTTTTGATAGCTGCTTTTTGCCTCTTATCCTTCTATCATTCTATATATTAGGCAAATATCTACTGACAAAACTGTATGAAGTGTTTAACATTGTTTATATCTGTTTTGATTTCGTGCCATCATATTGTACTATAGATTTTCCTCATTTCTGCTGGATTTTGGACAGTTCAGCTAACAATGCTTGCATATGGAACAGCAGGTATGTTCACAAGTCATTCTGACACCAGTTACTATGCAATTTTAGAAAATGTATTCATTTTCACTTTCTGTTGCTCGAATTACCTTTTGTCTAGCAGAACAGCTATTATAAGCTACAGTAAGAAGAAAGGCTAGCAGCACAGCTATGATAAGCTACAGAAAGTGAACAATAGGCTAGTAGAACAGCTATGATAAGCTACGGTAGGTGCAGAAAAGGCTAGTAGCACAGTTATGATCAGCTACAGTAGGTGCAGGAAAGGCTAGCAGCACAGCTATGATAAGCTACAGAAAGTGAACGAAAGCCTAGCAGCACAGCTATGATAAGCTACACTAAGTGCACGAAAGGTTAGCAGCACAGCTATGATAAGCTACAGAAAGTGAACGAAAGGCTAGCAGCACAGCTATGATCAGCTACGGTAGGTGCAGGATAGGAAATTATGATAAAGTGCAGGAAAGGCTTGTAGCACAGTTATGATCAGCTACAGTAGGTGCAGGAAAGGCTAGCAGCACAGCTATGATTAACTACAGTAAGTGCAGGAAAGGCTAGCAGCACAGCTATGATAAGCTACAGTAATGCACAAAAGGCTAGCAGCACAGCTGTAAGTCGGGTCAATGAAATGAAAGGCCTTGAGATGGCTTGGGATGGGTGTGGCCCTGAACGTTTCTCCTCCATGCCACCCAGCTGGGCTCAGCCTCGCCAGGATTGAGGTGCTCTACTCTCTGCCTCACAGCTCAAAGCACCTCTATCAATCCCCACCTCACAGGAACATCCATTCACCTCAAAAAGCCTGGGGGTAATGCAAGATTACAAACTCCCCTTCTCTTCCCTTGTAGTAGGGGTGAGTTGAGTGCGCAGATCCTTTCTATGTAATATCCTGAAAATCACCCCTTCCTCCCCATGTATACTACACTACTCCTGAGATAATGTAAAACACAATGTGTTATAAATCACGACTACCACTCATAAACAAGGAAGCAAAATGTCTTAAACTAATGACTTCATAAAAATACAATAACGATATCATAAATTCTTCATTTCTGAAGTTCGAAACAGTATACAGTGCCCGATATTCAGTTCTGAGCTCTGGTAGAGGAATTCTGATGGTGATAGTGACTCAGATAACTGCTTCATATACAAAGCCTGGGTCAGTGCACCCAGTGAAATTTAAGTGGTTAAATGCGTGGCTTTACAAAACATCCATGCGTTTGTCACTGTGCTGCTAGCTTCTCCTGTTATGAGTTACACTCATTGCACTCTCTGCAACTTTCCCTACATTACCATGCATGCCAATAATATCTAATGCTAATACTAATATCAAGAAGGATGTCCTCAGCTTTAACAACAACTATAGCTATGAGAATTGCAAAATAAGCTGTTGATTGGCAAATATACTTCCCCATGATGCTTGTAGGCCTGGCGCCAGTACCAATGCGATGGTGACCTTGTTTCAGAGGGGTAGGCTTTGCTGCAGTGCTGCTTTTCTCTCTGGCCTTTGCTGGGGAGAATATTCTCCCAATGTGACCAGTTGCCATGGCAATGGCAGTTAACCTGTATTTGTTTCACTTGGTAACTGCCACTCAAATTTCCAGGTAGCTTCCTGTCAGGATCTCAGCCATTCCTCTCAAAATGTGTAATTCACCATTGCAATTTATAATGTATACCTTGTGATGTGATCATTAAAGGGAGAATTTCACAGACAGCTCACTGACAGATTGGCTCCACACAGATAAAGGTGTGTGTGAGTGTGTGTGCGTGTGTGCATGCATGTCTCCTCACAGATAAGGCTGTGTGTGTCTTTTCACAGATAAAGGTCATGTCATGGGGGAAAAGGGAATGTGTTAGACACCTTCCCACAATTTCATCCAGTGCTGACTATATTGAATATACAGCAACTACCCAAAAGAGTTTCAAATTAATGAATGCCACAACACACATACATATGCTTGCACGAATATACACACATAGCCCCTAAGCCAGACACTGCCACTAAAAACACACACAGATAGAGTACAGCGGGTCACATCCCTGCTAATTAGCTGTGTTTTGAGTTTAATAATCAGCCATAGTGTTTATTTGCAGTGCGAAGATAATCCATGCTTTGAAGGAAAACACCAGGAGCAAAGATAAAGCACAACATTGCATAGTAACTCATTAAAATAGGTATAGAAAACTTATATAATATTCCTAAGTTCCTACATATAATATTTCTGTGTTCCTAGAAGTTATATCTTTTGTTGGCACTTTTTTGGTAATGAAATGTATAGCCATTTCATTGACGTAAAACCATTACATTTTCTGGAACAAACCAATGGTTCACATAGTTTTACATAATTTAAATAAATAAGTAAATATGCTACAATGTTCTAGATATGTACAATCAAAGCTATGAATGTTAACAGCTCACAGTTTTGCAGTACTAAGCCTGCTTATCAAATATTATCATACATTAAAACTATAGAAACAAATAATAAATCTTAAATAGAAATTGTGTACAGTATTATGAACATTTTTCTCTGACAGTTTATATCTGAAATGTAATTGTAATTTGCTAAATTGAATGGAAAAATTCAATTTGCATTAATTTTGGGTGTCAGTTTTGGCAGGAGGGCAAGGTCATATACATGAGTAGTTTATTAAATGAAAGTGCTTCTTTTGCTCTAAATATTAATGTGAGACTTTAAAAAAGAGTCTAGAAAAGTGCCATGTTTGGGGGTTTTAACCGCCATTTGGTGGTATGTCAATGAGAAACATCATGTGAAACACGTGCTCTTCATCTTCAGTTTGATAAAAAGGTCACTTGCAGCCACAAAGTCTTAATAAGCTACAAGGCTGAATGAATCATGATTAAATATTCAACCAAAATGATTCTGTGCTGTTTGGAGGTTCATATTTGCATATGTGATCAATGGTTTGTTGACATTAAAGGATGCTACTTGACACAATATATAGCCTGATTCTTTCAGCGTCCACAGGCCCACCAAATATGTACATAGAACTAAAACACTATTGGGAAATATGCAGCTTAAGATTCCATACTGATATGTAGAACAGGGGCTTGGTCTTAGACATATATTATGACAAATGATGTGAAGGAAGAATCGTAAGTAGATGTTGCATGATTCTCTAAAACCCGATGGATACATGTGTCTCTAGGGAGGTTGTAGATCAGACGGGCTGCAGCATGACACTTTGGAGACCTGTGTAATCCAAGTCCAGTGATCAGTGATTCAAAGTTGTATCAGGTACTGAGTCTTAAACTAACATTAAACATTTCATTTTAAATACAATTGTAAGACCTAACCACAATCCAATTATGCAAGAATCAACTACTGATCAACACACTACTCAACTTTCCCATAGTGCTCAGCATTACCAAAATTACACACACAGGGTCGTAGTACCAGGGGGAAAAAGGGTACTAAGTTTACAGGCCCAAGGGTTTGAAGGGGCCCATGAAGATCTGGGAATTTTTTTTAATAAAGAGTGGAGGGGCCCTCAGAGCCTTTCTAGCTACGCCCCTGCACACACACGCACACACACACACATACACACACAGCCAGCCTCTTTCTTGTTTTAATCAGCATTGTGTAACTGCATGTGAAAAATAATAAAACAAGATCTACAATATTCAAGCATGGTTTTTGATTTTTCATCTGACCTTAATTCAACATTTAATCTAACGTTAGTAAATCGACTAATAAATGATTTACTTGCATTGCCATTCGTAATCTCGAAGTAGCCTTCCTTTTTCAAGATTGTGTGGCCATTCCTAAACAGTGCTCATCTTCTCCAAATGGGCCGTCTTCAGGCTAGTTAGTGTCTTCATCGCAGCCGTATCCTCTGGGGCTGATTTTCCCTGTACTATCTTTCTTACCTGGATGTGGCATTTGGACGATTCCTGGTTTTTTATGGCTTCCAATTTTTGGTTTTTAGTACCAGCAATGACACTATTAGCTCTCTCATCGGCACTCGAAACGTGTAGAGTACTTACCGAACAGAACATTGTCTGGCTTGGGCTCAGGTTTGGACAAAAATTTAGAAATGATGTTCGGGTTTGGGTCAGGTTTAGTTACTTTGGCCGAACAATAACTACTAATTAGCGTGGGCTAGCCTTGTTGACATGGTGCTTCAAGCAAGAAGACTGGGAATTCACCAACTGTTCAACTTACATTAACTGTGTCAGGCTCGGATCGGGTTCAGACACGAAAAACCAGTCGGGTGTGAGTCAGGCTCGGTTACAACTCTCTCAGACTCAAGTCTGGTTCGGACAGAAATATGCGGCCCGAGCCGCACTCTACGTTCTATGCTCAAGTTGCCTTGGTAACCCCCTGTGTCACCTCATTAAAGTGTCCGAGTGAATCAAGCAGAATCGCGATTCAATCTGCGTTATGGTGCGCTGCGTAGCTGGTAGGTTGAGCAAAGTCACCCACTACACAAAATCACCCACATTTGGTGGGTGGTGGGTGCTAATTTCTAAGCCTGACACGCACACACACACACACACACACAACACACACACACACACCAATACACATATCTCATAAAACACTGCCTGCTGGGGTAGAAGGTATTTTTAGTTTTGAGGTCTTTTGTGGTTTATTGCATCTGAGTGTGCTTGATGCACGCATGCACACACGCACGTGCAGACACACACACAATCACACAATCTCTCTCTCTCACACACACTTGTGTGTATATATATATATATATATATATGTATATTTCCTATATATTATATATATATATGGCACATTGTCTTTGTCTTTAGAACTATTTCTTAATTGTGTAGAGTTATTGTGCTTGTGTGTGAAATTTGTGTGTGTGTTTGAGAGTATGTGCCTGCATGTGAGTGTTTGTCCCTATGGTGTGTTTCACTGACTCTTTGAGTGCTAGTCTACCATCTATCACCTTGGCAACCAGACCTGCAAGCAATCAGAAATATGTGTAATTGTTGCAATCAGCTGGATATGAGTTGTGCCTTTAAAGGATGTAGCAACTCCCCACAGCCACCATCTCTTATGTAATATGGCTGAGGAGACAGTTCCTTGACAGTATCATGCCAATACTGGAACTCTTTCTTTGAAAAATAGCATTTTTTTATCTTTCATCTTAAGGAAAACATTTTATTTACACATGCAAACCAGTCTCCCAACAGCTCCAAATAAGAGCCTGGTACTGGGTGAAATGGCTGGGATCAGGACTTGTTTGTTTGGTGAAATATAGCATCAGTACTCTCGTCATGGCTAACCTAGGACTATGGGATTGCCAGTCAGCAGCCCAGAAAGCTGACTTCATCACAGCCTATATTGAGCTATAGTCATTCCACTTCCAGGCTCTGAGATAGACCTGTATATCACTGCTTGGATGTTGAATTATATGTATTTTATAAATTATTGTTTATGAATGGATTACTTGGCTATGTGCTATGTTTCTTGGCTATGTGATGTATATTACTATTACTATTACATAAAATTTATCTTTAGCTTTGAACTGCTGTAGCAATGTTTAAATGATGGACTTCCTGTATTCATGCAGACTTTATGCACTCCTTGTACGTCGTTTTGGATAAAAACATCTGCAAAATGAATAAATGTAAATTTAAGTGCTCCACAGAGCAGATACTAAACCCACATCCTGTTTTTATCGTACGCTGTTAATTATCATTAACTCTGAACATACACTGTTATAGCACAGAAACAGCTCTGAATATAGACTGAATTATATTTACTAGATTTAAATGTAATTTAAATTATATTCAATGACTTTCAATATATACCGTGAATCATAATTAATACTGATTTATATCACAGATACAGAAAATCAAATCCACATTTCTGATTGATTGGCAGGTGTCCAATAAATTTGTATATTGTGGACACCTTGGACATAGGCCAGGTCAAAAGTTTTATCACCGTTCTTAATACGCTGTGGCGAAACAATGGTAATAGTGCCAGCTGTACCCTTGTCAATAACGGTCAGCTGTTTCACTCATGAAAATTTTAACTAAAGCGTTAGGTAACATAAAAACTTCAAAGTATAAAAACCACAATGTACCAGTCACACATTAATTTTACTTTATTTGGTGAGGACAAAACATTCATGGATACTATCTATAGTGATAGGATATGTCTTAAAATAATCATACTTTGAGCCGAAAAAAAAAAAAAAAATTAAATGTATATTGAAATACCCACACCTAGAAAGTATCCAACCTTAACAGTTCTACACTATCCAATATCCAATATCTTCTGCAGATAGCACTTTAACCTGACTAAACCGGGTGTGCAGGTGCGTGGTGGCTGTAGACCTTGAGTAGTTCAGTGCCACGTATCCTATTAAGGGAGGAACATGGCAGAGGTGGGAGGCCTCCCCTCTTGTCATGGTTTCGTGGTGAGGTTTGGGGAGATAGGTCCCCACTGTTGTATATAGTTTCTTTCTTGATGTTAAAAGGGGAAGTTAAGAGCAATTGGGGGAACTTTAGAGCCAGCGTCTTTCAGATCAGGTTTTCCATAGAAATGTTAATGAGCAACTTTGTTTCATTGTTTTTTGTATCCCTTTGTTATTTCTTGATTGACTTACATCTAAAGCAATGGCAGACTTACCTATTATGAGCCAGAATGCAAGGGGCCCGAAAACAACATTTAAGCGAGCAAAGTGCTTAGATTTTTTATTTAGGAAAAAAGATATAGATAAAAAGATATTGCACTTGTACAGGAGTCTCATCTACTCAGATCAGATACTCATCATTTTCGAAAAACATACTATTCTATGGTGGCTGCATCCTGTGCCAACACAAAATCAAAGGGTGTACTCACTGCATGTAGACGGTCCACTAAATTGACGATCGAGGGAACAGGAAATAATGATTCTGGGAGGATGGCATACATTTTAGTAGCGAAAACAACTTTTGTATCTATGTATGCTCCAACTGAATTTGACCCAGCATTCTTTCCTGATGTTGCTAATTGACTTGCCTTAGCAATGTATTTCCTAATGATTGGAGGGGACTTCAATGCAGTAATGAACACCTCTTTAGAGAGATCCAACCCAGCTCCTAGTACAACACAGCGCTACATGGCTGTAAACCAATTGGTGAAGGATCTGATGTATTGGATATATGGAGTACATATAATCACAGCACTAGAGACTTTACGTTTTTCTCAGCCAAGCACAGGTCCCATCCTAGAATTGATTGTCTTCTTCTCCCCAAATCTTTAAGAAGGGGAAGGTACAAGAGACATATTACCCACCTCGATATCTAGGGATGGGAATTGATAAGATTTTATTGATACCAATAACATTATCGATTCTGCTTATCTGTCTGATTTTTTATCGATTCTCTTATTGATTCCTGATCAATTTTGTGTGTGGAAAAAAAAAGAAGGCCTACATTGGTTTTCAGCATCAATTCAGCTGTTTTATTGTCTCCGAGTCTGAAGACAGTGTAGAATGTCTTATAATATTTGAACATGTGTAAAGAAATTACAATCTTTTCTTAAAAGGATATAACTTGGGTGTGCACTGGTAGCTCATCAGAGCAGCAGAGCAGCAGAGCGCATGTCACGTAAGGCCTAGGCCCAACAGCAGCAGCCAGAGACTGAATCCGGCCCAAGCACCCCCACCACATCCTAGAAATGTAGCTAAAGTATGACCATTTATAAATCAAGAAGATTCTGAAAAACTAATTCATGCCTTTATTTCAAGCCGACTATTGTAATGCACTTTTTACTGGCCCTCCCAAAAAAACTTCTGAGAGACTCCAGCTCATTCAGAACTCTGGAGCTCGACTACTAACCAGAACCAAGAGGAGAGAGCACATTAGTCCAGTTTTAGCTGCTCTGCACTGGCTTCCCAATATATTTAGAATTGATTTTAAGGTCTTCGTCCTTATATACAAAGCTCGTAATGGGCTAGGATCCAGCTTCATTGCTAACTCCCTGGTTAAATATTTGCCTTCAAGAACACTGCAATCATCTGCTGCTGTTTTATTGAAGGTTCTCAGCGACAGCCGAAAGCAAATCGGGGGCCTTTGTCAATTATGCCACAAAGCTGTGGAGCACAGTACCTATCAGGGAAGCCAGCTCACTAAATATCGTTAAAAGAAAGTTAAAAACTTATCTCTTCACTTTAGCCTTTGACTTTGCTGATACAGGCCTTTTTTTTGCACATTGCTTCACACTTATGCACTCCTTTTAAAATGTTGAAAAATGTTTTTTTTTTACCAGATTTGATGCATTCTGTTTTTAACCTTATTTTTATTTTATTTCATTAACCTTACTTTTATTTTATTTCATTGTGTTTCCCTAGCGCTGTAGAATGAGTGAGTGTGCCAGTAAAATGTTGAAAAATGTGATTTTTTAAACTTGATTTTATGCATCCTGTGTATTTTTAACATCATTTTCATTTTATTTCATTAATATTGCTTTTATCTTATTTCATTCTATGTCACTGTAAGTTGACACGATTCTTTATTTTGGCTGTGGCTACAAGGAAGGGTAGACTGAAGGTGCCACCAAGGCCAGCTATTTTATGTATTGTGTTTCCCTAGCACTGAGGAAGCGTGTAGGATGAGTAAGTGTGCCAGTAACCTTATTTTTTTACTTTATTTCATTCTACATTAATTATGACGTTCTATCTGTTTATTTTCATTTTATGTCTATTTTCATGTGAATCACTTGGTGCATGTAATTTCTTTATTGTAAAGCACTTTAAGCTGCATTTTGTATGAAAGGTGCGATACAAATAAAGTTTATTATTATTATTATACATGCTTTGCTCATCAAAAAGTCTGTCAGGTCACCAGACTCAAAAGTAAGCCCCAGAATGTTCCACTGATCCATTAAACTATGGCATAATTACTAAAAGTAAAACTGAAATAAAAATATATCAAAACGAAAAAGAAATCTCACTGAAATAAAAATTAAACCAAAACTTAAAACAGAAAAGTGAAGCTAACTAAAACTAAACTGATTTTCACAGAAAATCTGAAGATACTACTGAAATAGAAACTAATATTAAAACACAAAACTATAATAAACTTGGCATAGATGCAGAGTTTGATGTCAGATGCAGAGTTTGAAGTCATGATGCATGAGTTTTAGCAACGCTCAACAGTCAGAAATACATGCCGGCATCAATAAAAGGATCTGATTACTTCAGAGGCATACAATTCCGATGCATTGGACAATTTGGAACCAATTCTCAACTGGAACTGGTTCTCAATTCCCATCCCTATCTATATCTGATTACAGCCCTCTTCATTTTTACCTCTGTTTTTTATCTGTACCAAAGAGGTCACCAAGATTTAATATTTCTTTATTAAAAAATTCAGTTTTCATTGACCGTTTGAGAACACGATTGTCAGCTTTTTTGGACATCAATCTGAATTCAGTTGAGGACCCAAATATTCTTTAGGAAACAACAAAATGTTTCATTAGAGGTGAATGCATTGCTTTAGCTTCACACCTTAAAAAAACCTCATTAAACAAATTAAAGAACTCGAAAATTTCACTTTTGGAACACTCAAAATATTAAGCTTCTCTAACAGCACAGCCTTAACTTGGGAGCAAAAAAGAAAAGAATAGCACTCAATACTTTGCTTAAATACAGGAAGGAGTTTATTATGCACAGGGTCCGCCAAAATATTATTTTCATAGCAGCAGACCCAGCCACCTTCTAGCCCTTAAGTTGAAGCAAAGCATCTATTAGTGCTATCCGGTGAAATTATAACAGAATTTTATGATAATTTATACCAAATCATTTTAACCAACGGGACTGTTCTCAGTTCTTATACAGTTTCGATCTCACTATTTTAAACACAGAAGAATCGGCATCACAGGCGTACCCAATTTCACTATCTGACTTACACATGCCCATTGCCTTTTCCTCTTCATAGAGGGAGAAGACAGGGTTGTCTGCTGTCTCCTGTATTGCTTTCTTTGTACCTAGAACCCCTTGCCCAGGTCTTTAGGCAGAAGCTTGTTTCATTGCCCATAACAACAGGAACCGCTGAAAATGCTATATCTCTATATGCAGATGATGTGTTACTTTACATGACCAGTATTGACTACTCTCTCCCTCATACTCTCAAACTCTTTGATGTTTTTAGTTTATGGTCAGGCAATTTAGAGGGCAGCAGAATATCACATGGGGGTAAAAGACAAATGGCATTATCACTCTCTGATTTGGTGCAACTTTACCTTTTTAACTGGCAGCCAACCATTTTTTGACAGCACTTGGTTAAAAAGTGGGATCCATGTTTTTGGGGACTGCCCAGTGTACTTGTTTGCATTCCAGGAATTTAAGCAAGCTTGTAATTTACCTGGCTCCTCTGTCTTTCAATACCTGAGATTACGTTCTGCAATGCGTGCATATGGTGTGTCATGGGAGGCACCTTTACCCATACATCCATTGAGAAAACGGCTCACTTCCACTCCAGTGTCTGAGGTCTGATTTCAACTATTTATAACCATTTACTTGAACGAGCAATACAAACCCTTAAGTTTGTATTGCTGGGTTGTAAACACCCAGCGAGTGGGATCTCAAAGGGATGAGTAGGGAAATTTTTTGGTGGTGGTTTGGAACAATGTTTTTTAGCTTCTAAGAACCTGGATCATCAGCTAATTCACTACAAAATGCCACCATGTATATCTAACTCAGCGTAGGAGATTTAAAATGGGTCTTTCTCCAGATCCATACTGTATATTTTGTCCCCAAGGCACCCAGGGCACCTATATGCACACCTTTCGCTCATGTCCTGAAGTTATTCTATTTTGGAACTGAGTCGCCTCTTCTCTGTCAAAGATTATGTCATACGATTTGCCAGTGGAGCCACACCTCTTTTTGCTTAATGATGACTCAATGATTCAACTTTTTTTGATGTTTAAACTTTTGGCCCTAGGGATGGAAGAGGGGGGGGGGGTGGAGGGGTGGGGGATAGGTTACTCGATGGGGGAATATATTGTCCTTCAACTATATGTAATTTATCCTGTGTGAAGAAAATAAACTGTTAATCGCAAAAAGGGTATGTCTGAAAATACTCATATTTTGAGCTGAAAAAAGGGACCATATGTTGAAATGACCACACCTAGCAAGTAACCGTGATTTAAGCGGCAAGTGCTTTAAGGAGATGCTTTCTTCTTTCCCGCTGCATTTACAGGGGAAACTCAAGCCAAGCTCCTTGTTCCTGTGTACAGCTTCTCTGAACACCGTCTCCAAAATGGACACATGTCCAACACCCTACATAACACACTGGAAACAAAAATATTCAAGGGACTGGACTGAGGATGCTTTCTGTATCAATTTTTGGAATTATGACGGACTTTGATTGGTAATGCTTCTTGAATATATTGCACAGTAGGGCAAATGTACTGCTGCAGCACAGAGACTGCTGAAGCATCCAGCCTAGAGAAGAGCAAAGCAGTAAAACATGGAAACACAAACAACGGAAAAGTGCCATTGAAGAAAATCTGTCCAGAGTAACCATGACAACCATTGCCTTGGTTATGCAGATGGAATCTTGTAAACAGTGCACACAGCCGTTTGAAGAATCTTCCCCCCTCTGTTTCAGCCACTGCCAGAACAGGAGCCCTAGGGCTGTGGAGCCACAGGGAGCAAGCTCACATTCACTGTGCTGCTAACGTCAGAGCTCACAGTCACTGCGCTGCCACACTCACAGAGCTCACAGTCACTGCACTGCCACACGCACAGAGCTCACAGTCTCTGTGTTGCTACAGTCAAAGAGCTCATAGTCATGGTGCTGCTACAGTCACAGAGCTCACAGTCATGGTGCTGCTACAGTCACAGAGCTCACAGTCACTGCTCTGCCACACTCACAGAGCTCACCGTCACTGTGTTGCTACAGCCACAGAGCTCACAGTCATGGCACAGATACAGTCACAGAGCTCACAGTCACTGTGCTGCCACACTCACAGAGCTCACGGTCACAGCACAGATACAGTCACAGAGCTCACAGTCACTGTGCTGCCACACTCACAGAGCTCACGGTCACAGCACAGATACAGTCACAGAGCTCACAGTCACTGGGCTGCCACACTCACAGAACTCACAGTGACTGTGCTGCTACAGTCACAGAGCTCACAGTCACGGCACAGATACAGTCACAGAGCTCACATTCACTGTGCTGCTACCATCAGAGCTCACAGTCACTGTGTTGCTACAGTTACAGGGCTCACAGTCATGGTGCTGCTACAGTCACAGAGCTCACAGTCACTGTGTTGCTACAGCCACAGAGCTCACAGTCATGGTACTGCTACAGTCACAGAGCTCACAGTCACGGCACAGATACAGTCACACAGCTCACAGTCACTGTGTTGCTACAGCCACAGAGCTCACAGTCACTGTGTTGCTACAGCCACAGAGCTCACAGTCATGGTACTGCTACAGTTACAGAGCTCACAGTCATGGCACAGATACAGTCACAGAGCTCACAGTCACTGTGCTGCTATAGTCACTGAGCTCACAGTCACTATGCTGCTACAATCACAGAGCTCACAGTCACTGCGCTGCTGCAGTCACAAAGCTCACAGTCACTGCGCTGTTGCAGTCCAGCTTAATGGCCAAGAAGGTTTTAGGTAGTTGAAGACCATGGGATAGCATGGGTCATCAGGTTTTGCAGAAACATTTGGAGTCCATGCCATCTCCAGTACATACTGTCATGAAAGCAATAGGGGTTCATACCAACTAAAACATTCTGAAATGCATGACAAAACATTTAGCAAAGATTCAGCTTTTCACTCCAATTAGTAATATAATTTAAAATTAAAAATGTGTATTAAATGATACAAAATCACACACACACACACACACACACACACACACACACACACACACACACACACACACACACACACACACACACACACACACACACACACACACACACACACATTTAATTTCACTGTGGTACAGACTTAAATGGTCACTTTCATTGATAATCAACATTTAGTGGTGCTCAATAGATTTCATAAGATGAGGGAAGACAGCAGTAGAGTTAGATTGACTGTCTCTACAGGGGAACAGAAATGTCCACGCTCTGATCCGCAGTGACAGGAGCAGAAAGGTTAATGCTCTGATCCGCAGTGACAGGAGCAGAAAGGTAAATGCTCTGATCCGCTGTGAGGGGAACAGAAAGGTTAATGCTCTGATCCGCAGTGACAGGAGCAGAAAGGTTAATGCTCTGATCCGCTGTGAGGGGAACAGAAAGGTTAATGCTCTGATCCGCTGTGAGGGGAACAGAAAGGTTAATGCTCTGATCCGCTGTGAGGGGAACAGAAAGGTTAATGCTCTGATCCGCAGTGACAGGAGCAGAAAGGTTAATGCTCTGATCCGCTGTGAGGGGAACAGAAAGGTTAATGCTCTGATCTGATCCGCTGTGAGGGAACAGAAAGGTTAATGCTCTGATCCGCTGTGAGGGGAACAGAAAGGTTAATGCTCTGATCCGCAGTGACAGGAACAGAAAGGTTAATGCTCTGATCCGCTGTGAGGGGAACAGAAAGGTTAATGCTCTGATCCGCTGTGAGGGGAACAGAAAGGTTAATGCTCTGATCCGCTGTGCTCTGATCCGGGGAACAGAAAGGTTAATGCTCTGATCCGCTGTGACAGGAACAGAAAGGTTAATGCTCTGATCCGCTGTGAGGGGAACAGAAAGGTTAATGCTCTGATCCGCTGTGAGGGGAACAGAAAGGTTAATGCTCTGATCCGCTGTGAGGGGAACAGAAAGGTTAATGCTCTGATCCGCTGTGAGGGGAACAGAAAGGTTAATGCTCTGATCCGCTGTGAGGGGAACAGAAAGGTTAATGCTCTGATCCGCAGTGACAGAAAGGTTGAGCAGATCCGCTGTGAGGGGAACAGAAAGTTAATGCTCTGATCCACAGTGAGTTAATGCTCTGATGCGCTGAGGAACAGAAAGGTTAATGCTCTGATCCGCAGTGACAGGAGCAGAAGGTTAATGCTCTGATCCACAGTGAGGGGAACAGAAAGATTAATGCTCTGATCTGCTGTGAGGGGAACAGAAAGGTTAATGCTCTGATCCACAGTGAGGGGAACAGAAAGGTTAATGCTCTGATCCGCTGTGAGGGGAACAGAAAGGTTAATGCTCTGATCCGCTGTGAGGGGAACAGAAAGCCCCTTCTACTACAGTGATTTGTGAGTCTACAGTCACTCCCAACATGACAAACTCATTCAGTCTGTATACTACCAAAATTGAACAACCACAACAAAACTCTTGAATGAGATTATTGTTGCAATTTTTAAGATACATCTTTAAATTGCAACAATGGTATTCCAGAACACATTATAAATACTTACAGTGGCTGATATTATGGTTAGTATAGAGTACATGTAGGTTATGAACAAGTGTTGTTTAAAGTAATTGTACAGTATACATTGTGCATTTTCAATAAATTAATTCATTTCAGATTTAGAAATCTCAAGCCAGGGTTTAAGGTGTATCCTTCCTGTGGAGGTCAGGTTCCAGAAATGCAGACACAACACTTATTCAGATTCCATTTTTAGAATATTTTACACCATTAATGTGCTATATTTATGTTTCAGACAACATGTACTGAGTCAGACATTCAGTTTCCTAGGTCCACAGTCCAAATAATGAATTATTCTCTTGAATATAAAAACCTGGCCCTTTTTATATTGAAAGAAAAACATGAAAAAGTGCAATGATTCAGCACACATTCAGTGTGAGAATTATACATGCTATCTCCTGGAAGAACATTTCTGAGATGAATAATTTGTGACTATGGGTATATGGTAAGAGAAATATTAGTTCAGATTCATCGGTTTCTGGTGAGCAAATGGTCCTGAATGTCTGTATCCACCTGATGATATATATGATTCAGTTAGAGACATACACTGTGGCAGATATGTCACATGACAAAGTCTCTAAAGAATAGAGACCTGTTCTTCACACTCCAACATTGGTTGCCATGGTAACTCATAAGCTTGTTCCAGGCCATTCCTTTTGCAGCAGAAGAATGAAAGGATTTCTGTAAAGAAAAAATGCATCTGAGCTTCTCCTCCTTCGTTTTCCACAGACATGCAGATTCTGGGGTTTTCTGACAGCCAAAGAAAACACTAATAAGACTCTAAGGACCACTACTGCTACACATTTTACACACAAATCCACCAGACACCTCACTGAGTCATACAAACTGAACACACTGAGAGAGTGTCCATACAAACTGAGCACAGAGAGAGTGTGCGTATAAACTGAACACAGTAAGAGTGTGTATAAAAGCTGAACACAGAGTGTACATACAAACACAGCACACTAAGACAGTGTGAATACAAACTGAAAATACAGAGACTGAGCATACTATAACACATACTATAACACTCTCACACTATAACAAGCTACACAAATATCAAAGAGGATACAGAGAAGGGCAACAAGACCAGCCCCAGGTCTCACACAGATGGCACAAGAGAGCTCATTCACTTCTTTCTCAAAATGTCCGTTTTGAAGCTTTACCTTTTTCCTTAAACAGTTAGAGAAGGATTGTAAAATCTATTTTTCATTTCTGTGAACAGAGTAAGATGACTCTAGCGAAAACGATTTGAAAGATGCATCTCACAGTAAGACAGACTGTGCTTTCTCCCTCACATTAACATGTATGTGGAATAACTTCCTCTAATATATAGCACACCCAGACACTGTGGGGCCAGACGGTGAAAGAGTACAATATTCTCTTCATGGCTTCAATCTCTTCACCGTCCTCCAGCATCTTCTTGTGTAACTGCAATTTTTAAATTGTGATTCATGCATGCAAAGTGGCTGGGAGGTTAAGCTTTTTCCGGTTGTGAATGTGAGGGAAATTCTGTGGATCTGAACTGCACTGAATGGCCGGTTCATTCTCAGATTTTGATATTTGTTGGTGTGGGAGCGGAGGTCCCACAGGACTCCCGCAGCGTGAGCTCCAGCAGCTCGGAGGACTGCTGTCTCGCCAAAAAAACACTAATGGCCTCTCTCATTCTGCTTCCACCTTCATCAAGGGGCTTCATATTAACCAATGCTCTTTCAACTGAAAAAACAAGGCACAAAGACTCGCTGGCCCTCCCCCGCTGGCAGCACTCTGAAAGAGTCGCACAATCTTTCACAAAAATGCAACCGGTCACCTTGAGAAAGGGCTACTGGAACACTTTTAAAGTCTTGCTGGGTTTTCAATTTTCCATCTTCATTCTAGCCTGCTTTATAGTTTTGATTCTTCTGATATCAGCAGACGCAAGATTATTTACACAATTTAGTTCTAAAATTAAACATAAATGTAGATGTTAAAAGTAGCTGTGAAAATCTGAAAATATTGTGTGTTTTAATAGAAACATGGTTCTATAATGGTATGTATTATTTGCTGTTGTAAATTAATTACGTATTCCTTTCAGCTGTAATTCAGCCTCTCACTCAGTGTCACTCCCACTCTCTGACTCTTAACGTTAACCAAAAAGCTGTGAGCAAAGAACCAAATTATTTAGAAACTGCTTAAGGAAAATTTAGACTTTTCTAAAGAGGCTACCAGAAACACTGTAATTATTCAGTCTGCTATTATTATGACAGATAATTTAACATTTTTCATTTAATTAATGTTATTTTTCACATCTCATACTTTTATTTTGACCAGATAATGGGAATAAGTGTAACACTAGCTTCATCAGTGTAGGACTAACACAATCAGTATGGGATAGACTCAATAAAAATTGAAATTTTTCCCTTATCCACTACACAAGACAGCTTACACTTATTTTTATTGATGTTCTGCCACTTAACTATGGCAGAAACCTTTGCCTTTCAAATGAAATGTGGCAGACATATTTTCAAATCTGAAAAAACAATTAAATTAATTTGACATGTGATAATAAAATATTTACAATAACCAATGTGGCACAGATGCCTGACATGAAGTTACAGCCTTTACTTTTACACACAGACACACCCTTTGCTTTAACACATCTTTTATTTAATCATTTTATTATTTATTCTTTTATTATTGTTTAATTTAATATTCTTAACACCATAATAATATACATGAAACTAAAATTCACTCAAAAGTCACCATTGTGAAATAGTTGTTTCAGAAGGAGGTCACAGACACACACATACACACTACACATTAATTGATAATGAAATTAATGTTTAGGGAAATCTGACTTTCACTGTGCTTGGCATGCGACATATTAAAATGTATCAAACTGAATAATAAAAGACTGGGATATTCTACAAAAAAAGTTTACGACAAACAATTTCAAAACATTCACTAGCTTTTACCTACTTCAGTAGTTCGTACACAACAATGCAAAATGACATACAATCACAACAAGGCTATGCTCACACTAGTCATTTAATGTGACCTAGATCTGTCTCGGTGTCTCTTCTCTGTCATTCTAACACACACACACACACACACACACACACACACACACACACACACACACACACACACACACACACACACACACACACACACACACACACACACACACACACACATACTCATGCAGCTAGTAATGGAAAAAACTTTGTTGTTTTAAATGAAGAATTATACCATATTGGTATGTTTGATCTCATGTGCAACCAGGGGACTACTTCAAGGAAACTGATGTGTTACCATTTTCATTCTGAAATCACTCATTACATTATCATCTAAATGTGTTTCAGGAAATTCTTCTGCATGAAATTTCCTACGAAAGAGCTGTCTCAAACATGATTTTTATTATGTGTGGCATTTACATGGTTTGAATGGAGAAGAATAAAAATGAAAATTATCTGTCCTTAAAGAGTGTTCTTCTTTTCTGTTTTCATTGGTAATTTTTTTTGGTAACTGTGCCTTCAGTTCAGCGTTAACAGCTCATTTATAGGCCATTTTAGTTCAAGACTGATGTGCCTACCTCTCTTTAATGTTCAACATTTACGCAACTAGTATTCAACACCCATGCTAAATAAGCTTGTTTTTAACTGAGCATGGTAACTTTGTTAAAATAAACATTATTTTGTCCTTGTTATAATTACTTTTTCCAGCTTCATTGTGCCAAATAATGAAGCAAAAGCTTTTTAAATAACTGTGGTCATGGATTTTCCTTTGCTGGCAAATTACAGCATAAAATAGGCTCCTCTTAGCCACTGGGCCCTTCTCTCAGTAAAGGGAATGAATGTATAGTGTGTTGAAGTGTTTGCCTACTCTGCACTGAAAGCAAGCGAAGCAGGGGAATCACAATGATTGGCAAGTGGCGTTTTCCTCTCTCAAGTTCAGTGCACACATTGCGTGATATAGCTTTGTGGAAGTAATGAGTATTTCTGTGTGAAACCCTTTAAAGTAAGGGTTTCAGCCCAAATGTAGTGCAAAAGAGCACCCAGTCGAGTGATGCGTTTGCACAGGCAAAATCAGAGAGATGTTACCAACAAATGAATCCACTTTCCAGGACTCCACCGGTCTGACAGAGCCTGGCAACTGGAGGTCTTGGTATCAGTGTCCAGAAAAATTGAAGGCCATAATTTATTTGAGTGTAAATATGGTCATAAGGTCAAATAATGGTGCAGGGACATATGGTGTGAAGCTCAAAACATTTTTGCATCTGCATCATATCAAAACACAGCCACAGAGAAATGCAGTCGCAGTCTGAACGCAGTCCAACTCCAGAATTTACACCGTCCCAACCAGCTCAAGTCACTGGAAGTGATGCAGAATCAGAGGATTTAAATCAAACAACTTACATTTGAACTGAAATGTACAGAATAGCTTAAAATTTTCAAATGCATTCCACAAATCAAAGCTCTGAGACAAAGAACCCCGAAAGCAAGGACAAATAATGCAGTGGTCTGATGGAAACCTTTCAGAGACCGATATAAATCATTTAATGACAAATATTATCAGAACCCAGGTTTGGATCATCAGAACAGCAGGCTCAGCGGTTCTGCCTCCGGTTCCCCACTACCCCAAGAGTGTGCAGTTTCAGCCATGTTTCCACACCTCAGTGTACCCTCAATTCACTCAATATACACCTGTAACACATATGCCTTTTAAACATTAGAATACACAGATCACTACAAAATTACCAAACCTTTTCAACATTTCTTTCTGGTTTTGAATTTTAGCTCATATTTTTGACTGAGTAGATGTCTAAGAACATAGGAACTACTCAGCTCTTATTGATATATACCAACACACTGCTGGTTCATCATGCACACAGAAATCTTATTGTGAAAATACATGAGACTTGTATTCTTCCCACTATCACACATTCATTTGGAGAGGAAGAGAGGCCAGATCTACCTCCTGCTAATCTTCTGAAGCCCTGCAGTCCCTGGAGCTTTCTGAATATATAAACAACCTTCCTTCCCCTCCGTCTCACAGCCTGGTTTCCTTGGCAACTGTGTCAGATTAGTTGAGGAGGGGAAAATGTGCTTTCAGAGCTGGGCTGGACACATGAATGACCCACTCGCACTCAAAGCTTTCGGTTTCCTGTTCTGCGAATATAAGGTGAACGTGTTTCTCTGTGCCAGTTTCTCCAGAATTTTTGGCTTTTCATTGAATCTAATGATAAGATTGTATCGGCCTTCTGTGATGGCCAGACTACAAAACCACAGCTCACCTTTAGATGTATTCAGCTCTCAGCTCGTTTCCATGACAACCAGGTCTGTAGCAGTGTGAGTATGTGTATGTGTGTGTGTGTGCGTGAGGTGGAGTGTGTGTGTGTGTGTGCGTGAGGTGGAGTTCGTGTTTGTGTGTGTGTTTGGTGGGATGTGTGGTGTGTGTGTGTGTGTAAGTAGCTTGCAGCTTCTGGAAGCCTCTGTCAAGTTTCAGGATGAGAGAACTGAAAGCCATCATGAAAGTGTCTGAACTTATCACTTATCATGCAACAGGTAAACAGCAGCTTAAAATGACCTAATTATTATATTATATATTATTATATGAGGAAATACTCTCCCATAATCTTCTTGTATACTATACTATAGTATACACCAGAGCAGAGTCACGTATAACTCATTTCTCTCCCTCCCTCTCTCTCACTCACACACACACACACACACACACACACACACACACACACACACACACACACACACACACACACACAACACACACACACACACACACACACACACACAATATCATTACACCTTGATTCTGATTAAGCCCTCATTTGGTTGTTGACACTCTTAATTGAAGGGTTGAGGCATATTGGATTTAGTGCTGCAGGAACTAACTGGTTTACTCACCATCTGTCTGCCTGAACAGGATGTGATTGTTGATAGCTTTAAATCTTTATCTGTGATGGTTACCAGAAGTGTTCCTCAAGGATAAGTCCTTTTTACGATTTACATATACAGTACAGAATGAGGCATCTGTGATTCCAAAATTCATTTAAATGCTGACCTGAAATGACACTACTTTTTGCATCCATTGCAAATAAAAGCATTTAAAGATAGACACCCTAGTTCTATTTCTTTTCAGTCAGCTCTTTATTGGTTGCAGCTCATCTTCAAACCTCAAAAAATAAACATATTTTTCATAAACATAAGTATGACACCCCTTACCATATGACATGAAAATAGTCACAGGTGTACAAGTTAGGAGCAAGTTTCTTCTTTAAAATGATCAACATGTCTTGCTTTAAAATGCACATTTACATTGAGGTAAAGAAGCTGAAAGTATAAACTGGGCTTCTGTTTTTAGAAATACAGCTTTTTTTTCATCTGAGGCCAGAAGACATTCAGTCATGATTGATTATTGCGACACTATTTTTATGCCACTTTTAGCTTTACAGGTTTTAACCAGTCCGTGTCACAGAGTGGTTCCTCACAAGCGCCAAACCGTTAAGCCACCACGGTCATCTTTCTGCTGGGACTGCTTTAACTGCAACTCATCTGTGAAGATCAACGAACTGGTATCTGTTTACCTACAAAGACATTGCTGGAAAGCTCCCCGTCCACTTCTGCTCTCTGTTATCTTGGAATTCCTAAAATTATCGATTGTGGTAGGAAAACTGGTACTTTCTAATGTCCCCATCTCTGCAGACTTTCGGAAAACTGCATTTAACTAACCCTTGAACCAAAAAGCTGGAATCATCTTCAAAACTAACATGAACAGCGGAAGGTAATGCCATTCAGAAATGATAAATATTTTACCCTTCTTTTTTTACTGAAAAGTGTACCAAGCTTTCCTCCATTGTTTATATTGCAACTTGCCTTATTTCCATTCATTTGTCTGGTCATAACAATGTTACCAGGTGTATATGTACGAGATGTTAAAGAGATGTTCATTTTAATGTTAATTCCTGGTTAAAAAAAAACAATAAATAAACTACACTACACATGCACAAGTATCAAACATTTGAACAGGCAGCCCACCTCTTCTTTACCATTCTCTGTACCATGAATAGAGCACCCTCTACAGAAATCCAAGAGAACAACAAGAACAGGCTTTAAGATCAGGCATCCATGATCAGAAGGCTAAAACCACAGATTCTGTTCAGACCCTTCCTCCTTCAGAGCATTCACTCTTAAAGCACGAACCCCTCTGTCGGATCACAGCCAAATTACTGTGCTTCTCAAAAAGACAGAAGATAACACAAACAGACACACAAAGCACAGCAAGCCGTTCAATATTCCTAAACCATACAGGTGAGCCCAAAACAGCACAGAAGAATTCCAGAAAGCAATCAACAGTCTAGCTGTTCAAACACTATTAGACATCTCTCTAGATACTACATACTTTCAACTTCAAAAATATCCCAACTGAACCAATCAAAAAACATATCAGAATACCATGAGGATGGTAGGTTTGAGTCGGACTGTAAACTAAAAGAAAAGAACTTTATCAATTCAATAAAATAAAAAAAATGAAAGAACATGATCAAATCAAAAACAGAGATCCAAACAATATAGAGTTAGGCCTTATCTACTGTAAAATTCTAAAGCAATATAAATGTACACTCTGAAACAAAAAGGTACAATATACCAGCAAACAACTGAAACTAACTGAAGAGTCCATTAATTCAAACCATTTCTGGGAAAACTGAAAGAACCTTCAAATCAAAACCTATAAAACTGGCTTTACAAAATGGAGACATATAGATTAATGTTTTTGAATCACAGTATGAATCAATAACATTTTCCATACATTCAGAACATCATCATATTCATGAAAAACTAAAAAATTTGGAACTGGGTATAAAATATTATCAAAATCCACTGGACTCTCCCATTATTGAGGATGAGTTCAGAACCTAAAACCTAAAAACAGAACCTAAAAAAAATCCTGCTGGCCAGATAGCATTATAAATGAAATGCTGTAATATAGCAGCAACAAATTCCAAGTGGCTATCCTTAAGTTATTCAGTTTGGCTCTGAATGTAGGTTATTTCCCTGACACTGGAATTAAGGACAAGAAAAATCTGACCCTAACAATTACCGAGGCATTTGTGTGAACAGTAACCCGGGGAAGGTTCTCTTTAGCACTATTAACACAAAATGAACAGACTTCCTTAAGAAGTACAACATCTTGAGTAAAAGCCAAATTGGATTCCTACCAAATTGCTGCACGTCTGACCACATTTACACCCTGCACACCCTAATTGACATATAAGTTAACCAAAAAAATGGGAAAATACATGCTTGTTTCATACATGTCCAAAAAGCATTGATTGAATTTGGTATGAAGGTCTATTTGACAAGGTTATTGAGAGTGATGTAGTGGTAAAACCTATGAAATAATTAAATCGATGTACACAGACAATAAATGTGGAATTGCAATTGGTAACAAAAGAACACATTTACTTACCCGGAGACATGGGGTGCATCAAGGTTGCAACTTAAGCCCAACGCTATTTAACATATATATGAATGAATTGGTCAGTAAGTTGGAGCAATCTGCAGCACCTGGACTCTTTCTTCACAATTCAGAAATTAAATTCCTGCACTGTGCAGATGACCTACTTCTGCTGTCACTCAAATGGGCTACAAATGAACCTGAATCTGTTAGTGACCTGGGCCCTGACAGTTAACATGAAAAAGACCAGAATCATGGCTTTCCAAGAAAGATCCAAATCTCAGGAAACAAATCAAATTTCACACTTGGAAAAACTCCATAGAAAAATGCAAGCAATACAACTATTTATCTATCTTGCAGTGGATGAACAATTACCTTATATGGCAGTGAAGTGTGGGGCTTGCAAATTAAAACTTTGCAAAATGGGACAAACACCCAGTTGAAACCCTGCATGCAGAGTTTTGTAAAAAATCTTACATGTACAAAGAAAAACAACAAACATTGCACGCAGGGCAGTATTTTGGAAACATTTAAAAAACAGTGACCCCCACTCATGTCATTAGAAAGCCCTGAAATACCAAGAGCTGAGCAAAGAAAAGTGTCCTCTCAGCCAGCTGGTCCTGACACTCAGTTTACTAACCAATACTAACAACCCACAGCCTCACGATAAGCTAATATGAAATCAATTCAAGTCAACCAAATTATAACCAGCCAAAAACAAAATTACATCACCCATTGGGATGCACAAACACAAGCTTAAAACAAAATGCAAAGCTATCTGGCACTAAAAGGACACTACACTCTGGCATATTACTTGACCACAGTGACTGACAAAAGGCTAAGACCACTTTGGCAAAGCACAGACTCAGTGAGCACAGCCTGGCCATCGAAAAAAAAGGTGAAAATCATGGCTACCTATTGAAGAATTGCTCCCTAAGGGAGGTAGAGACAGAACTGCACTTCACAACAAAATGAGAAAAATATCAGGAAATCAGGAATATATTCAACTAAATTCAACCAAATCTGTAAATCTTTCAACAACCTCCCCGACCAAGACTAATTTAAAATGTTATCGGCGGAGAGAAAGGCGCACTGCACACTCGCGGCACAGTTTCTTGCAGCCTGCAACAGTTTGAGGGACAGTGAGTGACACAACACACTCCACAAACCTGTATGCACCAGCTCAATGCTCTGCACTATGCACACACACACTCACATTATCGTACACATACAAACACACTTTTAAGACCTGTTTGTTAGGGTTTTTTTCTTCTTTCTCTCACATGCCCACACACACCTGTTACTGTTCTATTTATGTTAATATTTCTATTACTGTTGTTGCATTTCTATTACTACCGTTTCTATTGCTTTGCAACCTAAGCTTTGGCAATGCAAATGTGTACTTTTGTTGTGCTTAATAAAGCAATTTGAATTGAATTTAATTGAGAGGGTGGAACAGACACTGAGAGATGAGGGAATAGACACTGTGAAAGAGAGAGGGGGAGCAGACAAAATGCAAGACCGAGAGAGAGAGAGAGAGAGAGAGAGACATTTTATTGGAGTTTGTTAAAACATTTTGGGAAAGGTAATCTTCAGACAACCCTTCACTCAAACGCCAGTATCCGTCCAATCCGGTTGTCTACGCAGGTATTATTAATTTGCCACATACCTTCTCTCCACACTCTCTATCACACTTTCTGTTTCACACTGTCTCCCTCCCCCTCCCCATCTCCACCTTCAAGCCTACTTCCCTTTCTTCTGTTTTTTCACACTCTCTTCAAACAGTCAAGGGGGGCTTCACTTCATCCTAAAGACAGTGAGGCATGACGCTGCCCCCCTGGACTCCAAGCCCAAGATCAATGTCCACACCAATATACAACTCGCTACATCATAATAAACTCCTTCCAAACAAATTCATGTTGCCTGAAGGTTCATTCTCCGGAAAGCTGAATTTGTTGGCATTTAAAGTTGTACATCTGCTGTTACTAACAATCTCAAAAAAAACTGCAATCTTTCATTGTTACTCCTGGAATAAAAAAACTGCTGTCCTCCACCAATAGATCGATATAACAGCTTTTTTTTTAACAATCATTTGGAATGCTTAAAATCAGGAAAATGAGTATGTGAATGACAAAAAAAAACAAAACAAATCAGCATTTTACAGCAGTATGTCAGTTACACAACCTACTGTAAGATTTACTTTCAGTATAATTTTGTTTTACTATGATGGTGCTGAGAGAGCACTGTAGGGAGATAACTCTTGCCCCAGAGGAGGTTTTGGCTGCGTTCCAATACTCAAATTCTTCTCCTCCTTTCCTCTCCTCCTTTCCTCCGTGCCCCGGAAGCTGATTATGTGTCCTCCTTCCCTCCACTGTTCCAAACGAAATCTCGCCTCCTCTTTTCCTCCTTTCTCGTCTCCTCCTTTCCTCCAAACGAAGGAAACATTGATGTAGCCTACTGCAAAGTCTTTTCACATTTCTGGGTGACACCATTGTGCTCACGACCAGTCAGGTTAAAAGAGCATCCCACAGAATATTTTGATTGGCTTTGGTATCCTCAGAGTCAGTCGAAATTATTACTTCATCAATAGCCGACGTCGACTTTGATGACGGACGAATTGGATTAGCTGTTCCAATTTTCGATTCATCTCCTTTCCTCCACTTGTTTGCTCCCCTCCTTTCCTCCACATATTTCCGGCATATTTCCGGGGTAGGAAAGGAGGGGAGGAAAGGAGGAGATGAGAAAAAAAGTATTGGAACGCAGCCTATGTGTGTGTGTGTGTGTGAGAGAGAGAGAGAGAGAGAGAGAGAAAGGGAGTGAGTGTGCATGTGTATGCGTGTGTGTGAGAGATATACACACCCTAGCTGAAAAATATGTTAATCAAAACACTTTTTTTTTAATTGCACACTTCATAGACTTTTAAAAAGTTTTTGGTTCACTTTGGCATATTGGATTATTCTACAAAGTCCTGCAAAGTGGTGCAGGGTGTAAAACATATGACATAATCACATCAATGTACACAGGAAACAAGTGTGGCATAAAAACTGGCAACAGATCTGTTCATCCAGGGGCGCAGGATCTATTCAACATTTACATTAATGAATTGGCCACTTTGTTCGAGCAATCGTCAGTACCTGGTCTCACCTAGCAAGATAAAGATCTCAGATTCCTACTCTATGCAGATGACCTGGTTTTACTGTCACCTATAGCATATTTGTTGCAGCACAGCCTGTTTGTACTGCATTCATACTGTCAGACCTGAGCCCAGATGGTAAATTTGAAAAAGACAAAAATAATGATTTTCCAAAAAAGATCCAGGGGTATTCGAGAAAACAGTTTTTGTAACAAACCCGAGTTTGTTAAGCTGGAGTTGACAGAAATCCGAGGTTTTCCTTTCCAGAAACCAAGATTAGATCAACTCTAGATCAGTTACTATGGCAATTTATGCTGTGAAGCTAGCCTGCTTGGGATCAGGTTTACTTTATAACTAAACCTGAATTACTCATCAGAATACGTGTCGAGCCTGCAGAATTTAGGTAGGAGAAAGCTGTCGGACAGATTGTGCCCTGTTCTTGGTGATCCTATCAACAATGAAGCTCAAATAATTTGAGATTATAGATTAGTGATTAGAGACCGATTAGATATTTTATCATTCCCTGGTGACTATCCTTTCGAACTTTATAGTCTTTCTGCACAATTAATCATTTATTTGAGCAACATTATCCAGCCTCACTTTTAAAATGTTACTAATCGTGGATTCGACCTCAGTTTGATGCCAATTTTATACAATGCCCTTTTTTTGCATTGGAGATGCAGACACATTAACTGTTGTTAATCACTCTTCTGCATTGGAAGATAATATGTGATGCTGCCCACACTATTACAAATGTGTTGAAGCCAAGTGGCCAGGCTCCATCCATGTGACTTCTACAGTCACCCCAGAAATGGTTTGTGACAAGTTCCGTAATGCCACAATTAGAGGAGAGGACACAATTAGAGGAGTAAACACCCAGCCAAATAAACGATAGAGCCAAAGGGAGACCACATTTAAAAACAAATAAACATTCATTCTCCAATTAACCTCCCATCTCCCAGCAGTCATGTATAAAGACAAATGTATTTATATTTTGTTTTTAGTCTTCTTTGTTTCCTACAAATAAAAATGTTCTAATATTCCTTTTCATAATCTACCAACAATGAAGTTAATTATCCATCCGTCATCTTTGTTTAAGGATTTGTCATTGGTTTATGTGAATTGAATAAGTTAGATGCCACGTTATATAATGTCATTGTGTTATTTTAAACTTGTTTACTCTGTCAGTAATTTTTCCCCACACTAAATCACACTCTTTCGCTGCCGCGGCTTGTTACTTTTTCCTAAAAGATGAAGTTGTAGGCTGCATAAGAAGACATTAATATTTCTAGTGAAAATGCTCTGAGCTTTTTTGACTCCTTTCCATGGTGCATCCTGTTACCTTTGCTCCATTGATAATGACTTTTTACTTTCACCGTGAACGCGTTTCAATCAGGTTCAGCTTAGTCAGAATTATTTGAACTAATTCTACTTGGCTACTCTGGAACCAAAAACTCAGGGTATGTTGCTTCAGGATTAGGGTTTGTTAAACCACCTTTCCGATAAATCCCCCCAGATCTCAGAGAAACAGATGTAATTTCACATTAGGGTCATTTCACATAGATCACTGCAAACAATATAACTATTTATGTCTGAACATAAGCTGTACCGGAAATTTAAACCTTGCAGTAAATGAACTGAAAGAGAAAACACATAAGGCATTCTATGCCATAAAAAGAAAAAATTTATTCCAGTAATAATTTGGCAAAAGATTTTGAATCTGTAATTGAACCAATTGCCCTATGATTGCAGTGATGTGTGGTATCCGCTTACAAAGCAAGATTTTGCTCAATGGGACAAACACCAAACTGAAACTGTGCATGCAGAGTTATCTTACAAGTAAAAAGAAAAACAACATGCAATGCATGCAGGTTAGAATTAGGCAGATACAAAAGATACAGATAAAAACGGAAATTAAATTCTGGAAAAACCTAAGGTGCAACAAACCCCCACTCACACCATTACAAAGGCTTGCAATGCCAAGAGCTGAACCCAGGAAAGAGTCCCCTCAGCCAGCTGGTTCTGAAGGCTTGTCCCAACACTAACCTCTGCTAACACCATGCAGCCTCAGGACGGCTGTACTCCAACACAACCGATTAGAATCAACCAAATTATTAAGCAACAAAAACAAAATTGTGTCACTTATTGGAATCTCAAACATAAAATCAATGCAAATTAGCATGCTAAAGTAAAATAAAGGCCCTAAAAGAAGATTATACTGTTGCAGAATATTTGACCACAGTGAAAAATTATAAACACAGAAAAACGGTGACAAAATACAGGCTCAGTGAGCGCAACCTGGCCATAGAGACCGGCTGACACCGACAAACCTGGCACCCCAAAGAGGAAAGTCTGTGCTCCCACTGCAAGCAACAGCAGATTGAGAAAAACACTTCCTCAATAAATGTGAAAAATACAATTCAATTGGAGACCAAAACTATCCTAAATTTAAAATAAAACACCCAAACTTCCAGTCCCTACCTGACAATCAAAAAGTACAAATCCTCCTTGGAGAGGAAAGGATGGAGAGATAGAAGTGACCCAATTCTCTACAAATTGTCAATGTTCCAATTACTGCTATTACTCCTAATGTTATTATGTATTTACTTTCATTTTAATTATTTCATTGTCCATTGTTGTCATTGTTGTTGTCAGTTGTTTAAGAATTATTATATTGTATGCTTTGGTAGAACACATTTAAATATATGTTATACCAATAAACTTTGAGTGTTTTGAGTGTGTGTGTGTGTGTGTGTAAGTGTGTGTGTGAGTGAGACAAACTGCAATTAAAAGCATTTAAAGCCCAAGTTATGAAAACAGCCCCCGCAGTCAGCTGGTACTAAGGCTCACAAACCCATTAGCGTCACTAACTCAAAGCACACACCAGCTTCAAACCAGCCCTGCTTACCAGCAAACAATCAGATTTAACCAAACCAAAGCCTCAAATTTGGAATACTGGGATGGAACTAAAACACAAAACAAACTCAACTGTTATCAGGCCCTGAAAAGAGATTACTCTTTGCTTTGTATCTCTGACAGACCAGAGATAATCAGCTAGAGAAAAATCCAAGTACAGGCTCAGTGGCCACTCGTTAGCTAAAGGCAGACGCTGTCAAACATGGTTCCCAAAAGAGCAACAGAGATTCATTGTGGAGAATTCTCACACATAAGGAAAACATTCTTCAATGAACTAAAATCATACCTAACTTTTCCTCCCTCACCAAAGAGAAACAACTTGCAATTCTCTTTCGAGAACGACTGTGTGAGCAAGCTGTGGCACAATATATTTTAGCCTGCCACCACCTGAGGGACATAGAATGAGCATAAACTATTGTAATACCATTGATACTGCCACCATTTTGATTAACAGCAGTAGTAATAATTATTCCAGTTACTGTATATACATACAATACAATATACAATACTGCAAGTATTGTGTTTAAATTGTATTTTGTTAATGCTTTGACAATATTTATATACATATGTCATGCCAATAAAGAATTTGAAAACTGAAATTTGATAGGGAATGTGTGTGTGTGTGTGTGAGAGAGAGAGAGAGAGAGAGAGATAGGGAGTGAGTGTATGTGTGTGCAAGAGAGAGAGAGAGAGATAGGGAGCGTCTGTGTGAGAGACAGGGAGAGAGAGAGAGTGTGTGTGTGTGACATATAGTGAATGTGTGTGTGAGAGAGAGAGAGTGTGTGTGTGTGTGTGTGCAAGAGAGAGAGAGAGATAGGGAGTGTGTGTGTGAGAGACAGGGAGAGAGAGTGTGTGTGTGTGTGACAGATAGTGAATGTGTGTGTGTGTGTGTGAGAGAGAGAGAGAGAAAGAGTGTGTGTGTGTGACAGATAGGGAGTGTGTGTGCGTGTGAGAGAGAGAGTGAGAGAGTGGTAGGGAGTGAATGTGTGCGTGGGTATGTGTATGTGAGAGAGAGAGATAGGAAATGTGAGTGCGAGTTGGGAGCAAGTGCAGAGTTTGTGAGATTCTAGTTCAGGTCCGACAGCACTGTTGGCTCACTGTTGCGCCAGGCGGCTGCTATTTTTACCCCTTCAGCAAGGAATCACTGCGCTCAGATTTGAAATGGCCATTTAACACTCCACTGACTCAATGTCAGTTATCCCAGCTTCTCTGTATGAAATTCATTTCGAAAAGAAAAGAAGGGAAAAATTCCATGGGGTCTGAGCTGTCCCTGGCGGTACCCTGGGAGGAATCACATGGGGGAGAGTGGTATCTCCATCAGATTTATTTCAGCTTCGCTCTGCCAGCCCATGCTTCTGCTACATCATCAAAACTCCACTGGAAAGAAGGGGATGCTGCCACTAATGAGCCCAATAATTCATATGAACACTTTTACCAAAAAAGGCAAGGCTGGGTGGACTTCATCAAGCTACTTTCTGAAGAGCTGTTGTGTGCCTTACATGCAATTAATCTCCTCTTACCTGTGAGGAGACACATTCTCCTAATTACACACAAACCACGTGACGGAGACTGGAGCTGTGCAGCTCCCTTATTGCATGCAATAAATCATCCAGTCTGCAGGCCTGCCCACATTTCACATAGACCAGTGGTGTGCAAAGCAATCTGTTTACTTCAAATAGTCTTGTCTTTAAGCAGCAGTATCTGACCAGATTAAAAGGATACTCCATTAGGTAGCTTCACATAAATAGTGCAGGCTTTGTCTGTGCTAGCTTTTTCTTATGCATGATGCAGTATAAATGCAGTGTCAGGTGAAACACACACACACACACACACACACACACACACACACACACACACACACACACACACACACACACACACACACACACACACACACACACACACACACACACACACACATAATGCAGTGTTTGCTTGAGACAGAGGGATGTACACACACATATAATGCTGTAATTTCCTGAAAAAAGGGATGCTCAAAAACACACAAGCATATAAAACTGTATTTGCCTGAGAATGAGGGTGCTCACACACACACATACACAACATACACACACACACACACACACACACACACACACACACACACACACACACACACACACACACACACACAGAAAGAGCACATGTTAAAGCGTGCACATGCACATGTGCATGCACACACACACTTGTTAGTGTGCAGGACAACACAGGTTTCCACATAAGGTTGTTCTGACTTGTCAATACCTGATTGGCCAACATTGCCACATGACACCTTCATGGGCTTAAGACTGTGCAGTGTAGTGCACACGAGCAGCAACAACAAAAAAAGAAAAGTAACATCACAGCAACCGTTTGAACTGGACAGTGGTCCACAGACAGGTGCATGATCCTATGTGCTTAAAATGATTTGGAGTACTGTCAATGGCTTTCAGTCTTATAACCCTTTCTATTGAGATCCACATTAGATAAATGCAGAACCCTCCCACCTCCCCCATGTGAAAATCCTTTTGATCTAAATGATGCAAGAGACAGAAACCCTCAGACATTTTGGCTGAAGAAAATCCCAACACCGTCCTCTGCTGCTTCCTCTCAAATGCAAAGACGCAATGTTAGTGGCACTAAAGATTCCTGAGTAATTATAACAAACACACGCAAATTCAAAACAACAGAAAGGACTTAAAGAGCTGCAGGCCCCTATAGTGGGATAATGCTGATGGCAAAACGGCTGTAGCATCCATTACTGCCTCATTAAAAAGGTGTCAGACACTTTGCTTCCAGACGCTGCCAGATGGCAGAGACACAAATTAAACTTTCACCTCCTCAAGCCTCAGAAAGCACACAAATCTCACAGCCTCCATAATCAGGGAAATGGTTATGAAAACATTTTAAAAAAATCTTTTAACATGTATCATATTTTACCCTGGTGCAGTAAGGAGCAGGTGTAAACACGGTTTGCAGTTCACAGGGAACCAAACCCCAAATTCAAATCAGGGGGTTGGGGGGGGGGTGGGTGGAAGCCACACATTCTCTAAACCCTAGACAAATTTTCTTTGTCATCTTGTCATCTTTGTCTTCCCCCTGCTTCTTATTGCAGAAGTTCCTGTGTAATTGTAGTGTGGTGGTTCACATGTTTGCCAACACACAGATGGCTACAACTTCAAAACCAGGCAGGAACAGCATTGAGCTGCAGCGTAGTATAATGGTTAGGAAGCTGGGCTTGTAGCTCAAACTTTACAGTGTAGTATAATGGTTAGGGAGCTGGGCTTGTAGCTCAAACTTTACAGTGTAGTATAATGGTTAGGGAGCTGGGCTTGTAGCTCAGAGGTTACAGTGTAGTATAATGGTTAGGGAACTGGGCTTGTAGCTCTGAGGTTACAGTGTAGTATAATGGTTAGGAAGCTGGGCTTGTAGCTCAGAGGTTATAGTGTAGTATAATGGTTACAGAGCTGGGCTTGTAGCTCAGAGGTTACAGTGTAGTATAATGGTTAGGAAGCTGGGCTTGTAGCTCTGAGGTTATAGTGTAGTATAATGGTTACAGAGCTGGGCCTGTAGCTCAGAGGTTACAGTGTCGTATAATGGTTAGGGAGCTGGGCTTGTAGCTCAGAGGTTACAGTGTAGTATAATGGTTAGGAAGCTGGGTTTGTAGCTCAGACCTTACAGTGTAGTATAATGGGATCAGAAATGGATGTACGTTGGACGTATGTTAGCATTGTATGTAGAAGTACACATGTACCATGTAGAAGACGTACACAATGTGGATATATTGTCTGAAGGTCACTATTGTACGCATGCAGCCGTTAGTGCTGGCAGATGTGCAACCAAGCATAATTTATATATTTGCATATAATTTCTTATTTTTTAATATCATACAGTACAAGTTTCGGATTTTGGAGCATTTCAGATTTCGGACTAGGGATGCTGACCCTGTAGTATAATGGTTAGGGAGCTCAAACACACTCAAACATACAGACACGCATATTCACATACGCACACACACACACACACAAACCCGTGCGTGTTGTCTGGGCTCTAGTTATCTTCCCTGTGGGAGAGCACATCTTGACTATGCTGCTTGATTATGACATGTGTTACCATGGAAACCAAACAGCACTGAGAAAGGAGAACAATGCTACTGAATAACAATGAGAGCCTTTAAAGGAGGGGCACACATCATTTTAAAACTGAAACTGCCACCTTACGTCTCTCTTTGTCAGACAAGTTATCAAACACTATTTTGAGGAAGGAATTAAGAATTAATTTCCCTATTTTATTTGAATAAAAAAGAACTAACAAGGTGTTTAACAGCACTGAGGCAAAATACATAAGAAAACATAAATACAAAGAACTAACAAGGTTTTTAATAGCAGTGGTGCTGTACTGAGCCTGTACACAGTACACTTACATAGCACAAACAAAACACACACAGAATGAACACCACACACACACACAGCTCTAACACAACACTCACAGCACTAATACAACACTCACACAGCCCTAACACAACACACAACCATCCATTACACAACACTTAAACAGCCCTAACACAACAATCACACAGCCATAACACAACACACACATTCATAACACAACAATCACACAGCCCTAATGCAACACACACACACAACTCCAACAAAACACCTACACAGCACTAAGACAAAAATACACATCCATAACACAACACTCACACAGCCCTAACACAACACACACACAGCCTAACACAGCACATACACAGCCCTAACACAAGACACACATTCATAACACAACAATCACACAGCCCTAATGCAACACACACACACAACTCTAACACAACACTCACACAGCCCTAACACAACACACAACCATCCATTACACAACACTTAAACAGCCCTAACACAACAATCACACAGCCATAACACAACACACACATTCATAACACAACAATCACACAGCCCTAATGCAACACACACACACACAACTCTAACACAACACCAACACAGCACTAAGACAAAAAACACACATCCATAACACAACACTCACACAGCCCTAACACAACACACACACAGCCTAACACAGCACTCACACAGCCCTAACACAAGACACACATTCATAACACAACAATCACAAAGCCCTAACACAAGACACACACACACAACTCTAACACAACACTCACACAGCCCTAACACAACACAACACACAGCTATAACACAACACTTACATAGCCCTAACACAACAATCACACAGCATTAAAACAATACACTCAGCCTGAACACAACACACGCAGCACTAACACCTACACAACCCTAAAACATCTAGACAGCCCTTATGCAGAGAATTACACAACAGTTACTCTTCTCAATAAACAACAGATACATATACAATATTAAACTTTTCATCTGATTTGTGATAAAAAAATGATGAACTGAATCTAATATTTTGGATTTGAATGGCTTATTCAAACCTCATGTCGAATCATTTAACAGTAGATAACACAGCCAGCTAAAAGTATAATTTTCAGACCATAATTATCATCTAGCTGCAGACTACTGGGTTGATTCACCAAAGGTTTGCATGTACAAAATCAAGTTTAAAACTGCAACCACATGCAAAGAATAACTTGGGACGTTAAACTGATGAGATATAAGGATGTATGTGTGTGTGGAAGATACAGATACAGAAACTGGAAGACACAGATTTTCCATTTTGTGGGTTATCTTGCATGAAAATGCAAAATATGGTGCTCTGACATTAGTTCATAAAATAGTGGGAGGAGGTCAAGCAAATAGACTACTTTAGCAGGAGTAATGTAATTTACTAAGCCTGAAAGTAGGTTTGGGAAAGATAACTGCATGCGCACTTTAGCACAAATGAAAAGTAGATGTTAATGGACACGCAACTGATAAGATGACAGCTGTCATTACAGTGAAACAGCCTACAGTCATTCTAACAATTAAAGACTATGGTGCAAAGAATGGGCCTTTTCAACTTGTGTACATCTTTCCAGAATGTCAGAGGCAAAAAATAGATACATACTGCCTGTCTAGCAATGTCATTTTTCAGCTTTTGGATGTAGCAGAAAATTACTTCCTCTGGTTTGTTTCAGCACAAAGAAGCTACTGATCTCTCAGTCCAGGCGCATTGTTCATAGTCCTTATCCATTTGATACTTTTCCCAGTCTCAAATGTCCAGCCATAACCAAACTTTATGAAGGATTATGCAACAATCCAGCTGCTACTTCCAGCTCCCAAAGATCTCATCAAACAGCCAAAAACCATGCCCAAATGTTTGAATCCCAATACTTACTGATTTTGTGACTCCCATTAAAGCAGACAGTGTCAAAAGTCAAGAGCTCTTCTAAACACACAAAATCCCTCATTTAAATATGGCTGCTCCCAGTTATATACTCTTAGTAACTCAACCTGTAATATTCAGAGTCAAAGAAAAAGTTTTAATTTGTCACATGCTCCTGAAATGATTGCTGCCACACTCCCCAAAACCTCTCATATTCAAACCTCATTAATCAGTCTCAAAGCCAGCCCACACCTTATCAGTCCAGAACCCGCTTATGACTGTTCCCACAAAAACTAAGTTATAACATTACTGCTCCCAGTCTCAGATAAACTCAAAAGCCAGCCCGCTCCTTATGACTCAAAGCCAGCCCACCCCTTACTGCTCCCAGTCTCAAAGCCAGACCGCTCCTTACTGCTCCCAGTCTCAAAGCCAGCCCACTTTATCAATGTTCCATTGGAATCAACCTCAAAGCATTATTTATTCATTTTATTAAAAACTGCTCCCAGTCAATTTCAGTCCAAATCAAAAAAATAAGTTTCATCATAAACTAAAATGACAACATGTGAGAAATACTGTACTTTATCAATGTTCCATTGGAATCAACCAACATTATTTATTCATTTTATTAAAAACCAATTTCCTCCAAATCAAAGTTTCATCATTAATGGGCGCTGTCGTGCGAAAATCGATCCCCCCTGACACAACAATGGGTTCTGAACAGCTGACATAGCTTCAGTTGCTATGACAACGCAGCGAAGACCTAACGTTTAGAACGTTAGGAGATTAAATCGCTAGCTCGCAGTTGTACACGAACACTACAGAATTTACTCTACCAAGATAGCGGGGTTAAATCACTTTAGAGCAGATTTACTATTAATGAGGATGTATTGAAGTTGATGGTAACTGAAAGTTTCTACACTAAAGCTGACCTTCAATGTGACTGTATCTGACAAGTTAAGAAGCTGTGCCTGACAGCGTTGCCTTGCCTGTATTATTGCTGGCATATCTAAATAGCTAGATATGTTATTAGATATTATATTGTTAGTCAGTTTAAAACTATTTTAAATTAACTAATCAAAATAGGGACTCAAATTCATGGATTTGTTTTTGACGTTACTTTCAGTGTTAGCAAACTTCCAGAGTTACACGACCTGGTTATGTAGATAGCATTTTAATAGTCGATATTTGAAAACTTAAACGTTTAAGGCCATCGATATTTCCGTAACTGATGCTCCTATATAACGGTTTGGCCAGTCTGTGGTGATAGTATGATTTGTGTGGTAGGATACATCGTTACCTTGAAGAGTGGATTTCTTTGCATCTCCCCGGATCACACGCTTCACCTTCTCTTATTTCTTATAGGAGAGAAAGAAGAAAATGTATTGTATCAAAAAGTATTTACCTTCATGTCTTAGTAAGTTAGCATAGCTATATTATAATACCGTAGTCATACATAGCTAGATGGTTAACTAGTTAGCTAGCGAACTTGAACAGTTCTACTCCATATAAAAAATATTTCTTATGATAACAGTCTTAACCAATGATGTTGTTGATAATAATAATAATAATGAGAATGGTGATCTCTTCGTACAGTAAATTCTGTGGCAAACTCATATAAAACTGCTAGCGATGTAATCTCGTAACGTTCTAAACGTTAGATCGTCCCTGCGTCGTATAGCAACGGACGTCAGCTGTTTAGAACCCATTATTGCCTCGGGGGGATCAATTTTCATGAAATTTGAAGACTGTTGTCAATAAAATCTACCAAATAAACAAAATTAAATTAATGAAACCAGGAATGAAATTCAACTTATTTAAGTTCATACAAATTTCAAGGAACTACAGTTGGGTTTGGCACCCGCGGGTTTTGAACAACGGTAGTTCAAAAATACTTTTTAAAAATCCAGAATATTCTCGAAAAAGAACAAATGAAATTCCCGTGCGCAGCGTATGCTAGAATACTGCAGTTAGTACGATTTACGTGGGTTTTTGCTGTTCTTATTAGTACATATAGGTGGGGTTTCAAGTTATAAACACATATAGGGTAAAAATGCATAATTTTATATGTGTCCTGAGCATCTACGGTTTTTGCACATCCACGGGGGTCCTGGAACCATATACCCGCGGATAAGGTCGGAAGACTGTACATTATACCATTACACCTCTTCCTGTTTCACCAGGGTATAAAATTGAGGTAACAGGCATGCAAACTCCTTTTGTCATCCAGCACCATGAAGAAAACAAAACAACTGGCAGTTCAAAAGAGACAGATGGTCATAGACCTTCATAAATCTGGTAATGGCAACAATAAGATCCACAAAAGATTAAATATACCACTTAGCATTGTCAGGGCAATTATTTAAAAAAAAAAAAAAGAACAGTTGAAAACCTGACAGGTAGAGGACACAAATGCATTTTGCCACTCAGGATAGGGAAGAAGATTTTGAGAGGAACAAGAATCACCATGAAGGAATTGCAGGCCTTGGTGGCATTTTGGGGTCACCAGGTTTCAAGAAGCAACATCAGATGCCTCCTCCATAGCCCATAGGCTCTTTGGAAGGGCTGCAAGAAGAAAGCCTTTTCTGACCCCAGCACTTACTTTTTTTGCCAAATGTCATTTTAATTATGACTGGGCGAAAGTGCTGTGGTCAGATGAGACCAGAATTGAACGTTTTGGTCAGATTAGCATCGCCATGTTTGGTGTTGAAACAGAAATGCATACAAGGAAAATACAAGTCTCATACCCACGTTTTAACATGGTGGTAGGTCAATGATGTTTCTGGGGTTTTTTTCTTATAGAAGTCCAGGGACACTGGTTAAGATCGATGGGTAAATGGAGTCAAGTATCAGATAATTTTGGTTGATAATCTGGTTGCCTCCACCAGAAGGCGGACACTTGGCCATAGGTGGACATAGCAAGACAATGACCCAAAGCACACTTCCAAATCCACATAGAAATGGTTCCAGGAAAATAAAATTAATGTTCTGCAATGGCCATCTCAGTCACCAGACCTCAATCCGATGGAAAACCTGTGTGCTTAACTGAGCAGGGCAGTTGATAAGCGCAAACCCAAGAGTGTGAATTATCCTGAAAGGATCTGCAAAGAGGAATGGTCAAAAATCATTATAGAATCAGAATTAGTATAGAATCAGCATTGTCAAACAGATTAGGAAAAGACTCCATGAAGTTATCTTTGTGGTTGCATCAAGCACTAAACCAGGGGTGCCAATAACAATGAAACCTTAATTTTGAGGAATTTGTTTATTTATTAAATAAATGTATTACTTTGGTTGGTTGCATTGGAGCATTAAATGCATGACTTTGGTTGGTTGCATTGGAGCATTAATAAATTACAATGCTCTTTGCATTTTGAGTTTCTGTCTAATGTTATTTATTTCACAGTATTTTAGTGCATTTCCAATAAGGGGTGCCACTAAATTCTGGAGCCCACAGTATTTCTATAATTTGAGTTTCCCTTATCCAAAATGCCTGGGACCAGAGGTGTTTCGGATTTTGGATTTTTTCTGATGTTGGAATATTTGCATGTACAGCCATTCCCCGACATATGCCCGAGTTCTGTTCTGACCAACCAGTTGTATCTCGAAATGGACATAAATCGGATGTATGTTAGCATGGCATGTAGAAGTACACATGTAGCATGTAGAAGATGTACACAATTCCAGGATATTTTCTGACAGTCACTATCGTACACATGCAGCCGTTGGCACCGGCAGATGTACGATCAAGCATAATTTCTATATTTACATATATTTTTTTTCTTTATTTTTTAAATTATACAGTATTTTTGTCTGTCTTATGTATGGATGGTCTTAAGTTGCATCGGTCAGATGTGGAATTTTCCACTTGTGGTGTCATGTTGGTGCTCAAAAAGGTTTGGATTTTGGAGCATTTCGTATTTCGGATTAGGGATGCTCAACCTGTATTTACAATTGCAACATTACATGGTCAGATGTCTCTCCTTTTTCCATTCTCTATGGGTATCTCTTTCAGCATTTACTTTGTGTTTTATTGATCAAATTATAGCAAAATGGAAAACCATGATCATCCCTCAGCTATTATAGTAAAATCTTAGGAGAATGAGGAATATTAGGAGAGTTTTGGATTATTTCAGTTTTCTCTCTCCCACTTGCTCTCTCTGCATCATAAGACCTGCACTGAGCCAGTCCCAGGAGCAGTGGCTGCATTACTAGCACAGCCTTCAGGGTTTACAGTCTGTAACATCTTTCACTGTAACCCAGAGCACTGTAGACAGAGTGCAAAACTACTAGGCTGCCTGCATATTCCACACCATTTTGAGCATGCAGACAGAATTTGTACCGCAGGAGACATAGCTTTTGGGTGCATTTCTGTTGATTTTCTGAATGCACAGGTGACAGCGTCTGTACAGTGCAGCTCTGATCTTCATTTGAAAGGAGCAATCTGTTCATTTGTCTTTTACAGCTTATGTCAGCGTCAAACTGCCCAAGCTTTTCTGCCTGCCACTTCAAAGCTCTCCTGGAAATCACATTTACTCTTGACAAGTTGTGTCTGCCTGTGACATTATCAAACCTGACAAGGAAGACTCTGTGTGCTCTGCCATTTTTTTTATTTCATGAGCGGCAGGATCCAGAAACACCTTTACCTATGCAGTTTCTGCTTCTGCCACAGCCAGTGCTCAACCTATGCATTCTCCGCCTCAATCTGTCCAAAAAAGGGCTGCTGGAGAACAGGTGATTCACACCGACAAACCAAGCATCTCTCTGAAGTTAATCCACTTCAGTCTCTTTGTACAGGAGGATTATCTTGGGCAGGAAGCTCTTAATGAGATCTTATTTCATACAGAAGGAGGATTTTCTGTCACAAAATCCCAATCCATGCTACCAGCACCTGCACCTATACCTACCTATACCCTATACTTAAACCGAGGTGACCGAGAATTTTTGGGAAGGGAGGACCAGGTGAACAGAGGATGCAGAGTGCAGTGGTCTTGCAGGACTGTGAGGTTTTGATAACAGATTGCAGATAGGACCATATAGTTTCTCTTGCTGCCCCAAAGACAAGGACAAGAGATTTGTATTGGCTGCTGTTGAAAGCCAGTGGAGAGACATGAGCAGGGGTGTGACATGTGCATATTTTGGCTGATTACGGACAAGTCAGGCAGTAGCTGCATACAAGTACATGGAGAGAAATGCATGGATTTTGTCAATATTTCAGAGAAGAGACAAAACTATTGCAACGTTGTTCCAAATGCTTTGTAGTCTGAGAGGGTGACATGATTGTTATCAAAGTAAATGAAGGGAGGGCACAGCCAGAAAATACAGAAGCTCAGTTTCAGAAAGATTTTCGTTGAAATGATGGGGCTGGTCATCCAGGTTGAGACTTCGGCTGGACAGGCATCAATGCATGCGGCAGCCTCCACCCTGGTGGGCAGGAGGGGAAGAATCAGCTGTGTGCTGTGAATTGAATAAAATCCAGAGATTAACACACCAAACTGTCCCTGGTGGGCAGGGGAAAAAGTATCAGTGTGTACTGTGAATTGAATTGAATCTTGCATCCACCCTGGTGGGCAGGAGGGAGAGAATCAGATGTGTACTGTGAATAAAATCATATCCTGAGATTAACACCCAATACTGTCCCTGGTACATAAAACAGTTATTCCTCTGCAAATTGGAGAGAATTTTAAATATTCATAACTCAAAAGTAATGACCCAAATCCATAAAAAAGCTCCTTAACGAAAACCACCTCTTTCTGCAAAGATAACAGATAAATCTCCACAAACATGCAACTGAACTCTACAAATATGCATTCCAAACAAGCACAGGCTATATGTGCACCACACTGGCGCATAGAAATGTGTGTTCACTTCTGCCTCATCATTATTCACCCTGTTGCTTCTTCACTTCCGCAGACTGACATTAATGAAGTGACTCTATAATAGACAGGGACTGGTCTATTGTGCGCACATTAACTCCTGGGGGGTAGCTAATGACTCAAAGGATTCTTGTTTAGAGGAGTATCACCACTTTCTGCCTACTTTTTCCATGTCTCAGTGATTGAGGATTAATTCACAATTTCAGCACAGTGCATTAGACATTTGACTGAATAATTCCCTCCCATGTATGGCCTCTATCAGCCATTCAGAGTGGGCAATGAAGCATCCAAACATATGCCAGAACTCCACATACATAGGTTTATAAAATGTGGCTTTTTATTTAAAAAAATTAAAAACTATCCAAATCCTTGATGTGACAGTGAAAGGACTGTATTATCTGGTGTGATAGGGAAAAGGCTGTATGAGATATGGTGCGATAATGAAACGGCTGTATGATATGGTGTGATAGTGAAGAGGCTGTGTAATCTGGTGTGATAGTGAAAGGGCTATATGATCTAGTGTGATAATGAAAATGCTGCATGATATGGTGTGATAGTGAAGAGGCTGTGTAATCTGGTGTGATAGTGAAAGGGCTATATGATCTGGTGTGACAGTGAAAGGGCTATATGATCTTGTGTGATGATATGTGAAAAGAGCTCTGGTGAGACAGTGAAAGGGCTATGGTGTGATAGTGATAGTTAAAAGGCTATATGACAGTCTGGTGAGACAGACATGGTGCGAAAAAAGGGCATTGAATAATGATCTGGTCAAGATATGATTCCATGTGATAGAAATGAGAGGACATTAGGGTCCAGGCACAGTTAGTTCTGTAGATACTTGTGATAGTCCTAAATGCTGTATTAATTAGGCTAGTCTGACCATTGATATGGGTTTAGTGATTCATCATTTTTCATATACACAACTGTTCAGAATATTCTGTTTAAATTCTTTTAGTGTAAGAAGCTCACCACCATTATTTCTATACATCTGCTGCAGGGTACTGGAAGTGCCAGAGAAGCTTTCATTTTAAATGAGTCTCTTGTCTTCTTAAGAAATAAGAAATCCTTTAGTCCCCAAAGGAAATTTGTTATCCTGTTTCTACCAGTATGACATTTTCATAGGATCAAACACCTTATCGTAGTTCTCCAGAGAGCCTTCATCACAGTAGCTCTGATATTGTTACTTCCATATTTCCCTGCAGATTCTGCTCCTTGATAGTGTATATTTCCTGGCTGGTATTCATAAGATCTTGATACATCTGTGTGTGTACCAGAGAGACAGTGTCAGGCAATTTAATCTCATGCCTGAAATGCATGAAAAGGCTTGTTTTGAGCATGATTTCTGTTCAGAATGAGATCAGAAGCAGTAAAATACAGTATTACTGTGCATTAATATGAATAAAAAGTGCTGTATGAACATGCTGCAATCAAACAAATAGAGCCAGGTATAAGAATCAATGTTATCAACAGTGGCAGACAGTGTAATGAAATGGAGGAAGAACAAACTTTACCTCTACCCGTTTTCATCCTGTCCCCATTTATCCTGCTACAGTAGAAAAAGCAACAGCTTACAGAAATATCAACATCAATCAACACAGAGTAAATGTTTGCCAGTTTAAATCTGTGATATTATTGTTCTTCTGTACAAAACCATGTGGTGTTTGTCATCCCACACATTAATTAGAGCATAACTGGTGGGCCTCTAGATGGAGAATGAATATATATAATGGTACAATGTCCAGTGAAAAATCCCACATTTTCATTCCAGACCCAGCCAACACAGACCACCAAACACAGTGACTAACTGCACTGTTCTGCATTTCAGCAGTAAATTGTCATAGAGATGCATGTAAAAATGGTTCACAGTGTATGCACATATGACTCAACACATCAACATTCAAATGCACAAATAAATAGACATGCAATACACAAAATATTGTACTGCTGACATTAATGTGCAGTGCTTACAAACAAAGGCACTATTCAACATTATCCACTTCTGCAAGTACAGAGAAAAAGTGTAAGAATGATCTCTGGACAGATGAGCCGAAAATCTTTTGGCCTTAATGAGCACAGTATTCCAGTAGTAGAACACGGGGTGGGATGCCTAGTTTGGGGCTGCTTTGTGGCCTTGGCCATTATAGGCACTTTGCAGACGCTCTTATGCACTGTGAGTTTTAAGTCACTCTGGATAAGTGAGGGATGAAAGTGCTACAGGTGGAGTAAAAGTCCCAAGTGCCAGTTCGGACATAAGCATAGACTATAACCCTGTTGGGGATGCTTTGCTGCCTCCGAACCAAAAAAAACTCACCATTGCACAGGTGATCATGAACTATGCATTTTTACCACAAGAGTGATGTTGTCAGGTCACCCTCAGTGAGTGGAGGCCATGCTATCAGACCACTGCTCAAAAACCAGAGTAAAATGTTTTAAAAAAGAATATTTGACTTGGATCGTTCAAGTCAAGAGATAAATCTATTGACATGTTCTGGCAGGACTTGAAATCAAGCTGGTCAGACATAGATGCTTACAAACAGCACAGCTGAGATGATTCTGCAAGCAAGGACAGGTTAAAACCACTTATAGCAAATGCAAGATATAATGATTAATGTCTGATAATAAACAGCTCAAGGAAATGTTCAGTGGAGATCAATGCTGCTCAGGCATGTGCCACCATTTACTGAAAGCTCATACTTTTGCACACAATAATATTTAATGTTGGATATTATTCATAATTAGATTTTTTAAAATCTATCTTTCATCTATCTTTCTTATTGAGATTATCATCAATCTTTCTTATTGAGATTGATGTGTTAAAAAACACATAATTCAAAGGGGTTATATATAATTATATTTACTTGTTCAATGAGCCATCGATGCTTGTTGAGTTAAAGAAAGCTGAAGACTTCCCAGCACTTCTGAATTGTGACTAACACTAGGTGACACTGTTGTGCTACAAAAAGCACTGAGATACAGGGTGTGCATTGCAGATCATTTCCAGCAGGAGGTGTGCTCAATGTCTGCTGTTGCATGATTTTGTCTTGTGCAGCATGACAGTTATTTGAGTAGATTTGTGTCTCATACATAGGAGTTATAAAACAATTAAAAATACAATAGTCTGATGCATACATTTATTGCAATCCAAACACAGTCATTGAATCCTGTTTATAAACAAACAATCCTTGTGCTGCTTTTACAGTCCTACTGAGTATGACCTACTTATTAAATTTCTTTATTGAAAGATTATGAAAGACTACATGAAAGTCTATCACTGTGTGTGTGTGTGCATGTGAGTGTGTATGTGTGATTGTTCATGTGCACATGTGTGGGTGAATGTTTACTCATACCTATGTGTCTGTAAATTTTCATGTGTGAGGTTGTGTGGGTGTGGGGTGCAGGGGTGGCTGTTTCCATAGTGCAGATGCGGGGGCTTTGAGTGCAGGTCTTTCTGGCTGGCTGCTCTCTAGGGTAATGAAAGTGGGTTTGTCACAGGACACTGTTTACGCCCGCTAAAGCACATTTCTGTGTTTGCTCCCTCTACCTTTCCTTAATTTCCTCTAAATTCACTGGGCCCCAGCAGAGGATTTCAATAAAGCCAATAAACAGGGCAGTCCAGTGAGGCGACATGCTTTTCACATTTCTGTCTGAGTGAAAGCCTCTCAATAAAACATGTTGATGCCACCCCCAACTGCCTGGAGTCAGTATCGCACCAGTTACAAGGAGGAGGTCCTGAATCATTGCCCTGATCTGCAGGGGGTCACACTGCACCCCCAAATCTGCAGGGGGTCACTCACATCACCCCCAGATCTGAAGAGAACTGGACCCTTGAATCTCTTATTTGCTTAGTTGTTCTTAGTTGCTCTATACATGAAACAGAACTCTTTAGTCATCAGACCCTATTTTTGCAAAAGCAATGCCGGCTCTAAACTATGGACTCCTTGCCTGAAAACATCCAAACATTTAAAAGTATTTCAGTGTTTTAAAAAAACATAATTTTTCTAGTTCTTTTTAATTTAAAAAGACCTATTAAAGTCTCTTCATTTTAATCCTCAGTGTCCTTGGGTGCCATTTTTCATGCCATGCTTTTTCTGTTCATGGCTAGGCCACTTGGTATGTATGTTTGTATGTAAATGCTTGTGTGTGTGTGTGTGTGTGTGTGTGTGTGTATGAGTGTGAGAAATCAATCCACTGTACTCAAAATCCAGAGCCGAAGGCTGGGAGTGTGCATATGTGTGCTTCTCCATATTTTCTAGTTTCTCGTTGAGATTTGCTTTTATTTGCACAAGGGACAATTTATTTTGCCAAAGCACATTCAAGCCTAACACAATGGTAAAAGTGCATACAATAGATAAAACGGTTCATGCAGTCACTTGCTGTTTGTGTGTGAGTTTAACAGCTCATGCAGTCACTTGCTGTGGGTGTGTGAGTTTAACGGTTCCTGTAGTCAATGGCTGTTTGAATCAAATGCATTGCGCTTCTTTTTCCTCCCAGTGAAAATGGGACCCATTGCTGGCTTTGAAGAGTTTGGAGGTCGGGACAGATCCATATATGTTTCCATACATTGGGCTCAAGTCTCATAGTCCTATCAGTTTAGACTCATTAAATCTGCCTGTGTCTGTCCTTCTCAATAGCCAGAATGTGTTCACTAACTCTTCTCCATTGTTAAGGTTTTTCCTCATACTTGATCAGGTAGTTTGCCATGATATACAGTCCTTTGGGGCAAGATAACATTGCATTTCCCTTTGTCTAAGTGTTCCAAATGTTCATTCAGTGTTGCTGCCATGGTCCTGGGGCTGCAGAATGCTGAAAGCTTAATTGGTTAATTGGAGGCAACATTATTTGCAGCCAAATCAAATTCAAATTCAATCAAAATGGTAACCCAAGTATAATTTGTATTTTTATGTTACCTGATTTCTACGTGCATGAATGAGAGTGGGCCATAAATATTGAAGCATGGTGCGTTGCAGAGATTTTTTGTTTCTTGCCGCTTGTATGTTTCTTTTCTTCCTAGTATTTGGTTGTATTTGCCTTGAACTGTTGAGGTAATAAAAAGGATCTAGGAGGCTGCACTCCCTCCATTTAAAAACAAAATTTATGTGATCATGACCTCAGATAGATCTTACTCTCTCTCTCCCTTCTTCCAAGGAGGAAGTTCTTCTGTTGTTTTTTCCCATGGTTTTTGCCACTCCATAGATTTCCATTTTCACCTTAAAAACACACAATGGCCTCTGGCAAAAGCCAACCTCCTCCAGTGGTAACAGCTGGCTTTGAGCACTTTCAGCAGTCTCAAATGTATTCTGTTACTGAGGGTAAACTCTTCAATAATGCATGCCATTTCTGCTGAGATTTGCGTCCCTGGAGTTACAATGCCCCTCCACTCTGTTATGACTCCCAGCCCCTGCACTCCTTGCTGAAACTTTGCTAGCTTAAGGTCTCTGTGTTAGGTCTTCTGCCAGTGTGCTAGCTCTGTAGGCTGTGTTAGCTCTGCTGGCTGTGTGCTAGCTCTGTAAGCTGTGTTAGCTCTGCTAGCTGTGTATTAGTTCTGCTGAGACTTAGTGAGCTCTGCTGTCTGTGTGCTAACTCTGCTGAGACTTAGTCAGCTTTGCTGTCTGTGTGCTAGCTCTGCTGGCTGTGTGTTAGCTCTGGTGAGACTTAGTAAGCTTTGCTGTCTGTGTGCTAGCTCTGCTGGCTGTGTGCTAGCTCTGCTGAGACTTTGTTACCTCTTTGTTAACTTTGTAAACTGCCACCTTTAGTTACACAGCAGGGCATGGTGTGTGTGTGTGTGTGTGTGTGTGTGTGTGTGTGTGTGTGTGTGTGTGTGTGTGTGTGTGTTTTCCAGCCCTGTTCCTCTCTCTCCCACTCACATCTTCTCTCCCTCCACCCCTCTGGAATGAGGGAAGAATGTGAGGAATTTCAAAGCCAAAGGATAGAAAAATAACCACAGCAGAGAGAAACTCAACTCTACTGGTGTATCATGTGCATGTGTGTGTATGATCAGGGTTAAACCACACTGTTCCATGTAAAACAAACCACATAATAAAACAAACAAAAGATTCTTATTTGAATACTGGAAGATAATGACAAAGCTGAATAAACAGCGAAAACAAAACAGAAACTACACTCTGCCAGTGTGTCTGCCATGCTGAAAAATGAAAACATGTCCTTACCAAATACAGTCTGTGTGATAACAGCCTGGCCTTCACACAGGACAACACAAACACCTGGCTCAAAGAAGATCAGTCATGTGATCACTGTCACACAGGCACTATTGAGACAGAGATTCCCTTCCTCCGACACTAAATACTCTTAAATTCCCTGGGGAGACGAAAACAAAGCAAGCTCATTTCAGTCTGAGTTACTGGAAGTGATGTAGCTTCACTAAATCAAGCATTGCTGATCGAGTTTAATCATGATCTTGAGAAGAATTCTCTCTCTCATTAGGCATGTTCAGATTAAACAGGGGCTGGCTCAGCACAATGAGCAGAAGAATGACAGGACCAGGGTGGCATATCTCAGGTTGGAAGAATAATCCCACATTATACAGGACTTTGAGGAACATAAAAGCATGACCATGCTGACCATGTAATCGCATAAAAATGACCATGTAATTTACAGACTTACTTGGTGTTATGCTGCCTGAGGTGCAGCGCCACTCCTGTATCAGGACACTTCAGCTTCCCACTGACAATAAAACAAACGCAGTGCTCTACGGTACCCACAGCCAGTGTTCTGCATTACCCACAGTCAAGGAGCTGTGTTACCCACAGCCAGGGAGCTGTGTTACCCACAGATAGTGTTCTGTGTTACCCACAGCCAGTGCTCTGTTACCCATAGCCAGGGAGCTGTGTTACCCACAGGTAGCGTTCTGTGTTACCCAAAGCCAGTGCTCTGCATTACCCACAGCCAATGCTCTGTGTCACCTACAGCCAGGGCATGTGTTACCCACAGCCAGGGAGCTGTGTTACCCACAGATAGTGTTCTGTGTTACCCACAGCCAGTGCTCTGTTACCCATAGCCAGGGAGCTGTGTTACCCACAGGTAGCGTTCTGTGTTACCCACAGCCAGTGCTCTGCAGTACCCACAGCCAATGCTCTGTGTCACCTACTGCCAGGGCATGTGTTACCCACAGCCAGGGAGCAGTGTTACCCACAGGTAGTGTTCTGTGTTACCCACAGCCAGTGCTCTACAGTACCCACTGCCAGTGCTCTAGTTACCCACTGAGCTGTGTTACCCACAGTGCTGTGTTACCCACAGATAGTGTTCTGTGTTACCCACAGCCTGTGCTCTGTTAAAGAGCTGTGTTACCCACAGATACAGCCAGCGCTCTGTATTACCCACAGCCACTGTGTTATGTTACCCACAGATAGTGTTCCCACAGTGTTACCCACAGATAGTGTTCTGTGTTACCCACAGCCAGTGCTCTGTTACCCACAGATAGAGCTGTGTTCTGTGTAGTGTTCTGTGTTACCCACAGTAAAAGAGCTGTGTTACCACAGCCAGCGCTTCTGTGTTACCCACAGCCACTGCCAGTGTGCTCTATGTTACCCACAGTCAAAGAGCTGTGTGTTACCCACAGCCAGGGAGCTGTGTTACCCACAGATAGTGTTCTGTGTTACCCACAGCCAGTGCTCTGTTACCCATAGCCAGTGCTCTACGGTACCCACTGCCAGTGCTCTACGTTACCCACAGTCAAAGAGCTGTGTTACCCACAGCCAGGGAGCTGTGTTACCCACAGATAGTGTTCTGTGTTACCCACAGCCTGTGCTCTGTTACCCATAGCCAGGGAGCTGTGTTACTCACAGATAGCGTTCTGTGTTACCCACAGATAGTGTTCTGTGTTACCCACAGCCAGTGCTCTGTTACCCATAGCCAGGGAGCTGTGTTACCCACAGATAGCGTTCTGTGTTACCCACAGCCAGCGCTCTGTATTACCCACAGCCACTGCCAGTGCTCTATGTTACCCACAGTCAAAGAGCTGTGTTACCACAGCCAGGGAGCTGTGTTACCCACAGATAGTGTTCTGTGTTACCCACAGCCAGTGCTCTGTTACCTATAGCCAGTGCTCTACGGTACCCACTGCCAGTGCTCTACGTTACCCACAGTCAAAGAGCTGTGTTACCCACAGCCAGGGAGCTGTGTTACCCACAGATAGTGTTCTGTGTTACCCACAGCCTGTGCTCTGTTACCCATAGCCAGGGAGCTGTGTTACCCACAGATAGCGTTCTGTGTTACCCACAGCCAGTGCTGTGTGCTACCCACAGCCAGTGCTCTGTGTCACCTACAGCCAAGGTATGTGTTACCCACAGCCAGGGAGCTGTGTTATCCACAGATAGTGTTCTGTGTTAACCACAGCCAGGGAGCTGTGTTGCCCACAGCCAGTGCTCTGTTTCCCATAGCTGTGTTACCCAGGTGCTCTGTTAGTTGTGTTGCCAGTGCCCACAAATAGTGTTCTGTTACCCACAGCCAGTGCTGTGCGTTACCCACAGCCAGTCCTCTGCGTCACCTACAGCCAGGGCATGTGTTACCCACCTCTCGTCACCTACAGCCAGGGCATGTGTTACCCACAGCAAGGGAGCTGCGCTACCCACAGAAAGTGCCCTGTGTTACCCACAGCCAGTGCTCTATGTTACCCACAGCCAGTGCTCTGCATTACCCACAGCCAGTGCTCTGTTACCCATAGGCAGGAACTGTATTACTCACAGCCAGGGAGCTGTGTTACCCTCTGTGTTACCCACAGCTAGGGAGCTTTGTTACCCACAGATAGCGTTCTGTGTTACCAGTGTGACAGTGTTCTGTTATACCAACAGCCATTGCTCTGCATTACCCACAGTCAAGGAGCTGTGTTAACCACAGCCAGGGAGCTGTGCTACCCACATCCAGTGCTGTGTGTTACCCACAGATAGTGTTCTGTGTTAACCACAGCCAGTGTTCTCTTACCCATAGCCAGGGAGCTGTGTTACCCACAGATAGTGTTCTGTGTTAACCACAGCCAGTGTTCTCTTACCCATAGCCAGGGAGCTATGTTACCCACAGGCAATGCTATATGGTACCCACTAACAGTGCTCTATGCTACCCACAGTCAAAGAGCTGTGCTACCCACAGCCAGGGAGCTGTGTTACCCACAGATAGTGTTCTGTGTTATCCACAGCCAGTGTACGGTGTTACCCACAGCTAGGGAGATTTGTTATCCACAGATGGAGTTCTGTTATACCCACAACCAGTGCTCTGCATTACCCACAGTCACGGAGCTCTGTTACCCATAGCCAGGGAACTGTATTATCCACAGCCAGTACTCTACGTTACCCACAGCTAGTGCTCTGTGTTACCCACAGTCAAGGAGCTGTGTTAACCACAGCCAGTGCTCCGCATTACCCACAGTCAAGGAACTGTGTTAACAACAGCCAGGGACCTGTGTTACCCACAGCTAGGGAGCTTTATTACCCACAGATGGAGTTCTGTTATACCCACAGCCAGGAAGCTGTGTTACCCACAGCCAGCATACTGCGTTACCCACAGCCAGTGTTCTGTGTTACCCAAAGCCAGTGAATGGTGTTACCCACAGCCAGGGAGCTGTGTTACCCATTTTTTATTGCTTTATTCTAATCTTAAATGACAGCTAATCCCAGAGTATGAAGCAATCATAAGTACAAATACATGTAGTGCTACTTGCATTTCCATGATGAATTGCACTTACTTTTGTATATTGTGGGGAAACATACATGTACTGTCATGGTTTTAACAGAATAATTGTCTCTGTTTCTAGCTGCAATCCCAACAATCTGAAGCAGGCTTTGCAACAGTTAAAGACCAGGCACAATAACTGTATTCAAAGTGGAAAGTAACAAAACTGCATTTTAAATGGGTATGTCCTTGTCTATACAAATAAATAACCATTCCTTCAATAAATAACTTGCAGCACTGATTGTGTTGGACAGGCCAGTGCTTGACTGCTGCTTGGTGTTGTATGCTGTATGGAAAATGAATAAACCTGAGTGGTAAAGTAATTATTTCCTTTCAGAGATTATGAACCCGTGTGGCTCACGGGCTGCACTCACACCTGGGGACATGCCCAGTTTTCAAGTTTTGGCACAGTTCTATTTTTTATCCTGACTTCTTACATTTTCTTATTACATGACTGTTTACCTTTTAACATTTGTTTTATTCAACTCCCCTCCACTTTTGCCTCACCCAAAATACAACTGAGCTAGTTGATTTACCATGGCAACCACGCCAGCCTCGGGCTTGTGACTCCTCCAAACCATGTGACAAGCCCTTGCCTTCATGTGACAACAGCCCCATCCAGCCAGCTAAGCACAGGATTGTTATTCCAGCCCTCTGCCTCTCACAAACATCAGAGAATTACATTATCTTGCAGGACCGTACTTATATTTGTCAGGTTGTCACCTTATTACCCAAATATGATGATCGGACAACATAGAAAAGCCCTTACTAAAGCCTTGGCCAAAGTAAAAGTTAAAATAATTTCATGTGTTGCCATTCCTGGTAATCTTATAACAACAAATAGGATATTGTCTAGTTAACAAAACAAGCAACAAAAAAACAACTCTTTTGTTGTTTAGCTGTCAAGAGCATAACTTTTTAGTCTGTCTCTCTCCCTGTCTTTCACCAGCTAATATGGATATAAAGCATGTTTTGACATAAATGACCTGTGTGCATTGTGATTTGGAATCAAACAAATGAAACTGTTTTTTGATTATTTCATATTTATCCTCAATATGTAACGTTACTAGTAGAATCATATTTGTGGGACATTTATGAGGAATGCCGTGTTAGCTACAGTTAATGACAGACAAATATAAATAAGTCTGTTGCCTAATGTTAAGATACAATGTGGAATATGGGACTGCTTAGTTTGCTTGGTTTCATAACCTCAGTTTGGCTTCACTGGTTAGCATTTTCACTGCATTCCACGATCGTTGCAGTTGTGTAATGTGAGAAATATAATAACTCCAAGCTTAAATTATATTTCAGTGTGTCTGTGTGAGACAAGAAAGGAGAGAGACAGGCTGAGTGTGTGTGTGTGTGTGTGTGTGTGTGTGTACTGGAAACTGATTCATTTCATTGTTAGTGTCCTTTGACCTGAACTGTAAACAGGAAGTGCTGAAAAAGTTCTGAGAAGAGCGTGACACATCCTGTGAGCTCCAGACACAGCTATGTGTGATTTCATCCTCTCTATTTCCTCTGTACCCGGTGTTGTTGTCGAGACTAGGTACTTACTGGCTGACTTACTGAAAACACTGGGGCCGCAGTTTTGCCGTTTGTAGGGGTTTGGCGCCATCTGGCAGCAGTGTGGTGTAAAGGCAGTTCGATACACACGCTGTATCCCAAAAGCACACTATGGCCTATTTCTAGCCGTTTTTGAGTGCGTAGTACATAGTGTGGTTAATTTTTGTCATGCACGTTGCACTAGATAGTACAAGTATACACACTAACGAAAGTAGCAGTCCGAAGTGTGGTCTGCATGGACACTATTGTCCCATAATGCAATGCAAAAAGGAAAGGGAGGCACCTCCTGTAACTGAAAATTTCAAATAAAATGCCGGGTGCAGAAGCATCACCATCAACACTGGTGATGTGTTTCCAGATAGTAAAATACTATCAAGTGTGTTCACTCTCATACACTAAGTAGTAGAACCATGCACTTTCTAGAATAGTACACAGTGTATACACAGTAGTGGGAGTATGTAGTGCGTTTTTGGGACATTAAAACAGTGTAGGTAAGCGACAGCACAGACCTGGGGCTTCACTGCTCCTGCATACAGCAAACAGGTCTCACATCATTATATGAAAGATCAAATCTCATTAACTCATTAACTTACCTTCTTTGAATAAATTATACAGAACATACACTAAATACACATACTTGTTAGATTTTAAGTGCAGATGTATCTACTGGATACAATATATAACTAAGCAATTAATTCTATAATAAGCAGGATGTCAAATATTTAAATATTATTTTGACATCCATCTCAAACTATGTACCCAGTAATTTAAGACCAACTAGTAGACGAGTCTGAGGTGCAGTACCACTCCTGTGTCAGGACACTTTAGCTTCCCATGAACAATAACAATAAAAATCCTGAATTTGCAGGGAACTGTATTACCCACAGGCAGCACACTGTGTTACCCACAGCCAAGCAGCTGTGTTAACCACAGCCAGTATACTATGTTAACCGCAGCCAGGGAGCTGTGTTAACTACAGCCAGTGTACTGTGTTACCCATAGCCAGGGAGCTGTGTTACCCAGAGCCAGGAACATAATTCAATCACTACACCATCACCACACCTTGGAAAGCCCACGTTCACACAGTGCCTCAGAGCTTCCACACCTTGCTGACAGAGACAGAGCGGGAAAAACATAAACATAAACACAAGAAAGTTTAATTTCAAAGCTCTGATGACAGCTTTTAAAACAAAGCAAAAAAACAGGCAGGTTAACACAGGTAATGTATCCTCAATATATCTTAATCAGTGCAACACATCCAGATGATCATGCGTCTACAGGGACAGCAGGATGGCTTCAGCAAGGTGTCAGCCATCTCAGGTAACCTGGTCAGCCCTTGGCCTGGCCAGGGGCGAAGGCCCTGATGATTCTAAAGTATGATTGCATTTATTGTTCACAGGAGTATTTAACAAGAGTACTTGATTTTATATACTTCCTTCATATTAATTATATACAGGTTGCGTATCCCTTAGCCTGGGACCAGAAGTGTTATGGATTTTGAAATAGGCTATTTGCATGTACAGCCATTTTCTGATATATATCATCCGAGATCTGTTCTGACCAACCGTTGCATCTTGAAATGGATGGAAGTTGGATGTATGTTAGCATGGCATGTAGAACTACACATGTAGCATGTAGAAGATGTACACAAAGCCGGTATATCGGCTGATATCAATACTATCACTATCGTATGCATGCAGCTGTTAGCACTGGCGGATGTATGACCATGCATAATTTTTGTATTTACATTTTTTCTTTAAATTTATACAGCATTATACAAGTCTCATATGTCAGGTGGGGATATTTTACACTTGTGGCGTCATGTCGGTGCTCAAACAGTCTCCATTGGAGCAATTCAGATTTTGGATTAGGGATGCTCAACCACTATTAATTTGATGGTTGATTTGGTTCAAATGTCCTCATGCTATTAGTTAATTATAAGTAATTAATAATACATACATATACATACACACACATACATATAATTGTTCACATACATGTAAAATTATAAAAATAGGGTTTTCATGGTGTACTTGCACCTAACAGCCACCAGATGTGTGCAAGTGAGCAGGCCTGAGGCCCCTCCCCTGAGCCCTCCCCCCTTCATTGGGCCTCCCCCCTCCACAGGCCCTCCCCCCACCACGGGCCGCGCCCGGCCATCTGCTCCAGGCCTCATTTCCTTCTGCGCAGCTGCTCCTGGCTGCCGTCCACCCTCTTCCTGCACCCCTCCACAGTCCAGCATAAAGGGCCCCATTCAGTCCCCCCCGTAACCCCAGGCAACCAGCTACACAGCGTGTCTCTATCAGCACATGTTCTCCTGCCAACCCCCCCTCATCCCCCCCTCCTCATTGTGTGGACTTTAAAGTTTAAAGGGACAGGACTGAATATCAGCACACACCCATCTCACACACAAAAGAACCAGCACAAAGAAACTCACATTCTGTACACATGTGCCTGTTTGACTGAGCCACAGCCTCCTATCCCAACTCTGCTTTAAAATGTATACCCATACATGTGGTACCATTACATATTATTCAAGTAATTCAAGAATAATTATTCAAGTGTTGTGAGAAAAACTAAACAAAAACATTTCATGTGAGGCTTAAACAGAAACAGTGCTGAGAGGTTGTAGTAACTCAAGAGTGCAGTGGAGGGGCACTATGGATCCATGTTTAGCTTTTAGTGAACAATAGAGTCTGCCATCTGCCAGCCTTTATGTTAAAAATAGACTGGACTTAATCCACATGAGAAGAGTCACGCTCAGCTAAAGGAGAAAAGATGGCTTTCATGTGCTTCACCATCACACACACACTCACACACACACACACACAAACAAATATCCACAAATGACCATACTAACAAACCAGCACCCACTTTCTCTATTTCTCACTCTCACATACACACACATACACACACAGACAGACTCTCACACAGACTCACACACACACACACAGACCTTGTATTCCTTAACTCTCATGCCTTATAAGGAGATACTGACACAGAGAGGGAGGAAGGAGATAGAACAGTAACTAACTTTCCGGGAATGTCAGTGTGTCAGAGTGTCTGAGTGCTTGTTTGTGTAAATGTGTGTATGCTTGTGTGTGTGTGTGTGTGTGAGAGAGAGAGAGAGAGAGAGAGAGAGAGAGATACATAGAGTGGGTGTTTGTGTGTTTGTATGAGTTTGTTTGTGTGTATATCTGCATTTGTCTGTATGTTTGTGTTTGTGTGTGTGTGTGTGTGTGTGTGTGTGAGATGATGGCTGCTCAGCACAAATAAACACTGAAGCAAAGAGAAAGAGAGAGAGAGGGAGAGGCAGATGGAGGAAGAGAAACGGACAGAGGAAGGTCAGCTACAACAGAGCTCTGTTTATTAACATATGGTTAACTGATTAACTTATTGATTGAATGTTTCACTCTTCTGTTTGATAAAAGACGACAGTGGATGGAATTTTGTTAATGTAACTCTGCTGTCTGGAGAGGTTGAGGTCCTGTTTAACAGGCTGGCACAGAGTTAGCCAGGCCCAGCTGGAGCAGAGGAGACAGGCCTGTGGCTGAGAGACAGAGGGGGGATGTGTATTTGGGTCATGGCTGTTTTGCTGATGCTCACTGCTGTGACTCACAGGAAATGCAGCTGGACTTCCACCAGTGATCAGTAGGGGGAGCTCTTGAGCTGTGGATGAGACCCACTGTAACAAACGGCCATTTTGTGCTGTTCTGATGGAGGCCCCATTTTATCACTCACATTTTTATATTTATTTCTTAACATTACACACATGCGCACACAGAGTCTCTCTTGCTCTCCATCCCTCCCTGCCTTGTACTCAATTCAATTTGCTTTTTTGGCAGGACAACAATCATATTGCCAGAGCAACATACAAACAAATTAAAAAAAGGAAAGAAAGACAAAGAAAAGAAAACATACACACACACACACACTATATATATACGCACACACACATATAAATATACATGCACACATATATACACATATGTACATATATACACATATACAAACACAAACATACAAACACACATACACACACATGCATGCTTATACATATGTGTGTAATACATACATGATTCTTCTCCATAATTTACAAAGAGATTGCCCACTTCCTGTCCCTTATGTTATGTAAGGTGGCTACATATTTCACTGCTTGTGGGGCTGTAGGCCCTTCTCTGAGTATTATTGATCATTTCTCCATATCACATATGACAGTTAGGGAAAACGGTGTTTATATTTAAAGAATATTCCTCTTTCTTGATCATAATTTGTACAATGTAAAAGAAAGTGAATCTCTGTCTCTACCTCATTGCGCTTACGTTGGTCACACAACCTGTCCTTTTTTCAGATTTTCTATTTAGGGCTCAGAAGCAATCTATTCTATTTTAGATTTGGTGATTGTGTCCCAGTAGCCCAAATAAGAGTTTTTGAGATGTTTGATAATTTGGTTTACTATAATTGGAAGTGTTCTTGAGGTGCTGTTCTGACGCTGATTGAAGGTGGTGTTGTTGTGTTCTGTGAGCTTCAGGACCAGCTGGCTGAGTGGACTCTTTTGTATGTTCTGCTCTTGATTTAGCAGGGCTTTATGGTGAAGTGTGTTTGGGTCACTATTTTTTGGTCCCAGAATTTTAATGTCAGTTTTTGTACATCAATAATCAATGGATAAAAGTCTAATTCTGCTCTGCATGCATTGTTTGGAATTTTTCTTTGTAACTTTAAATTCTACATGCAGGGATTCTATTGGGTGTGTTTCCCATTTGGTGCAATTTTGTTTGACAATGGAGCCCCACACTTCACTACCATAAAGAGCAATTGGTTTAATTACACATTCAAAAATTTTTATCCAGATTTTAATAGGTGAGTTAAATTGTAGGGCCTTCTCTTTATTTTGTAGAGAGCCCTGCGTGCCTTCTCCTTCAGTGCATTCACTGCCAGGTCAAACTTCCCCGATGCACTGATAATCAGACGTTTATCTTGCACTCTCTCTCTAGCTATCTCTCTCACACACACACTGACACACTTACAGGGATTAAAAATCAGGATCTTACAGCTGAGACAGGATAATCTGGGTCAGAGAAATAAAGCTGCTTCCTGAGAAAATACTACACACTGTGCACACTCACAGCGTGCATGTATGCTACACACTATATTCAGTGCACATTCACTATACACATAGTGCAAGGTACCCTGCACACTATATCCACTATACACACTCACTACATACACAGTGCACATGTACCCTAGGGGTCTGCAAAGAGGTCATTCATTATATTTATCTGTATCTGTTACGTTTGCTAAAAAACTAATAACATAGCTGGCTGTGACCTATGCATTTAGCTCCAGCTACCCAGTTGAATAGGTTACCTGTAAAGTTTTTCTGGCTCCTGACAGGCTACCTGCTCATAGGCTACATGAGAAAATTGTATATTCGCAGTTCAGAAAGAACTGGGAACATAAGCTATGTCAACTGGGGAAAATGCAGTGTGTCTGACTCTGACACACAAACACACACACACACACACACACACACACACACACACACACACACACACACACACACACACATACACACACACACCACCTCACACACACACACACACACACAGACACCACCTCCTATACATGGATCTTAATGTGAATGTGCAGCTCATTTCAATCTGTCCGTTTCAGGCATAGGCTATAAATCAATACATTAACTCTCTCTCACACACACACACACACACACACACACACACACACACACACACACACACACACACACACACACAGACACCACCTCCTATACATGGATCTTAATGTGAATGTGCAGCTCATTTCAATCTGTCCGTTTCAGGCATAGGCTATAAATCAATACATTAACTCTCTCTCACACACACACACACACACACACACACACACACACACACACACACACACACACACACACACACACACACACACACACACACACACACACACTAATAAGACACTGCACACTCACATACTCTTATACCTACTCACACACACGACATTAACTCAGCCATTAATAGCACAATATACACAGACACTCTTGCACAGTACATTAACTCACTCAGTCATTACTAAGCAAAGCAAACTATATTATCTCAGTAAGTCACTAAGAATTAAAGCTCACTCCTATAACCCTAACCACTATTAGCTTTTCTGAGCCTGTGGAGGTGCAGACGAGTGCCAGCTGATGGGTCACAAGACCAGAGCACGTCCCCTAACAAGCTCATTCCCCATTGACCTCATTCTCCACTGACATGACCACAGCACTGTCACTCTGCTGCCACTCAGTGCTAATCCATGTGATTACAAAGCAACAAAAAAATGTGAAATACAATAAAAAAAAACTCTTAAAGAACAACGTGTGCACGCGTGACTGTAGTTACACATGGCTGGGTGCCGTTGTTGATTTTGCAAAGGCGGAAACCAGGTCTGCTGTCTCCTGCGCAGTTGCAGAAATACAGCCTGCAGTTCTACCTGCGCTGCTGCAGAAACAGTCTGCCGCCTCCTGCACAGTGGCATAAACATGATCTGCAGCTCTCTCAGCGCTAAGGAAGCATTGCTGCTCTCCCTGTGACTTCTCAGCATACTGGTTTAAATTACAGAATTAGCTCAGCTTCTAATCTGCAGGGAAACCATGGAAGAGATTCGCCCACCTCAGATTCACTCACTGATGATTAAAGTCAAACTGCAAGATCTGTCACACACACACCACATACTCTGCCCTGTATTTACAAGATGTACAGTCAAAAACATAATTAAAGGGCATGATAAAGTATGAGTAACACTGTGGTAAAGGAGTTTTTAGATTGAATTACAATGTGGGTTTGTGTGGGAATGACTGTGTATATGTGCCTCTGCAAGTGTGTGTGCCTGTATTTGTGTGTGTGTGTGTGTGGGTGTGTGTGCGTGCATACATGCACATGTTTTGTTAATGTGTGTGTGTGTGTGGTTTTTAAATGTGTTTTTCTCAGCATTTTGACCAGTCTGGTGTAGGCGCCCTCTTACACACAGGCACAGGTCTCGCTCTCACTCACACACAAAATGCACACACACATGTGCTCCCCCCCCAACACACACATACACACACACACACACACACACACACATATGGACATGTAAAGAGACTCACACAGACACGCAGTGACATTTTCTAAGCTGTTTAACTTCAGAAGGGATGATGGAATGACCTGAAGGAGGGAACAAGAGATGGAAAAGCCCCTTATTGTACACTGGTAGAAACTGTGTATACATGTCCAGCTCCTTAAGCATTATGCTACACTGTAACCTCTGAGCTACCAGCAGAGCTTCCTAACCATTATGCTACACTGTAACCTCTGAGCTACAAGCCCAGCTCCCTAACCATCATGGCAGTTCAGTTCACTTATGTTGCACAAGTAGAAAGGAAAAGGAAAGAGTAAAATAGAATTTAAAAACAATAAAACTATGCAGGTGAGGTATAGAGAACCTGGAGTAGCTTATAACTAACCTCATGAAGAAAAAATAAAAATAAAAAACTAGAAAATTAAATAAGAGAAAAAGAAAAAAATTAAAAACATAGAAAAAAGATGAGAAAATTCATATTAATATCACTTGTGACTACAGACACATTTTTTAAAGTGAACAGCAGTTAATTGACAAAACAAACATGACTGTAATAACAATTGTTTTTTACAAGTGATGCTACACTGCAACCATTATACCACACTGTAACCTCTGAGCTACAAGCCCAGATTCCCTAACCATTACACTACACTGTAATCTTTAAGCCAAAAGCCCAGTTTCCTAACCATTATACTACAATGTAACCTCTGAGCAAAATGTCCAGGTCCCTAACCATCATGGCAGTTTAGTTCATTTATGTTGCACAAGTAGAGAGGAAAAGGAAAGACAAGAATAGAATTTAAAAACAATAAAGTTCTGCAGGTGAGGTATAAAGAACCCAGACTAGCTTACATCTTACCTCATTTAATAAAATTCATTAACTACAAAATTAAATAAGAGCTAAAAACAAGAAAGCTGGCAAAATGCATTACACTATCACTGACTGACACATTTGTTAAGTGAAAGGGCCAATTTCAAAGCATTTCTGTAATCACCTCTGAGCTACAAGCCCAGCAACCTAACCATTATACTACACTGCAACATCTGAGCTACAAGCCTAAAATCTGTAAGCATTATTCTACACTGTAACCTCTGAGCTACAAGCCCAGCTGCCTGACCATGATAGTACACTATAACCTCTAAGCAACAAGCAAAGCTCCGTAACCATTATACTACACTGTAAAAACTGAGCTACAAGCCAAGCATCCCTAAGCATTACACTACACTGTAACCTCTGAGCTACAAGGACAGCTCCCTAACCATTATACTACACTGTAATCTCTGAGCTAAAAGTCCAGCTCCTAATCATGATGCCAGTTTCATTTAACCTCTGCAAAGAGCTAGAAAAGAATTCAAAAACAATAAAGCTGTGCAGGTGAGCATAAAGAACCCAACGTAACTATACTAGATAACCTCTTTAAGATAAAAAAAATAAAAAAAACTACAAAATTAAACAAGAGAAAAGAACAACAAGCAAATTATAACCATTACAAAAAAGACTGTAATAAATAGCTACTTGTGACCCAGCATCCTAAGCATTACACTGACACACTGTAACCTCTGAGCTACAAGGACAGCTCCCTAACCATTACACTACACTGTGATCTCTGAGCTAAAGGCCCAACTTCCCTAAGCATTACACTGTCCTATAACCTCTGAGCTACAAGCCCAGCTACCTAACCATTATACTACACTGTAATCTCTGAGCTAAAAGTCCAGCTCCCTAACCATTATACTACACTGTAACCTCTGAGCTACAAGCCCAGCTCCCTAACCATTATACTACACTGTAACCTCTGAGCTAAAAGTCCAGCTCCCTAACCATTATACTACACTGTAATCTCTGAGCTAAAAGTCCAGCTCCTGCAACCATTATACTACAATGTAACCTCTGAGCTACAAGCCCAGCTCCTAACCATTATACTACACTGTAACCTCTGAGCTACAAGCCAGCTCCCTGTCCATTATACTACACTGTAACCTCTGAGCTACAAGCCAGCTCCTAACCATGATTACATTTATTATGTTGCTAAAAAGCTCCCTGAAAAGCAAAGAGTAGAAAGAATTTAAAAACAATAAAGCTGTGCAGGTGAGGCATAAAGAACCCAAAGTAACTTATAGATAACATCCCTCATTTAAGATAAAAAAAAAAAAAACTACAAAATTAAATAAGAGAAAAAGAACAAAAATAAAAAAAAAATTAAAAACTGGAAAAAGATGAGAAACAGCTCCTTCACCATTTATATCACTTGTGACTAAAGGCACATTTTTAACCTCTGAGTGAACAGCAGTTAAATTGACATAAACAAACATGTCTGTAATAACAATTGTTTTTTTACAAGTGATGCTACACTGCAACCATTATACTACACTGTAACCTCTGAGCTACAAGCCCAACATCCCTAACTGTGATTATACGACAAAATCCCTGTAACATCAGAGCTACAAGGACAGCTCACTATCCATTATACGACACTGTAACATCAGAGCTACAAGGACAGCTCGCTATCCATTATACTACAATGTAACATCTGAGCTAAAAGCACAGATCCCTGACCATTTTACTGCACCGTAACACAGCTGAGCCATTGTACTAAGCCCAGCTCCTAACCATTATACTACACTGTAACCTTTGAGCTACAAGCCCAGCAACCTAAACATTATACTCCACTGTAACCTCTGAGCTAAAAGCCCAGCTCCCTAACCAATTTGCTACAATGTAACCTCTGAGATACAAGCCCAGCTTCCTAACCATTATACTGCACTGTAACATCTGAACTAAAAGCACAGATCCCTAACCATTATGCTACACTGTAACCTCTGAGCTACAAGGCCAGCATACCTGAGCATTATACTACAATGTAACCTACTCTTACAGTGTAATAATGAAAGAATCATTTCCATTTAATTCTTTCTAGTATATTCATATTTCCATTCCTCCTTTTCCTCAGTCTCTTTCTTTTCCCTCTCTTTATTCCCCTTCTTCCCTCCATTCAATTGGTCTGTTATTGGCAGGACAGTCATAACAGTATTGCCAAAACACACACAAAAATGCAGATTATGATATCATATAAATTGCTATGAATATGCAGAAGTATAAAAAAATACTCTGCTAAAAATTTCATGAAATTAAAATAACTTGAGTAATTTTGTTATGAACACATCAACCAGCAATGCCAACCATAACAGAGTTAGGATGAGTGGAGGTAAAAGTATTTAAAAAAGGCCTCAGTAACTGCAGCGAAACTGAGGTATATATCTGAGTGCGGCAGGACTGAGAAACTGCAGTAAAAACTGTAGTATGCATTTGAGTGGGCCAGGACTCAGTAACTGCAGTGAAAATGTTGCATATATCTGAGAGGGCCAGGCCTCAGAAACTGCAGTGAAACTGAAACATATATTTGAGTGGGTCAGGACTCAGTAACTGCAGTCAAACTGTAACATATATTTAAGTGGGTCAGGACTCAGTAACTGCAGTGAAACTGAAGTCTACATGTATATGAGTGGGGCTGGACTCAGTTACTGCAGTGAAACTGAAGTATATATCTGAATGATGGAATGGGGCATCAATAACAGGCATAATTCCCTTGCTTTATAATTTTCTGTTGCCCTGCAATAAGAAGTATTTGTAACAATTGTTAAATTCACTGGAGGCCTCCTCCTGTAGCTCCGTAACCATTCTACTACACTGTGTAGTAGAAAATAGAAAAAAAGGAAAAAAGATGAGAAAATTCATATTTACATCACTTGTGACTAAAGACACATTTTTTAAGTGAACAGCAGTTAATTGACAAAACAAACATGACTGTAATAACAATTGTTTTTTACAAGTGATACTACACTGTAACGTCTGAGCTACAAGCCCAGCTCCCTAACCATTATACTACAATGTAACCTCTGAGCTACAAGCCCAGCTCCCTACCCATTATACTATCATGTAACATCTGAGCTAAAAGCAGAGATCCCTGACAACTGTACTACACTGTAACCTCTGAGCTACAAGCCTAGCTCCGTAATCATTATACTATACTTTAACCTTTGAGCTACAATCCCAGTTCCCTGACCATTGTACTACAATACACTGTGAAATCTGAGCTACAAGCACAGATCCCTAACCATTACACTACACTTTAACCTTTGAGCTACAAGCCCAGTTCCCTAACCATGATACCACACTCTAACCTCTGAGCTACAAGCACAGCTCCCTAACCATGATACTACAATGTAACCTCTGAGCACAAGGACAGCTTGCTATGCATTATAGTACACTGTAACATCTGAGCTACAAGCCCAGCTCCGTAACCATTTCACTACACTGTGATTTCAGAGCTACAAGTCCAAAATCGCTAAGCATTATACTGCACTGTAACCTCTGAGCTACATGCCCAGCTGCCTGACCATTATACCATACTGTAACCTCTGAGCAAAGAGCAAAGCTCCCTAACCATTATACTACACTGTTACCTCTGATCTACAAGCCCAGCTCCCTAATCATTATTCCACACTTTAACCTCTGAGATACAAGCACAGCTCCCAAATCATTATTCCACACTTTAACCTCTGAGATACAAGCACAGCTCCCAAATGATTACACTTCACTGTAAAATCTGAGCTACAAGCACAGATCCCTAACCATTATACTACACTGTGATCTCTGAGCTACAAGCACAGCCACCTAACCACCATACCACATGGTAACCTCTGAGCTACAAGCCCAGCCCCGAACCATTATACTACACTGTAACCTCTGAGCTACTAGCCCAGCATTTATATTACTTGTGACTACAGACACATTTGTTAAGTGAACAGTAGTTCATTGACAAAATAAACATTTCTACAATCACAATTGTTTTCTACAAGTGATGCTACACTGCAACCATTACACTGCACTGTAACCTCTGAGCTAGAAGCCCAACATCCCTAAGCATTATACTACACTGTAACCTCTGAGCTACAAGCCCAACATCCCTAAGCATTATACTACACTGTAAACTTGAGCTACAAGCACAGCTCACTAACCATTACACTACACTGTAATCTTTGAGCCACAAGCCCAGTTTCCTAACCATTATACTACAATGTAACCTCTGAGCAAAAAGCCCTAACCATCATGGCAGTTTAGTTCATTTATGTTGCTCAAGAAGAGAGGAAAAGGAAAGACAGGAATAGAATTTAAAAACAATAAAGTTCTGCAGGTGAGGTATAAAGAACCCAGAGTAGCTTACAGCTAACCTCATTTAAGAAAAAATGAAAATAAAAAAGTACATAATTAAACAAGAGAACAAGAACAAAAATTAAAAACATAGAAAAAAATGGCAAAATTCATACATATATCAATTGTGACTACAGACTCATTTGTCAAGTGAAAAGCAGTTCATTGACAAAAGTAAAATTTCTGTAATCACAATTGTTTTCTACAAGTGATGCTACACTGCAACCATTATACAACACTGGAAACTCTGAGCAACAAGCCCAGCTCCCTAACCATTATACTTCTGTAACCTCTGCTAGAAGCCCAACATCCCTAAAGCAGCTTAACCATTATACTACACTGTAACCTCTGAGCTACAAGCACAGATCCCTAAATATTATACTACACTGTAACCTCTGAGCTACAAGCCCAACATCCCTAAGCATTAAACTACACGATAACCTCTGAGCTACAAGCCAAACATCCCTAAACATAATACTACACTGTAACCTCTAAGCTAAAAGCCCAGCTCCCTAACCATTATACTACAATGTAACCTCTGAGCTCAAGCCCAGCTCCCTAACCATTATGCTACACTGTAACCACTGAGCTACAAACACAGCTCCCTAATCTTTATTCCACACTGTAACCTCTGAGCTACAAGCACAGCACACCTAAACATTATACTCCACTGTAACCTCTGAGCTAAAAGCCGTGCCCCTAACCAATTTACTACAATGTAACCTCGGAGATACAAGCCCAGCTTCCTAAACATTATACTAAACTGTAACCTCTGAGCTACAAGGCCAGCATACCTGAGCATTATACTACAATGTAACCTACTCTTACAGTGTAATCATGAAAGAATCATTTCCATTTCATTCTTTCTAGTACATTCATATTTCCATTCCTCCTTTTCCTCAGTCTCTCTCTTTCCCCCTCTTTATTCCCCTACTTCCCTCCGTTCAATTGGTCTGTTATTGGCAAGGACAGCCATAACAGCCAAAACACACACAAAAATGCAGATTATGATATCATATAAATAGCTATGAATATACATAAGTACAAAAAAACTCTGCTAAAAATTTCATGAAATGAAATTAACTTGTGTAATTATGTAATGAACACATCAACCAGCAATGCCAATCATAACAGATAAAAGGTAAAAGTATTTAAAAAAGGCCTCAGTAGCTGCAGTGAAACTGTAGTATATATCTAAGTGGGGCTGGACTGAGAAACTGCAGTCAAACTGTAGTATATATCAGAGTGTGGCAAGACTCAGTAACTGCAGTGAAACTGTTGTATATATCTAAGTGGGGCTGGACTGAGAAACTGCAGTCAAACTGTAGTGTATATCTGAGTGTGGCAAGACTCAGTAACTGCAGTGAAACTGTAGTATATAGCCGAATGGTGGAATGGGGCATCAGGCAGAGTATCTTTGTGCAGGCCCAGTGCAGTGCTCTCCAGAAAAAGTACAGTATAGCACACTCAAAAGAATAGAGTGCATTTTTATCATTACCCTTGAGACAGTCACCAATCAATCAACTATCATGAACTAAAAGGACTGTTTTGTTTATCAATAACTCTTTTTCTGTGTTCAGAGTGATATGTCTGAAGCCTGTTTTATAAGTTAAACTCACACTTTCCTGACATTTCCTGTGTTATGACACACTCGCCCAGTTAATTGTTCAGGTAAACATACTCAATTTTCAAGAAAAGATGACTACTTCCATTGAAATAGGAAAACCCAACTTGGTGAACGTGGAGATACCCAGAGCAATAGATCAAAACCTAAACATTTAAATGAGAGGTTTAATGCTGTGTGGAAATGAACCCAACAGAAGAAAATTAGGCCCTGCATAAGTATTCACCTCCCTTGGACTTTTCCACATTTTGTCATGTTACAACCTCAAATTGAAATTGATTTTATTGGGGTTTTATGTAATGGACCTACAAAAATAGTCCATAATTTTGAAGTGGGGGAGGGAGGTACTACATGGTTTTCAAAAATATTTACAAAAAAACTGAGAAGTTCTGAGTGCATATGTATTTGCCCCCTTTGCTGTGAAACCTAAGTGTGAAACCTAACTAAGATGAGGTGCAACCAATCGCCTTCAGAAGTCACATTATTAGTTAAATAGATTAAACCTGTGTGGAATTTAAGTGACACATAATCTCAATACACCTGTTTTGTGAAGGCCTCGGAGTTTGTTCAAGAACATTGGGTCATTCCATGCAAACTCACCCAGAATTCAGAACTTTTCCCAGTTCATGTCATGGATTTTCTAAAAAAAAAAATCATGTGAAAACTATTAAAATGGCAAATTCAAGATTCTTAAGATTCTATTAATTTGATTACTGTAAAATACAGCAACAACTATTTACATGAATACCTTGCTAATTATCCTTAGGGTTTCTTGGATGTTCAGTACAAATTTCAACCCAAACCAGTGAAAAACAAGCAATTGGTAAGGCTTAGAATGCACATACAAATACATATATTTTAAATTTAGCTCAGAGGTCCAAACTTCAAAAATAAATAAAGTACTAAAAAGTATGAATTTTTTCAAGAAAATCCATGACATATACTGGGAGGTCCTAGGTGAGTTGGTATGGAACGACCCCAGTACTAAACAAACAGCATCATGAAGACCAAGGAGCTCTCCAGACAGGTCAGGGATAGAGTTGTGGAGAAGTACAAAGCAGGGTTAGGTTATAAGAAAAATATCCCAAGCTTTGAACATCTCACAGAGCACCATAAATCCATCATTAGAAAATGGAAAGAATTTCCAAATATGGCAAATCTTCCAAGAGAACGCTGTCCACCTAAACTGATGGACCGGGCAAGGAGAACATTAATCAGAGAAGCAACCAAGAGGCCAATGGTAACTCTGGAGGAGCTGGAATGATCCAAAGCTCAGGTGGGAGAATCTGTCAACAGGACAACTATTAGTCGAGCACTCCACAAAGCTGGGCTTTATGAAAGAGTGGCGAGAAGAAATCTGTTGCTGAAAGAAAGCCATAAGACATCCCGTTTGGAGTTTGCCAAAAAGCCATGTGGGAGACACAGCAAACATCAAGGAAACTGGTGCAAAACGCAATGTGTGGTGGAAACCCAACACTGCACATAACCCTGAGCACACCATCCCCACAGTCAAACACAGTGAAAGGCAGCATCATCCTGTGGAGATGCTTTTCATCAGCCAGTGCTGGAAAACTGGTCAGGACTTAGGGCAAGATGGATGGAGCAAATGCAGGGCAATTCTTTAAGAAAACCTGTCTCAGTCTGCAAGAGACTTCAGACTGGGGAGGAAATTGACCTTCCAGCAGGACAGTGACCCTAAGCATACAGCCAGAGTTACACTGGAGTGGTTTAAGGCAAAGAATGTTGATGTTAATCTTAGAATGGCCCAGGCAAACCCCAGACCTCCACCTAATTGAAAATCTGTGGCGAGACTTGAAAGTTACTTTTCACAAATCTTCATCCAATCTGACTGAGCTTGAACTATTTTGCCAAGAAGAATTGGCAAAAAGTGCAGTCTCAAGATGTGCAGATCTGGTAAAGACAAACAAACATACTTGCCGTTGTTATTGCAGTGAATGGTGGTTCTATTGGGCATTGACTCTGGGTGGGGGGTGGGTGAATGCTTGTGCATCTAACAGATGTCTACTTTTTAATCATTGTTTGTGTCATAATAACAATATTTTGCACCTTCAAAGCATGTTGTTCTAATCAAATGGTAAAAAGCCCAATAAAATCCATTGGAATTCTAGGTATTAAGACTGCAAAATGTGGAAAAGTCCAAAGGGGTGTGAATACTTATGCAAGGCGCTGTAGATGTTTACAGAAAATGTTGTGTGTTCAAGGGCAGATTGTACAGTTCTCACTGCTTTGAACAATGCATGCAGTGAATGTGCTTTTCTCCCAATGGCTAGATTGTGTTTAAGGACAGTAAGGTTTGTGTACAAACATAGTGTACAGACATTTGCATTCTTCAAAGGGTGCCCACCCTGACAATTTGAATAGATGCCCATCTGACTGCTGATGTAAATTATTTAATGTTTTGGCAGTTGGTGTTACATAGATTATTTCAGAACATAAGAACATAGTTTTATGAGGAGAACAGGCCTACCCAAGCTTGTCATTTAAACTAAAGTGTGTCCAGCACTGCATCAAGCCTGGACATGAACACAGCAAGGGTCACTGCCACAATGACACAACCAGACAACCTATTCCAAGTGTTAACAATTCTTTGTGTGAAAGAATATTAGCTAATATCGACAGAATTGACTCTTAACTAGTTAAGATTTATGCCTCCTTGTTCCATAGACTGAAGCCACCCTAAAAAAATGTGTTAGTTCACCTTATTGAGCTATTTTCTAAATATATAGTAGTAATAAGTCAAATGCATTACATGGACAGAATTTTATGTTTTACCATCCTGAGCAAACATCATTCGATCAATGTTTAAGTACACAGAAATGAGTTGGCCAGAAACAAATTACAATCAGTGCACAGAGACCTAAAAATTTTAGTTAATTGGACATATTTCCTTCAGATACTGAGCGAACAATTAAGTGTACCATTAAGTGAACTGACAATTATTTTGAGCCAATCTGTTTCCAAATTTTCAGTAAATACTGTCAACTGGTTTATTTAAGAGTATGCAGCACAAATCAAAGCTCTCCCTCCAGCATGAGTACCTTTGTACAAACCTGGAGCAGCACCATCTACCAGCACAAAAATGTATATTGGAATACCTGCTATGTGTTCCTGAAAAAGAAAAACTTGACACCTTTGCAACAGTTTGGCTTGTGAATATAACATGCTTTTCTCTGAATGAGTGACATGTAAAACGTGGATTATTCCTGATTTATATAAACTTTCAATGGTCAATGAGGGGCAATAAATATGAAATTAATTTCAAACAACGTTGACCCTGCACATTGGTTACATGCAATTCCTCATGTGGCCACTGGATGTCAGTGCTAGTGCAAATGAGTGCACATACTGCCCTGGCAGATGGCTCAGAGGGATGTCACACCAAGCTCAAACTGCAGGGAGATTTGGCCTGCAGGAGTAGTTAACACATTCAGCACTGTGCCTAAGAAATAGAAGAGTATAAGTTCAGTCATCTGCTAAATGTGAGCAATACCAGTGCCAGACCTGGCTAATAGCATTCCCAGACCAACAAGTGCACATGCACATCACTAATGCAGCAATACAAGCTAACAGAGCAAACCAGAACTAAAATATAAATCCTGAATACAAACAAAACATTCAGAATATTCAGTAATCGTATCAGTCTGAATCAGCCTTCCAAAGTCTCGCATGATGCACCCACCATCCTCCACAGCACATACAAAAGCACCGTTCCATTGTCTGAGACAGCTTGTTACAATGAGAGAAACAGTTACACTGCTAGAGGCTGTTACGCTGAGAGAAACAGTTACACTGCTAGAGGCTGTTACGCTGAGAGAAACAGTTACAATGCTAGAGGCTGTTACACTGAGAGAAACTGTTACAATGCTAGAGGCTTTCTCACTGAATGTTACACTTCTAGAACCTTTACACTCAGAGAGCTTGTTACACTGTGTGAGTGTGTTACACTGACAGAGACTGTACAGACAGACACTAAAAGACTGTTAGACTGAGAGAAACCATTATACAGCTAGGGACTGTTTCACAGAGAGAAACCAGTACACTGCTAAGCCTGTTACACTGTGTGACTGTGTTACACCGAAAAGACTGTTACACTGCAAGAATCTATTACACTGCAAGAAACCATTACACTGTTAGAGCCAGTTAAACTCAGAGAGACAGTTGCACTGTGTGTTACACTAACAGAGACTGCAACACAGACAAGACCATTACACTTCTGAAGCCTGCTACATCAAGAAAAACCATTACACTGCTACAGTGTGCTGCAAAGAGAGACCATTATACTATATCCAATTTTCCAGGTTACAGAGCAGTACTGTTGGATGCCTGAGAAAGACTTTGGTTTCGAGCATTTCACATTTTAACTTCTCTCTCAGCCAAGAGAGATCTACAGGTTTCACTGCTGGCTACATCAATAGACATATATCTTTCACACTGTTCCAAAGTAAGCTGATGATTTCATGATGACTGTACTTCTATATATATATCCCAATTTTATTATGTCAGTCTTTGCCTGTGCTGTAACTCTGGGATCCTATGCCAGAGGCTCTGTGATTGTCAGCAGTATATCTGCAGATATGGGTCAGTGGGTCAAAAGCAGAATGCAATGGTAAACAGGTCAGTATGTGATGTTATGCAGTGACTAGCACCGCCTCACTCTCATCCGCGTATGACGTTATGGCCTGGTGCAGAAAGCATCTCAAATGTGCTGCATGCAGCAGCAAATTTCAGCCACTGTGTGGGGCATGTGAGCTATGTTTGGATTTTTAACCTGACACAATGGGACCAGCTGATGCTGCCTGCTGCCTGCGTGAGAGAGAGAGAGAGAGAGGTTTGAGTTTTAACCCAAAACAAAGGCAGACAAATAAATAAGATTAACAGGTAACACAAACAGCCATCATCATCCACAGTACACAACACTCCACACCCCAACTACTGGAGAAGCCTGCCAAATTCCCAACCAAGGTGTAATATAAATGCTCAATTCTGAGACGGGCAGTGAGCAGCCCGATCAACTAGGCCTGTCACGATAACTACTTTTGTTGGACGATATATTGTCCCAGAAATAATTGCAATAAACAATATTATTGTCATAATATATCGTAATAATACAATAAAATAATAGGCGAAGTAACACCCTTTCAAAGAACAATGAACTTTTAATTCTTAAGAATATTCAGACATTGGAATTGGAATGTCAAAAAAATAAATTAAATATGAGCTTCCAGGTTATTTGTCACTGTTTTTTTTTTTTTTTTTTAAGTCGTCATACCGGCTCGTTCACGTCATTGGGCTCTCTTCTCTCATTAGGCTTAAAGGCAAAATGTTCCCACACCGGAGCTGTGTAGAATTTGGCTTTAAAACAAGACCATTTTCTTCCAAACTTTCTGGCTGGAATTATGCAGTCGTCGGGGGAATAAAACGCCTATTAGCCTCGAGCAACACGTTATTTTCACCTGTCACTGTCCGTTCTATGTGTGTGGAGGAGCTGCGCCGATCCGCCACGGAAATCACAGTCAAGCCAGCAGTGGAATTTCAGAATAAAGGCACATTGAAATTATTATGTTCGAAAACAACATGTTCTATGCAGAAAATTACTGGAAGAAAATTGTCTTTATCCAGTCACTAATTCAATTCCACTTCAGATACATTCCAGAGGACGCCAGGTAGCTGCACCGAAAGTTCCAGAACATTCCACAGTGTAATTTCAGAATAAAGGCCCTCCAAATAGATTATACACCAAAACAAGATGTCCTACTCAGAAATTTACTAATCATTACTTCCACAGTGCAATGTTTTGGAACTTTCTGTGCAGCTACCTGGGGTCCTCTAGAATGTGTCTGAAGTGGAATTAGTGATTGGAAACAGACAGTTTTATTTTATAATTTCTGAGCAGGACACCTTGATTTAGTGCATAATAATTTCAAAAGGGCCTATATTCTGAAATTCCAGAGTGAAACATTCTAGGACTTTTAGTGCAGCTACCTGAGGTACTGTAGAATATATCTGAAGTGGAATTAGTGATTGAAAACAGACACTTCCTTTTTATACTGTAAAGTAAATGAAAGCGACAACAAACCACATTGTGCCAAAGGATTATTCAGTTCTTCAGAGAGGAAAACCCTTATTACCCTAGTAATGTGCGTGTATGCGCAGGGGAAATAACGTGGCAGCTGGCTTGACTGTGATTTTTGAAGTGGTGGCTAGCTTAACCGCAGTCTGGTTTATGGTTCTGCATTGAATACCTGTGCCTGGTATACGTACAAAAATAAAAAAAAGTTGACGGCAGTGTAGTTTTTACAGAGAAATAGACACTACAATCTGATAACCCCATTATTGTAACCAAAAAATACATCTGAGGTGATTTGCGAGGCATCTGCCAGCCAACTAGCAAACATTAGCATGTTAGCAAGCTAACTACCCACAAAGTACACGGCTTGCTTGCTTGCCTACGGCATAGATTCAACACAGAACCATAGGCCCTTGCCTCTGGCACAGAGAGCAGATGAGAAGACAGAAGCAGCACGACTGGCTAAAATGTTGATGACATTCATTCTTATGCAAACAAACACGCATGTAAACACAATGGGCAATATCAAGGTCAGCAAAAATGATTGAGGTCACGTCCATATATCGTATGATAAGTCGATAACATAATTATCGTGACTGGCCAACGATAAACATTTTCCTGGGGTCAACTGATCCCCGCCCAAGAATAAAATTCTTAAGTGTCTTCCAAATTGCCAATTTAACCACCCCTGACAGACAATTCACTGGTAACCACTAAACGCTTACAAGGAGTGTAAACAGGACCCAGAATGAACATTTTAAAAGACAAAGCTTCACCTAAGGAACCAAACCAGTCCTTCAAAAATAAAAACCACTCCACTAAGCGAGTACACTCAACAAAAAGATGTACAAGTGCCTCAACTTGAGAACAAAAATGACAGCCCACCCCCACTGCAGGATCCAAGCGTGCCAGGTGCCTATTGGTGGCAACAGCCCCATGTATTATCCTCTACTCGAGGTCAGCCGTCCGCTTCTCAATCAGGGGCCTATAAAGGGACCTCCAGCAGCCTTTTGAGGATGAATCCGGCCCAAAAACCTCAGCCCACTTAGTGGCCCGAAGACCTGCTAGCGATTGAAAATGGGTCACCTTGACACAAATCAGATTGCTTTCTGCCTGACTGTCTGGGGCTCCAAAAGACAGTATCAGCCCCTCCCCTTCCTGCCACTCCCCCACTGCTGTAGTAAGGGAGGGGAAACAGTACTCATGGAGGGTGAGAAAGAGAGAGCATGTGTGCAAATGTCTCCGCAAGTGTCTATATGTGGGCAAGGGAGTCAGCAAGTGTGTGCACATATGTGAGTGTACACACACAAGTGACACTATCTACCAAAACCTCTCACTTAACCAACACTTAGGTTAAAATAGATTTACATAATTACTATTACAAATATTAATTATTAATTACATCCCTGAATTTGTTGATAGGAATGAGCAATCTGGTGGATCAACCTTGGTCAGAAATGTACACTTACAAATGAAATACTTTAAATTTATTTTATTGTAAGAATACAAACTCAGAGTCTAGACTACAGACCTGGTCCACTACCTTAACAGACAGTGATAAAAGACATTAACCACAAAACAAGAATATGAATAGATCGCAGAGTAGATGAATGGATGAAATGAAAATTACCAGAGCCAATTGTCCATCTCACCTGAGGAATGGCAAAAGGAATCACCCACAACAGCAGCCAAACACCAAAAAGGACAATTCCAAATGTTGCAGGAGAAAATGGAGTGATGGCAGAAAACCTAAGCGGAAGGGTAATGCAGAAATTACTGAGGGGTATAAAACAGAAAAAAGAGCAATGTGGGCTGTTCCAGGCCCAATTTAAGAAGGGTCTCTTCCCTCCTCCCTGGCCCACGCATAATTAATTACCTGGTGGAGGAGTGCCTGAAGGTGTACTCAGGACTTATTTTAACACGTGTGAGCCAAACCTGTGGGACCACAAGTTACCTTTTCAAGATTATCATTCTGGTAATCTTCTTTTTATGTACATTGCAGCAACACCAAAAATTTATATTCCCAAGTTCATAGAGAAGAACAGGCAGTTCTACAAATGAATACTTTAGCTGCTATGTTGAGGGGAGAGGAGACTTGGAAGTTTACAAATATTTTACATGACTGTAAACTTGAAGTGAGTTAAAAAAGGGGTAATGTGAGCCATATTGTTAATCTATGTCATTATTCCTCTTCAGCTTTGTCTTAGGTCTGACAACATTGTATTATCAGGTCTCTCAACCATTGATTTTTTTCATTCATCCACAGATTTCACAAACGATGCAGGTGAATACCATCAACCATGTCATCGCTGACTGGATCAGCCCCTGCTCCACACTGTCCCCCTCCTCAGGTGAAGAGGCTCCTACAGGCTAAAAAGCCCACCTCTAAGCCTCCATGCCAACCAGATCCAATTGACCATTCAACTTCTGTTTTGATTACAGAGTGACTTTCTTGTAGACAATAGATTCTGTATTGTAATTACCCTTGTGAAACTGTCTCTCCATTTTGGTCAGTTAAATCATTGCAGTTCTAAATTGTAGTACACACCTTTCCTCTTGACATTAGGGCTGTCGATTATTGAAATGAATAATCTACTATTTGGATTATGAATTGCACAATTACTCAATGGCTCTTATTTAGCTGTCAGCTTTTAAATTTAGATTGAGGTTGTGTAGAAGCATGATTTAAAAGAAATACATCATATAACCAATTATAGTGATTTATATTATTAGTGTTTTTGTAGGTTATATAAATAACTCCTCAAGTAACAAAGGAGAGTCAAATACAATTGAATTATGGATGCATTTCTGGATGGGACAGGGCCTTAAATCATGTACAAATTGGGTCCACTGGTTGTGGGAAGTACGTAGGTTGCCATTAGGGGATAATGTTGCGGTGTGACGTAAAGAAATGATTTAAAGAAAATGTATTACGTATTCTTATTGTTTGTGCTTTTGCATTTTCATATAGATCTAAGTGCCAAATTCTCAGAGAGATGGGGGGAGAAGTCTGTGGGAAAGTGAAAAGTCTGTGGTCAGGCTCTGCTTACAGTCCTGAGCAGTACAAGGCCTTCAGAAGTTCATTGGGTGCACTAGCCTTCAGAAGTGAAAGGAATGAAAGTTGGGCCTTTCATCCAGGAATGGGAGTGAAGGTGGATTTCATGGGTTTGGGAGGTTTTTGATAGTAGCTAAGACTGTCGTGGATAATTGGTACATTGTAAATTATCTAGTCGGATGTTAGGTGTAAATCATAAACAAAATGAATTATAGGCTCCAGGTGTTACAGTTATTTTGGGAACCAGAAGGGACATGGAAACAATAGTGCATAGAAAAACAGTGGTAAAACTGAAGGAGGGGTTTGATTTTAAGATAAAAAAGAGCACATTCAGAGAAGTGAGGGAGAGGTTTTTGGGAAGAGTGTCTGGGAGTGTCTCATTTGTGTGTGAGCGTCAGTGTATGGAGAGTTATTGGGAGAGTGATTGGGGAAATTATTGCTCTGTGCACAGACCAGCCTGGAGTTATTTTTAGGCTGAGGTCAGTTTCTCCTACAGCTGTTTTAGGCATGTCCTAGCTAACAATAAAGACAATAAAAATGAATACTTCATTCTGGCAACTGACACAGCTCCTCTTCAGACTGCATTTAATAAAAAAGACATCCGTCAGGCAAAAGTGTAACTCTTTTAAACTTCAATACTCCATTAAAAAATCTATATTCAAACCATATTTTGTTTTTGAATCTAGATTGCTATTTAGATAATGAAATGCACATTGAAATGCATTCTAAATAAATGTTGCCTCTCTATATGTCCAGTTTCATGATTAATGGAGATGGGAGTTATTATGGCTGTCACTTTTTTCCAGAAGTCAATTTCAAACAAGATCAAACAAACATCTTTTGAATTAATTTGAATGCAACCCAAATTGGGCAGGCATGCATAGACAGGACAGGAGTTTGCGATTTAGAAAGTATCAAATTCTCCAGTTTTCTGGAGTACTCTTGTGCACTCTGCAGCAACATATTGTCTCATCCCACTGGGCCTCCTGACCCCTCTCCAAGTTTTGGTCAACAGCCTCAACCTGGACCCCAAGTGGCACAGGCACATGCGGGTCAAGGTCAATCAGCGCTGTCTCCTCGCACGTCCGTGGTGTCTCCTACGTCCGTGGTGAAGGAGGTTATATTTGACAGCGGGCATCCCCTAACCTAATCCCCTTCTGATGGGAGGTAGTGACAACAGATGCCACCCGCACAGGATGGGGGCAGTCTGGCAGCACAGAGAAATCAGAGGACTGTGGTCCCCCCTGCAGAGGCTGGAACATTTAAATGTACTGGAGCTCAGGACAGTCTACTTAGCCCTCAAACCTGGCCTTTTTGAAGAACAGACATGTTCTTATATGGTCAGACAACACATCAACAGTGCTCCACATAAACCATCAGGGGGGCACCAGGTCACCTCAATCTGCAACTGGCCCAACAGATCCTAATGTGGGCCTTACCTCGTCTTGCCTCTCTCCATTCGCCATTCACCTCCCTGGTGTACAGAAACTTCCTCTCATGCCAGAAACCCCCCTCAGAGGAATGCCGACTCCATCAGGATTGGTAAAAATGATCTGGCTACATTATGGCAGAGCGGGGGTGGACATTTTTGGCTCAAAATCAGTGAGCCACTGCCCCCCCTGGTTTTCCTTGATGGAGTAGGACAACCCACTGGGGCAGGACGCATTGACCAATACGTGGCCAGAAACTCTCCCCTATGCCTTCCCACCAACCCCATTAATACTAGCGACACTACACTGTGTTTGTCAGAGCAGCCGCAGGCTCCCCCTAGTGACTCCAAACTGGCCAGGGAGACCATGGTTTCCACTGCTGCACAAGCTCCTCAATGGGACATCGTGGCAGCTCCCTTATAGATGGAATCTACTCTAACGGTGAAGACACACAGGCAGCGTCGACGCCAGCTGCCAAAGCTGCCTCCATTCATTTTAAATGGGGACCGGCGAGACGCTCGCGCGGGGCACGATGGGATTGCAGGCGTCAAGCAGCCAAACGGTGTGTTCACCAGAAGGACCCATTTCCATGTCCAGTCCCTGTGGTACTGCGCTTCCTCCAGACCTTGCTGGATGGGGGGCAGGCAACATCTACCTTGAAGGTGTATTCAATTCAGTTCAAAAATAATACAATAAAAATGGAAACAGATTAAAAGGGGCAATACTAAAAATCTAATAATCAAATATAAGCAAACATATATACTATTGCTTTACTTATGTATTAAGATTTTTAGAAACAGCTATAGGGAAACAGAGAAACCAACAATACAAGTGGCATCGACAAATGGTACATAGTGTTATTTAATATTTTCCTCAAGTAGGATACAACAATACAACAAGTGGCATCAATGATTACTAGAAAAACAAAATTAATCTAGGGGCAGCCTGTAGTCTAGTGGCCACGGTACATGACTAGGACCCTCGAGGTTGGTGGCTCAAGCCCCAGTCCAGCCACAAAAAGAACACCATTGCTGCTGGGCCCCTGAGCAAGGCCCTAAACCCCCCCATTGCTCCCAGGGGAATCAGCACTTGGTTAGCCCAATCAACTGTAATTCACCTTGGATAAAAGTGTCTGCTAAATAGCTGTACTATATAATGTAATCATTATGGTTATTTATTATTATTTGCAGAACTAGCGGATGCAGCAGGAAAAGGTTTGGCCAATTGCTAGACATGCCTGGAGAATATTATAAATATTTGTAAATCCCTAAAGAAAGTCCAAACAGATTGGGGGGGGTATACCATAATGACAGTACATGCAAATATTTGGTCATCATCTAAACAAAAAATCGTTTCTATCTATCCAAGGCTCACAACCGGTGAGTTATACAGTGTAGTGCAGTTCTGTTAACTGTGTTTGTTTCACGACAGCATGTGGCTATCGATGGACGACCACTTCATAGTGACGTTATGTAAACAGCCATGAAGTCAATTTTACACAGCTTGTCAACAAGTCCTACATTGGTATTTTGCGCATAATTGAATAAGTTCAGCGCGTCGATCCACGTCTTTGGGAATGCATCAATGAATCTGTTTGCATCTTTAACATTTTTTTAGCCAATTTTACATTTTGATACTTGATATCCTTTACTTCTGTAAAAATATCTTTTAAGTCACTTTTTTAAAATTTTTTTTTAGAGTTAGTCTAGTGCGTCTAATGCTGTTGACTTCTGATTAGTCAATGAGAGTATATTCCACAGTCACATACCTCTCGTACGTTGGTGATCCTCCGTCGTATAAACATCACTGCTTCTCATGTAGCGTCCCTCCACTCAGATAGCCCTCGCTGTTTCTCGGACTGTTTGTGAAGTATGAGTCAATAAAGCCATCCAAAGTTTAGACCTTTTCCGTTGTTTTGCTTCGTAAATCCAGCGTTGCATAGATAATGTTTGCTTGAACGTGACATTTTTTTTTTTTTTTTTTTTTTGAACTTTATTGCCTTTAATACTCATCAACAGGTAATTAACATCACAAAGGAAAACAAGGCAAACAAAAACATACACCAAGGAAAAAAAAAAAAACATCTTGAGATTGGGTCTCATCTGTCACACAGAGGTAGCACTGTAAAAGGTATAACACATATAGCACAAGGGATATTTAAAATAATAAAATTAATATGGTATAAATATATAAGAGTCCTATGAGATACTCAATAACTGGGGTCCACCTTCTCATAAATACAGGTACTTTTAGCTGTAACTGGGCAGTCATATATTCCATCATATAGACATGTTTTACTTTCTGTAACCACTGTGCGATCATGGGAGGGTTAGGCTTCATCCAATTAATAGTAATAATTTTTCTTGCAATCATCAACAACACATGTAATATATAACATTGTTCTGTGGTAAACAGGTGGTCAGGAAACACATCTAATAAAAATAACAAAGAGTCCATAGGAAGGTCCATTGACATAATTTTTCCAGTTCTTTTTTGACATTTTTCCAAAATATCTGTATTTTCGGGCAATCCCAAAATATATGAGTATGGTCGCCGACCAAACCACATTTCCTCCAGCATTTGTTGCTGGGATTATTCTTGGAGACAAAAGTTGTTAATGGTGTCCTGAAGAACCTGATTTTGACCTTCCAGTCAAATTCCTTGTATATTTGGCTTCCAACCCCTTGTGGCATCTGGAACATATGTTTTCCCAAGAGTCATCATTTATTATTGCATTCAGCTCCAGTTCCCATTGTTGCTTGATGTGTAATGTATTGTCTGACATATCCATCCTTAGTTTTTGTACATGTGAGATATTTGTTTTTTTGTTGAGGAGCGGTGTTCAAACATATGTATAAAATGACTTTCTATATTTGTAGGTTCCTTTCGTATATTTTCCCAATCTGTATTTTTTGTAACATAATGTCTGATTTGTAAATATCTATATAGGTCACTTGAAGGTAGGTTAAACTTATCTCTAAGTTGTGAAAAAGATTTAAATACATGCCCTCCAGGAGCTGATTTATTACTATCAGACCATTCTCCGCCCATCTTTTATAAGCCCTGTCATACATAGATGGTAAAAACTCTATATTCCCTACTATAGGCATGGCCCGTGACAGGACTACAGCTCCCTTTAGTTGTTTTTGAAGTAAATTCCAAACCTTCAATGTGTGTCTAATCCATAGATTATTGATTTTAAGCTTTTTCTGAGATTGCTGGCTAAGAAATGGAAGACTAGATAGCGGTACCCCTGGTATGGAGTTTTGTTCAATGGAGACCCATCCAGTCTCTAAGTTCCTGACCACCCATGCCTCCACCGCTCGCAACTGGGCTGCCCAGTAGTAAAATTTTAGATTAGGTAGATTCAGGCCTCCTTTCTCTTTTGCTGACATCAGTACTTTCAACCGTATTCTTGGTCTTCGGTTTTGCCAAATGAATTTTGATATTAGTTTTTCTAATGACTTAAATATAGATTGCGGTACTGTGATAGGGAGGGACTGAAATAAGAATAGTAGTCTTGGTAGGATATTCATTCTCACAGACTCTATTCTGCCAAAGAATGATAAAGGGAGCACATCCCATCTATTTAAATCCTTTTTGATTTCTTTAATCAGTTTATCGTAGTTAGAGGAAAATAATTGTGTGGGTTTAGGTGTGAGAAAAACACCAAGATATCTGAATCCCTGATTGGATCTTCTGAAAGAGACCAAATCATCTAACTGGGGGGGCCAATCCCCAACAATCATCATGGCTTCAGATTTGTTCGTATTAACCTTATAACCCGACACGTTACCGTATTCATTAAGAACATGTAGGAGTGCAGGGACAGAGGTAACAGGATTTTCCAGAAATATTAATATATCATCTGCGAAAAGTGCCAGTTTATGTTGATTATTTCCTTCATCATGTATTCCCTGTATAAGGGGATCAGATCTTATCAGTTCGGCTAGTGGTTCAATGCTGAGAGCGAACAAAGATGGCGACAAAGCATCTCCTTGACGTGTACCCCTTCCCAGCGGAAAAAATTCGGAGCAATGCCCGTTTACTCTAACTCTTGATCTTGGATTTTTATAAAAGTTTTGATCCACCTCACAAAAACATCATTAAAACCCATTTTGCCGAGAGTCTGTTCTAAAAGGTCCAATCGACCCTGTCGAATGCCTTCTCAGCGTCTAGGCTGAGAAGCATTGACGTGGTGTCCTCTTGGACGCAAGTGATTGCAGGTTCAAGGCTCGTCTTACATTATCAGTTCCCTGTCTATTGTTAATAAAACCTGTCTGGTCTGGTTTTATAAGTTTCCTAATATACTTTTGTATTCTATTTGCTATAATGGAGGTCAAGATTTTAAGATCTACACATAGGAGACTGATAGGGCGGTAAGATGTACATAGCGTCGGGTCTTTATTGTCTTTATGAATAACACTTATCACTGCATCTGACCATGACCCAGGAGGGTGTCCTTCTGTTAGAGCGTAGTTGTATACTCTACACAAAACTGGAGTTAACTCATTTATCAACATTTTATAATATTCTCCTGGAAGTCCATCTACCCCTGGAGATTTGTTATTTTTAAGTTTGAGAATATTTTCTTTGATTTCTTCTTCTGTAATTGGATGTGTCATTGTATCTGCCTCATCTACTGTTAATCCGGTTAAATTAACTGAATTAAGGAAGGATTCAATCTTTTCTTTTTTATGAGGCTGATCTTCAACTGTATATAGCTTTTGATAATAAGTAGCGAAAGCCTCCGAGATATCTTTTGGTTGGGTTAACATCTGGTCAGTATTTGGGCATTTTATTTTACGCACTACTCTGTTAGACTGAGCTTTACGCAGCTGGAAGGCCAGCAAGCGGCTTGCTTTATTACCAAATTCGTAGTACTTCCTGTTTATAAATCGCAGTGCTCCTTCTGCCTTGTAAGTCAATAGATCATCCAATTTCTGTTTCTTTTCTTTTAATAATTCCAGAACTTGGTGTTTCTTTGATTGTTGATACTGTGACTCTAACCTTTTAATTTCCCTCTCTAATGCAACCTGTTGGGCTAGTCTTTGCTTTTTTAATCTGGATGAGATAGCAATAATATTACCCCTCGTCACCGCCTTGGTTGCCTCCCAGAGAGTAGAGGGGAGACTGTGTCATTATCATTAAGTTTCAAATAGTCTGTTAAGTTTTACGGATTTCTTGTTGAATAGCTTCATCGTTTAGTAATGATACATTGAGTCTCCAGTATTTAAACTGCTTCTTCAGTCCAATCTGTATCTTTACAGTGACAGGAGCATGGTCCGATATAGTTATTGGTTCTATATTACATTCACTAGTTCTGTAAATATCTGTTCCTGATATCAAAAACATGTCTAGTCTGGAGTGGCTACCATGCACCTGTGACATGAAGGTATAGTCCTTTTCTCTAGGATGTAGGTGTCGCCAAACGTCCACCAGACCCAGTTCATCCATCATTGCATGAAGAGTTATAGATTTCTTGGACATAGAGCCCACTCCTGCTGGAAGCCTATCTACAGTTTGTCTCAGAATGCAATTGAAGTCTCCCCCTATTAAAATAATTCCCTCTGCTCTGTCTGCTAATAGGGATGCTATCCTCTTAAAGAAATTTGGACAGTCCTCGTTCGGGCATATAGATTAACCAGTGTAATTTTAGTACCTCCAATAGTACCTATTACCATCACATACCTACCCTCTTTATCCTCAATTACTTTTTCATGGCTAAAATAAACTGATTTATTTAGCAAGATGGCGACTCCTCTTTTCCTCCCGTTTGTGGAGGAGGAGCTATATATCTGATCCACCCACTCTCTCCTTAATTTTAAGTGTTCTTTGTCTGACAAATGAGTCTCTTGTATCATTGCTACAGAGCAGTGTAGTTTTTTAAGTTGGTTGAATATTTTTTTTCTCTTAATTGGACTACTTATACCCTTTACATTATAACTGATACAATTTAAGCTATCCATGTATGATTGATTTGTGCTTTTTAGTATGCTCTCCTCTCAGCATTTTACAAATACACATATAATCAGGAATAACTGAAATAATGTACAATGACAGTGACCCATGACCCATCTCAAGGCAGAATAAAACAAATAACATTAAAGAAACAAAGTAAAGTGAACTTCCAAATACCCAACTGGATTTTTCAGTATTATTTTGTTGTTTATCTACTTCAAACCTGAACATGAACCAGTCCCCGGTGTAGCCTGGGCTGAGGAGGGTGACTACTCCTCCGTGGGACACACACACACGGTGTCGGAGCTGCTGTCGTCCAGCTAATGAAGCGGTCGTTGCTGCTCGGTATGCGGGTAGTACTCGCGGTTTACTGGGTTCCGTCTCTTGTAAAACTTGTAGAACTTGGTATTCATCCTAACGTTGATTGTTTTAAACTCGATAAAGTAAGACTCGGCGTCATTCATCTCCGCTGAGGAAAGCTCTGACATCCATAGATGGTAGCACCGCCGGGTCTTTCCCTCTCCTCTCTCCCGCGGTGCTCCACTTGTAGTGGGACAGCTCGCTCTCCATCCGCTCCCTCTCATCCACCCGGGCCTGGATCGCGAGCTCCCGTAGCACCGGAAGAGCTTGTGTTAACGTCGAGTAGGTCTTTTCACCCTCACCAGTGAAGATCCTTAGCTGTGCTGGGTAGATGCATTTGGCGCTGATGTTTTTTTGCTTTAGCTGTTTAATGACATCACGGACCTTGGCTCTCTTTTTTTTTTGTTTTGCAGCTCCGGGAATAATCATGGTCGAAGAATATCGGCTCTGTTTTGTATAGGATCTGTCTTTGTCTCCAAGCCTGTCTTAGAATAGCGTCCTTCACAGAGTAGTCCAGAAACTTGACAATCAGTGATCTCGGAGTAGCATTGGGGTTCTTTGGCTTAGCTGTTAGGGATCGGTGGGCTCTCTCAATTTGTAAATTCACATCAGGCATCGGTTGGAGGACTGATTGAATTAGTTCCTTCACAAAAGCCTTCGCATCCTTTCCTTCACTCCTTCGGGCACTCGATAAATTCTTAAATTATTTCGTCTTGACCTGTTCTGCAGGTCTTCACACCTGGCCGTCAGGTCCATCTCTCTATGTAGCAGGTACCGTATTGCTCTCTGGTGTCTCATCCCGGTTTCCTCCAAACGCTAATACGTCCTTCTGCCTCCGTAGTTCTTTTTCAAGTTTAGTCATTTCGTCTTTGAGTTCTTGCATGGAAGAATCAATTTTTGTCAGCGACAGTCTGGTCTGCGTGTGTCCGTCTTGATTTTCTTTCCTTAACTTCTCCAGTTCAACTAATATTTTGGACTCATAGTTGCTAGTGCTAGCCCCTGCCGCATCACTCGATGTCTGTTTTAAAGTTAGCTGCTTCAAATTTTCGTTTTTGTCATTCGTGTGCTCCTGTTTCGAGCTTCTGCCTCTCGCAGAGGTGGCCATGTCGAGTTTATGCAATTTTGCCGAGTTTTAAATAGTTTTGTTAGGAAGATTAACAGTTAACCGACGGAGTTCAGTTTTAAGCTGCTATTTCCAACATGGCGTCACCCAGAAGAAGGTCGAACGTGACATTTTTAACAACCCTTTGCATTTATATATTGACTTCCTCTTTACAGTCAGATGGCCTTCCCTTTAGAATAGCTCCGTCATTTGAAATTCCCGGCATTTTACAGAACCATTGCCTCCGCATTTTCCCCCTCTGTAGAGAGCGTAGTTTGTTCCCCAGTTATGTTAGACACGAGTTTAACCCATCATATACACCTGCTTTTCTTTGTGTGAATAGAGTGTTTTAATCGGAAACATCTATCAACCATTTCCAACTAGAGGCCTTTTGCTAGGCCAGCACGGGCCGGCAGCTCCAAATTTTCCAAAAAGTTTTTCCAAATATTACGAACTATTACGTATTTTGGATCCTGTATAATTGTGTGCCCTCCCTTGCCTTACCCTTACCCTCCGCAGTCCCTTTCCTTTTCAACGCAACGCAAACTCCGACGTAATTTTACTTTGTATAAAAATAACGACAACAATTGTGACATTTAGATTTATTTTTGAAAGACAAAGAAAATTAGAACGAAAAGTCCTACACAGTAAATGGCCCAATCAGCTTTTTCTCAAGGTCAGGCAGAGCAATGAAGACCTTAGCAATGGTTTCTGCTCCTTATTTATAGCAAATTTCGTTCACGTGTTTTCTGGAATTCATATAAAATTCTAAATAAGAATTCATTTGTTTAATCAGAATTACACAAATGAAGCATCACCTGTTTTAATGCTGAACCCAATAGCGATTTTATATAACAATTATATATTACTATATTACGATCAAATAATGTGCTACTTATTTTTAATCCAGTAAAACATGAGTGAATGGACAAATAAAAACAAAAACACGCTTTACAGCCGAGTTTTTCCATTTACTCACACAATACGAACAGTTTAGGGCACTAAACTGAAATTTCTTCGGATCATGCAAAAATTTCTTTCTCACAAACATCAACACCACATTTACTTTACAGATGACATCCAGTCAGACTCCAGCCAAAACTAATGCAGAATCTGAATCAGAGCTGCATTAAGCCAGAGCTTGTGTAAATCAAATTAAAGTCACTCATGTGGAAAACACCAGGGTCAAAACCTAAACACTCCCTCTAGACAAGGCAAGAGCCAACGCAAATATCACAGAACCTTTACTCTCACCTGGTGCTCAGCTTCTGTGTTCTTTCATCCTTCTCTGCTTCACCCATGACTTTCCAGCAGGTAGCAGGAGCCTCCTGAGCTACGCACCAGCACAGAATCAATTTGAAATGTTTTTACTTTAATAGGAGGGAGAAAAAAATCATCAAAGATGAAAATAATTAATTATCTGAAAATTGCAACGCATCGACGATACTGGGTCCAGACACTTCCTCCTCTGACAATAGGCACACATACAAATTTAGTTGAAGATCAAATACCTTCTATATGGTAACTTGGCATTTAGGCATAACCATGACACAAACTCCCTGAGTTGGGGGGGTAGTTTTGACAGGACTTTGCCCTTGACCTAGCAGGGAGTGACATCACAAAGAAAACGAAACACAGTTGAGCAGAAAGCCAATAGCAGCCATTCAAATCATAACCTTATTCAGGGCAATCAGGGGATGGTCTGGTATTTCCTAAAGAGGGCAGAGGTAAGGTTTGGATATGTACCTTAAGAGCACTGAGACCGCTGGAGCAGCAAAGAACTAAATCACTGTACAAAGCAAAACTATTTATCCCATCAGTTCAACACATGCCTCTGGTAGTAATAGAATTCAGAGTCCTGCATCGGGTCTGCTACCCGAGGGCGATCCACGTGAGAACCACTAAATTCGATGTAACCGGTGAAAAAATATTAACATTGTCATTTACAGGTGCGGGTGCGGTGGTGAATTTTTATTGCATGTGTGGCTTGTGGGTGAAATAGATCAGGCTATTTTTTATTTGAGAAAGAAAAAAGTTTTGAGTATTTTATATCCACATTTAGATCGTCCCGAGATCGCAGATTGTGTACCTAACGGTCATGCACTGCCTTCATGCATACCCACATACATAACAAATAGGTAACATGGAGCTTGAAGACGTCAAAAGATAGCTTGTAGGTGGAAACTGCAAAGTGGTTGACAATACGTCCTCCAAAATCAAGGCTGCCTTTTGGGAGAAATTTGGAGTAATCATTGATGGTGAAAATAACATCATAAATGGCTTTGCTGCAGGTAAAAGTTAAAGTCTTAACATGATAGCGTGTAGACAGATTATCCACGTATTGTAGACGTGTGTTTATTCTTTTGTTTGTACTACTGATGACCGTCTTGTTTTGTTTCCGATGGGCATTCTTTTTTGTTCTGATTGTCACCAAAAATGCAGGCTATTCAGAGAAACCCAGTCCCAGTGTCTGTGTCAGTTAATAAAAATAGCTTGAGTGAGCAAATAAAGTTTTTTGGTGAACCTGATTTGGTTCTGTTATTTTAATACAGGTTCGGGTTGGGTCGCAGTTTTTATGGTAAACGGTTCAGTTGGGTACGGCATTACATTGGTGCTGTGTTAAGTGCGGGCCGGGGGTAGTTCTTCAAAACAGGATCCGTGCAGGACTCTGTCAGAATTATTTAAAATCTGAAGAGACATTATGTGTTGAACCCCTCAAGTTTACATCAAAAATTGATGAGTGTCAGTGCTCTCATCATTTTTTCATATCTGGCCAAGTTGTTTAACAGCACCTCATACTTGAAAATGGCGTAAAAAATTACAAATAATACATTTTGTTACTTGCAGAGACATTGGTTAATCGTTATTGGCAGATTTTGCATGGGTAGTGGTTTCTGGACTCAACCCGGATGAAGCATAAAGTTCCCCCAACTCAGTGATGCTGCTTCTCTTCTCGAGACGTGATCCTGGGGCTGACACTCATCACCATGGCAACTGCTGCAGCACAACCAGCGCTCCCAGACAGTGATGCGGCAGCCATTTTGAGTTAGAAATGTCAAGGTGGTCTGAAATGGAAACTGTTCAGGTAAATATTTATGTACTGTGTTTTAAAATCAGCATTTGACACTGACACAGTGAGATCTTTTTGTGGAGAGTGTTGCTTCTAAAATCATTCTAAAGGTCTTTTTGTGTTCTAACTTTTTTCTGTCCTCTTGCAGGGTCCTCAGACAATTAAGACTTCCTTCACTGAATGTAAAGGGCTCCCACGCAGCATGTTTCTCCACGTTAGCTCCCCAATGGTGGAATAAACTCCCTGTCCCACAACGTGCTTCTCAATCATCAAAATCCCTCTAATGTGGTCTGAAAACCCACCTCTTCAGAATTTACATGATTTAATTATCCTACCCCCATTTAGCACTTGTACTTTTATGTAACATGTGATTATGTATTATATATTATGTATTATCATGACTTGTATTATGTATTTACATTAACGTGTTGTTTGTAATCTTAATTGTATAACTGTACGAATGATTGTGGGCAGACTCCTGTACCTGTTGCCACAGCAATGTGCGTGTGGAATTGTGGGTGCATCTGCAGTGAGTGAGACAGCAGGAGTTTCAAGTAGCGTTCAAGTTAATGCAGTCAGTTTAAAACTAGTCTAAATTAAGAATCATTTCAACACATATTCAAGTGCTACTAATAGCTACTTTGTAATATTACTGGCTAGTAAGGTTAATGGGACTAGCCAGTGGTATTTCTGGCTAGTAAGGTTAATGGTGATATTAGCCAGTATTATGTGGTTGCTAAGATGGCTACTCATTTTATGTACTTAATATACTACAGCAAATTATATGTATGCTGTATAACAATTATATTGATATAATATACCAGCTGTGTATTTGTCCATGTTATTCACATCATGGTATCAGTGCAGTGACCTTTGTTTGTCTTTATTCTTTATTCTAGAACCACACACACATACACACACACACAGACTAGCAAGTGCAGGCGGTGAGTTACCATGTGTACAGAGACAAATAGTGACCTCAGTAGAATTCCCATTGCCATAACATATGCTGTGCTGTGCCAATCAGAATAATTTATTTATTTATTTAAATGTATTTATTTTAATTTATTTGCATCTTCTATATTAAGACCAATATCCTGGGACAAACACTGCTAAGCCCAAGTAATATACAGTCCTTACACGGGTTCCTACCAAACACTGTGGTCCTTCGAGCCAGATTAGTGGTGTTTACTCTGGATGAAGATGAAGATGCAGAGTCGAAGCACTGAGCCCTCCAGTTAGGCAAAACGCCAGACCCACTTACTTTGAAGCTGATGAAGGGTATAAGCAGCACTGTCCACCATATAACTAGCACAGTATAGCATAGGCTTGGGCAAGAAGAGCAATGGCATTCGTATCAAGTAGTTGCAGATATTACAACCTCCTCCGCTTACCCAGACATTTTCCCCTCTGCCAGTCGAGTGGGACAGATGACTATCACAGGAGAGTGCGATGCCTTTGAAGATAATCAGCGGGCCCGAGGAAGGTATGCGTCATACACCCCGCAAGTGTACCCGCAGAGGAGAGTCAGTCAGGAGGCAAAGCTGGCCCGATTAGCCAATGTGCCATATGTTATGTACACAGAGAAACCTGAGATGTCAGCAGCAGCCTACCAAGCTGAATTAGGGATGATACATCAAGAGAACAGACAGCTCCGTCAGACACAGCATGCATTTCAGTCAGGCATCAGCCACCTTTACAAGGTGAAGGAAGAGATGCCTGAACTCGTAGACACCGACCCTAACCCCCACTGCCACTGCCTTCGACTCTCCCTGAGCCTGTGTGCCTAGCTCACGTCATCCCACAGGCGGAGGAAGAGGAGGATGAGGAAGAGTGGCCCACACCACCATCATGGTTTCCTCCAGATGACGAAGAGGAAGATAAGATGACAGTTTTACTCGACCAGATGGTGGAGTAAATGATGGATGCCGGACCCACCCTGGGGTCATTGCTACTTGGGGTCCTGCTTCGCCTCTGCAAGCATGCTGTAGCCCTTAGCTACACCAGGTTAATCTCTTACCTGAAGACAGGCTGCTGTTGAGATTCATCTGGCAGGACATGAGAAGAGACGACCCACTGGATGTCTATGACTGGCAAGTCCTCCCGTTTGGGACCACCTTTTGTGCTGTGCCACCTTCACCCTCCGAACAGTACATTAACCACCACAGTGAACCAGGAGATGAGGTCCGATTCTCCTTAGATCTGTGCTTCTATGTAGAGAATTGTCTACAGAGTGAGACAACACCCAAAGAAGCCAGACATCTAGTTGATAAGCTGAGAGAGCTCTTAGCCACTGGTGGATTTGAATTGAGGCAGTCGGCCAGCAACATCCCAAGCACCATCAGTCATCTTCCTAAGGAGGTCTGGTCAAGCAGTGCTGGGTTGTGGCTTGCACAGGACAAAGCAGACATGCCTGAATCAACCCTAGGGCTAAGTTGGCACTGTCAGGTACTGTGGGTACATCTGTGAGTGAAAGACAACAGTGAGAAAATGGCAGAAGTTTCAAGTAGCATCCAAGTTATTGCAGTCAGTTTAAGACTAGTTTAAATAAAGAATAATTTCAATTCAAGTAGTGTGCATTAATGAAACACTGTGAGTAACATTTAAATTTACATTTGCAGCATCATTATCAGTTAGTATCATCTGTTATATTCAAGTGATATGATGTAAATTGTGTTAAACTGCTAAAGTACTAGTAATAGCTGCTAGCCAGTATTGCATTAATATTAATGGTGATAATATTCGCCGGTATTATGCGGTTGCTTAGATGGCTGCTGCTCATGTCATGTACTTAATATACTACAGTGAATTATACATATGCTGTATAACAGTTATATTGACATAATATACCAGATGTATGTTTTTCCATGTTATGCATATTGTGGTATCACTGCAGTGACCTTTCTTTTTCATTATTCTTTATTCTAGAACCACACTCACACACCTCAGTAAATGTCCATTGCCATAACGCATGCTATGCTGTGCCAACCAGAATAATTTCAGCAAAGGAGGTGAATCAAGACCCTGTGTTGCATCTTCTGTATTCTGACCAACACCCGGGACGAACACTGCTAAGCCTAAGTAGTATACAGTCCTTACACCGGTTCCTACCCAGCAATAACTCTAATTATAAATCATAATTGTATAAATTATTTTTACTTGTATGTAATATGTATGCAATATGTTCTATACTTGTTGCTTATGTTTACAAATGTTGTTGCAGTTATGATTTGTAACTATGATTGTATGTATTCCTTGTACTTAAATGAATAAATGTAAATGTGTAAGACATTTTAATGTTCTAGAATATTCATGGCAGTGTGGTGCTGTCATGTTCTAGAATGTTCCCTCCTGCAGGGCTGGATCCTGCACCAGATCAATGCCCCATTCAGTCATGTGCCCTGTACGTGGAGTGAATGCAGAGCAGATTCTTGTCCTTGTGCTCCAGCCCGACACAGCCAGTTCTCCCATTCCCTGTCTGAAGCAGTTTTTTTTTCTCATTGAAAACATTATGGGAACAGTATAGGTTTGGAGATCAGAAAATGCCGATTGATTTGAGGTGCATGGATGAGACTGCATGGTTGATACCTGTGTCTGTATCACTAGGTGGAGATACTGCACACACATCTGTAAGAGGCTAAGCAGGTGCCTGGGATATGGGGGAAGGGTGCCCTACCCAATCAGTTTGAATAACGAGTGTTCAGGAGCAGTTAGAACACTCTGCAGGAGTCTCTCTGGCTGCAGGCCAATCTGCTAAATCTTCTGCCTTTGAAAACATCACTTGCAAGCCTCATTCAGGAACATGTGACACTCCACCAATTAAACAGAAGTATGTGAATGTATAGTTACAGCCTATGTCTGACACTGAGCCCCTACAGCCCTCACAGGTGTGTGAGCCCCTATATCCCTCACAGGTGTGTGAGTTTGTGTGCAAACAGTCTAACACACTCACAGTGGTCAGTTGTTTCAACAGAGATTTTGTACTTGATTAAAATAATGGTAGTATTGTTGATGCTTCTTTTTTAAAGGAATACATTTTAAAGTGTTTATTTAAGTGCACGGTGACAACTGCCACCAGTAAGTGTTGAACTGGTGTGACACAGGATACAAAACCATATGAAATAATTCACACAAGGGCAGTCCATGTCACCATTTCAGAAACTTTTATTTGAAATGTCAGTGTCGAAAAAGAAAAACAAACAGAAATATAAATACTAGAATATAAAATAAGAGATTAACACTAAGGGGAAGATATTACAGTATAATATAGAGAAGTAATTGATCAGAAGACACAGATATATATTCATCTATATGAGATAAGAAAGGCATTCCACAAACACAGAAGCACAAACACAGAAAAGTTACAGGATTGTCCCCTGTGTAGTTTTAGTGCTGGGTGATAAAACAGAAAAACTGAAATATTCACAAAGTATGTAACTCCACTATGCCTCTCCACAATAGAGTGGTTTATGTACAAGTTCCTCTCATACTGAACAACATGTAAAGGACTCAAACTCTTTTTTGTCTTTTACTATTTTCTGAAAAATATGTAAAACATTCAAATAGTAACCACATAGAAGGTGGTGTGTTTTTAGTGGTTAGTGTATGAGTGTGTTTGAGAATGTGTTTGTGTTTGTGAGCGTCCATGTGTGTTTGTGAGTGTCAGACTGTTTTATATGTGTGTTGTAGTGTTTGTGTGTGTGTCAATGTGTGTGTGTTTCTGTGTCCATGTGTATGTGTGTGTGTCCATGTTTGTGTGTGTGTGTGTGTCTGTGAGTGTGTGCATATGTGCGTATGTGTGTGCATGTATGTGTTAGTGTCTGTGTGTGTGTGTCCGTGTTTCTGTGTGTGTTTCCTTGTATATGCGTGTGAGAAATAGGATTACAGGCAGGTCAATGTTACAGTGAGCCTATGTACAGACAGAGTGCTGCCACTTGCAGACGGTACAGACAGTGAGTACAGCATAAGTACAGACGATATTCTGCACACGTATCCATTCCCCCATTATCTGGAGAGTTATTCTAAGAGTGCATCATTAACAAATCACATTAAAACCCTTCCCATAATTTCAGGTATTCAAACAGATAAAGAGATTAGCTGTTTTCCTTACGTTAATGCTAGCGATGTGTGTTCTTTTCTCTGCATCATTGTCTCTGATCACACTTAGATACCTGCTTCTTCATGATGCATAGTTTATTTTTAGTTTTATCATAAAGTTGGGTCATGCAGAATCCCCAGTCTACTTTAATTCTACAACCTACAGCAGAGAGCCAAGACTCATCCTCTCTTAATAAACTTCAGCCAAAATATACTCTATCTGCCACAAGAAGCATCTATGTTACAAAAAAATCTTAAACATGACAAATTATAATTGTTATTATGACATATTAAAGTAAAAGCATTCATTTAGATGTAAATCTATCTCACAGGCCATTGCCTGGATCTCCTGGCTCAGAGTGATCTCTCAAACCCATCCGGATTCAAATACAGAACTTCCTCTCTCCTCCACTCCTCTGGTCTCATTTGAGCTGAGGAGCCAAGCCCCCTTTTAAACCTCACTGACTGACACCCACATGTCGAACGGCTGAAAATAAGCCAACCGAAAGTAAAGTAAAAGAATGTAAAATGAAAGAACGCATGCTTACAACATCTCCACACCAGAGGAGTGCCCCTGGGCACAGCCTCGCTCCCCCTCTCTCCCTTGCTCCATCTCTCTCACTTCTTGTCTTTCTTGGTGGATTTCTTCTTGCTGGCGGGGGTCTGGGCGGGTTTTGGGGTGTCGGCCGGTGGTGGGGGCTGGGGGAGGGCAGGCTGCGGAGGCTGCTGCTGATTGGCCGTCAGAGTGGCGGTGCTGCCAGGGATGTAGACGTTTTGGCGGTAATCAGGTGGCATGTGCTGCAGGGTGAACTGGGGGTTGTAGCGCTGACCCAGTGTGTTGGTGGCCTCACTCACCTCTGGGGAAGGGGGGGGGGGAGGGGTACAGAGAGGGAGATACAAAGATACAAAATAAGTTCAACATTTTAATTTTAAAGCATAACAGATAGGAAGGAAGTCTGTGGGGCATTAGCATTAGCATGATTTATAGCTACAGCACTGTCTGGTGCCCTTAGTACTTCCATTAGCATTGCACACATGTACACACATACTCACGCACAGGCGCACACACACAGCCCTGCTTAACACACACACACACACACACCCACACAGACACACATACACACACACACACACACAAAGACACACTGCCCTGCTTAGCACACAGACACACATACACACACACACAGGCAGCCCTGCCTTTGGCATCATATTTCTGTGCGAGTGAAATGGAAAATGAGAAGTCCCTATTCCCTAGGAAAGAAAGTAACTGAGATTTGCTGCATGATTGTGCTAGGACTACAGTCAGATTGTTCTGGAATAGATAGAAACTTTATTTATTTATCTTGAGGGAAATTGCAGAATCAGAGTCAGATTGTGCTGGGACTAAGGTCAGAGCAGAGGTTGAGTGATTCTAAGCACATACTCATTCACACAGGGACCAACGACCCAAAGCACAGGCAGGATCGACATAGCCAAGGCCTTGAAACAGCTGGCAGCTAAAGCCACACTGGAATACCCTGCAGCCAAGGTCACCATCTCCCTCCATTACCTTGGATCAAGATCACTGCGCAAGGCAGAGCCTCCACCAGCACTCACAGTGAGAGGAGATACCCACATAACTGCCCCGCCTACCCCCTACAACACCCACAGTGAGAGGAGATACCCACATAACTGCCCCGACCCCCTACAACACCCACAGTGGGAGGAGATACCCACATAACTGCCCCCCCCCTACAACACCCACAGTGGGAGAAGATACCCACATAACTGCCCCGACCCCCTACAACACCCACAGTGGGAGGAGATACCCACATAACTGCCCCAACCCCCTACAACACCCACAGTGGGAGGAGATACCCACATAACTGCCCCAACCCCCTACAACACCCACAGTGGGAGGAGATACCCACATAACTGCCCCGACCCCCTACAACACCCACAGTGAGAGGAGATACCCACATAACTGCCCTGACCCACTACAACACCCACAGTGAGAGGAGATACCCACATAACTGCCCCGACCCCCTACAACACCCACAGTGGGAGGAGATACCCACATAACTGCCCCGGTCGCCCTGCAGCACCCACAGTGAGAGGAGATACCCACATAACTGCCCTGCCCCTCTGCAGCACCCACAGTGAGAGGACATACCCACATAACTGCCCTGACCCACTACAACACCCACAGTGAGAGGAGATACCCACATAACTGCCCAGCCCCTCTGCAGCACCCACAGTGAGAGGAGATACCCACATAACTGCCCTGACCCTCTACAGCACCCACAGTCATACCCTCATAACTGCCCCGACCCCCTGCAACACCCACAGTGAGAGGAGATACCCACATAACTGCCCCAGCCCCTCAGCAGCACCCACGGTAATACCCTCATAACTGCCCCGACCCCCTGCAGCTCCCACAGTGAGAGGATAAATGCACACACAGCTCAGTGTTGCGTAGCTGTATGGTCGGTTATACCATCACCATCAAACACCAGAGAAAGCCAGATCATACAGCATGGTAATATCTGGAAAAATGAAACACAGCAGCTCTGAACTGCATGAGGCTCTACTAAAACTATTTATTCTAGTCCTGCACATGGGCAGTTTCACTGAGATCTGGGACCGAGCTATAATTACCCCTATATTCCAAAGCAGAGACAAATTTGACCCAAACAATGATCAAGGCATTTGTATGAGCAGTGACTTGGGCAAAGTTTTCTGCAGCACAATTAATGCCAAGATATTGGCTTTCCTCAGTGAACACAATGTGCTACAGTGAATAACAGTCAGATTGGATTTCATTCAAATTATCACATCTCTGATCATATTTAAACTCATAAATTAACATGTCCATCAAATAAGCAAAGGAAAAATATTTGCATGCTTTGTTAATTAAAAAATGTGATGTAGTTAGTGGGAGACAAAGATACTGACAAAGGCAGAGGAAGAGAGAGAGGGATAGAGATATGGTGACAGAGGTAGAGGGTAGAGGGAGAGAGGGATAGAGATATGGTGACAGAGGTAGAGGGTAGAGGGAGAGAGGGATAGAGATATGGTGACAGAGGTAGAGGGTAGAGGGAGAGAGGGATAGAGTTATGGTGACAGAGGTAGAGGGTAGAGGGAGAGAGGTGTAGGGTGTGTGCCATTCTCACCGTTTGCGGCTGCCATCAGGGCCTGCAGCTGCTCAGCCTCAGTTGGGGGGTTAGGCCAGGGCCCAGTGCCAGCCATCACCCCTGCCTCCTCTGGTCCCCGGGGCCCCGCCCTGCAAGGAGGGCAGAACTATCAGTCAACCAGATACTTATCATGTGACTATTGCACAATACAGTCATGTGACCAATGCTCGTGTTGACTGGACTGTCCAATGACAGAACCCTGAATGGCCCTTAAAGTGTGATTTTAAAGTGGTTCGTGGTTGACTGGATCATTAATTTAGGAAAAAGATGTGTGGAACAACCCAGCAACCAAAAATCCAACATTAAAACACAAGTTAAATAAGAGTTACCTCAACTGAGGGAATATTTGACCAAACCTACAGACAGCAACAGGCTAACGCTACTGACATTCCCTAAAGACAGCATCAGCCTAATGCTATCACAACTGACATTCCCCAAACACAGCATCAGGCTAACACTTCTGACTTTCCCTGCAGACAGCATCAGGGTAACACAACCAAAATTTCCTACAGACAGCATCAACACTGCAGACATTCCCTATCAACAGACTTGCACTATGGTCTATAAGCATCTCATTTAAGTAATATAATAATGGAATGGCAAATTTTAACAAAGCCTATCTTACACATTGTGATTGCGAAAAAGTGCCTTGTGATTCAGTGTGTGATTGTCAGTCACTTATAAATGCACAATTGAGGTTTCATTTCTCTTCCATTTTAACTCTGTTAAATTTACTAGATACTGCTGCATTTACCTGATGCTGCTGTTTCCCATTATTAGTGTATCCACATGAAAGTGCTTAAATGACAGAATTACATTTACAGTATAGTTTTATTTTAAAGACAGAATTTAAAATCTAAATGCAGCCTGCTGCAATGTTTTTTTATGTTTTAAATGTACAGCTAATTTTTCCAGTGTAGCTTGGCTAGTTTACAGTTACTCTGTAACTGTAAGATAACTTTATTTAATCTTTGTATTAAACTATACGACTGGCACTGAGTGAATTGCTAATTTATACTGATGTCCATGCTGAAAATTTTTGTCTAATTCTTATGCAAGCTACACTTATTGTAAAGTAATTATCTTTTTATTATTATTTGATATTTCAGACCACGCATACATACATTCAGATCCATATATTGTTCCACTATAATGGAAACTGTTTACATTAAAGCCTCTCACTCTCTAACGACAGTCTGGATTAAAGCCTCCAACTTTCTAACCAGAGTTCAGTATCTTCTGCACGATTAAAACCTCTAACTTTCTAACCAGAGTTCAGTATCTTCTGCACGATTCAAACCTCCAACTTTCTAACCAGAGTTCAGTATCTTCTGCACGATTAAAACCTCTAACTTTCTAACCAGAGTTCAGTATCTTCTGCACGATTCAAACCTCCAACTTTCTAACCAGAGTTCAGTATCTTCTGCACAATTCAAACCTCCAACTTTCTAACCAGAGTTCAGGACCTTCTGCATGATTAAAGCTTCTCACTCTCTAACCAGAGTCCAGTATCTGCACGCTGCACAAGAAACAAAGAATCCAGAGACCCCTGCTTTCTATCATAATGATCATAATGCTTATATTCACACGTATAAATATTGTGGTGCAGTGACAGGTGTAGCCACTGAGCCAGGTGGTGAGTGGAAGGGAAAACACAACAAAAATATGAACAAAAATTAGCCAAAGGCCCTTTATTTACTCCATTTTGGGGAATCACAACAAAACCAATGAATAAACATGAGCAGATCAAACTTAGAGACGAGAAACCAGCACAGCCAGGGGAAACCACAATATCAAAAACCCAAAGGTTCAAAAGTCCTGTCCTGTAAATCTACCAGGCCTAACTGAACGCAAATGCTAGCACTTGGATTGATTGGAAATCACTCTCAGGTGAGTCTGCCCGTTAATAAGACCACTGCTGTTGCAGCTCCGATTGACTCTCCAGGGAAAGGGAGGGAACAAGGACACTGACAGCAGTACAAGTGGAGGAGCTGAGCTGAGTTTGATCCTCTTGGCACCACAATATTCAACTCATTAAGCATTTTTCCTCATTAAAGACCACTACACACAATCTACAGAATAACAGAGGACCTTTATGTTCAGCACAGCAGATGCTACGAATGAATAAGATTGACTGATGCTGAAGATTTCTTCCACATGGAGAATCTGATATTAAGCACAAACACAGAGACACAGCACAGCAAAACACCTGGAACATTTACATCTAAAGCACAGGAAAGGAATATTACAGAGCTCAGTGCAATCTAGCATATCCTAGTGCATGCTAACAGAGGCTAACACAGCCTAATACAGACTAGCACAGACTAACACAATCTAGCACAGACTACCACCACCTTGTGCATGCTTGCACAGACTAACAAAGGCTAGCAAAGGCTAACACTGTCTAGCACAGCCTGATCAACCTAAGCCGCACAGCCCAGTGAGGTGGTACCTGCTGTTCCCATAGGGAGTCCATCTCCCCTGTGTGGTCTGGAACCTGTACTGGCTGAAATACAGAGTAACCTGTCAATCACTCCCTCCAGCCCCACCCACACTCTTGTGTGTGAGTGAGATTGAGTGTGTGTGTTTTGTGTGTGTGTGTGAGTGAGTGAGTGAGTGAGTGAGTGTGTGTGTATGAATATGACTTACCCACTGGTTCCAGGTCGCTGGTTTGGAGGGAAGTTCCAGTCATTGGGAGGCTTTTGCTGGAAAAGAAAAGAGAGAAAGAACAGATGATCTATCCATCAATTCCTCTGAGTGCAGTGCAGCCTGGACTGGGAGGTTTGCAGATAGAAGAAGTAGTTATTTCACAGCGCTGTCACTTGAAAGAAGGAAACTAATACGCACTAGCAACATTCCCCTAAATTTGGGGGGGTGGGTGTGGGGTAGTATCCCTAGCTACCTCTGAAATGCACCCCTGTCTGTGGGTCTGTGTTTATATATCCAACAGGACATATAGACACAGGCACACAGAAAGGGGGGTTTCTAAGGGGTTGCTAGGGGTGTGACACCACAAGTCAAAGGTTCTGAACACCCCTATTTTCCAGTTTTTACTGAGATTTAAGCAGTTCAAGTCCAGTGAATAATCTGAAAAGGTACAATAGTAAGTGGTAAATTGCCAGAGGTTTAAAAAAAGGTTTAGGTTACCAAAAACTGAAAAACAATGTACATTTCACAATTATTAAAAGGCCCTCTTCAGGGTGGAAGTAATGGTTAAACAACTTACAGCTATTCTGCTACAATTGAAGTAAAATAAGCCTTGAAAGCTGATGCAAACAATTCCTAGAGGTACCCAACTTTCCTCTGTCTGTATAAAAGCAGTGTTGGAACAGACTGCTACAACACCCACTGAAGCATTGTTTGGATAATATTGCACTGCAGGAAGTAGTATATTGCTTTCGTAATGGTGTGAGAAAAGCAATTAACAAAGGAGGACAGACAGACCATTATAACCCTTAAAAAGTGTAGGTCTTTCCTTCAGAGAAATTGCAAATAATAAAGATTACCATCAAAAGTCACTTGGAATTTGAAGGAAACTGACAGACACGGAAAAAAAGGGGTCATGAAGAACTGCCAGTGGACTACTGAAGACTGGCTCATCACACAGGGTTTTTGTACACTGAAAGGACGGTTATTTTTTCTAGGCGCATGGTACCGCATGGTTGGATCCAGAGTCTGCAACGTACACAGAGTGACTGGCACCCTGAACCAAAATGGCTACCACAGCATTTTACAGTGCTATGCAATACACTCTGGTCTACACCTAGTTGTTCAGGGGTTCATCCTACAGCAAGACAATGACACAAAATATACCTCCAGGCTATGTTAGAACTACCTTAGAAGAAAAGAACAAGACAGTAAATCTTGGAATGGCTATCACAGTCTCCACACTTAAACCCCATCAAGCTGGTCTGAGATGAACTGAACAGAAGGGTGAAAGCAAAGCAACCTAGAAGAGCAAGACATTTGTGGGAACGTCTGCAACAGTGTTGGGAAGCTATGAACAATATTTGAAATATATGAACAATATTTGATTTCCATCGTAGAGAGAATGCCACAAGCGTGTTTGGCTGTTATATCTGCGTAATAATAATAATAATAATAATAATAATAATAATAATAATAATAATAATAAAATTATTTTTATACAAATAATCACATACACTGATATGTACCCACTCCAATTCTACCTTTATACCAGGTGAGATTACATACTCATACAATAACCGTATGCATTGGAGGCTTAAATGATCAGATAAAACAAAAGAGATACATATTATTGTAACAATATTTATTAATGTTCAGATATATATGCAAAACACCACTGTATAAAAAATACCCCAGGAATAACATTTTTAACGGACACTTCAATCTTCAGTCTTGATCTATATCTTGAACATTTCCGTGTCCTACGTCTTAGTCCTCAGTGATAAACAACTGACCTACAAAACGGCCCCTCTGCTCTCGTTTTGACTGAATGTTTTTCTTCACCAACAACCAATCAAGTCGTTGTTGCTATAAGGACCATGGAAAAGAGGCTATAATCGCGGATCTCCCTAGCAACACAAGGTACCGCCGCGAAACTCATTTTTAGAGAACGAGAAAGGGAGGAGAGCGATGCCACAGATCATGAGTACATTTCAATGATAGTGTTACAGCAAATACAGTCAAACACACCGCAAGCTACAGATAAACATAGCGAGCAATTGCACTGATTAGAACAATCAGAGCGGAGCGGAGTGAACGCGCCATAGCAGACGAGAAGCGGCTTCAGCACCAGGGCGAGGGACAGCGATTTGGTCTGGAGCCAACATTCTACAGCTGCGACACAGACAAGCTCTGCCAGAAACGCCCTCATCGACGTTTCTCCAGAGCAACACAATATCCGCGCTTTCAAAACGTCAACACGGCATAGCTAAGGAATACTGCACATATTACAGTCTGCATTTTATTCAATCAAATATACATTGCATAGAATAATTACAATTTACCACTGAATTATTTAGCTGCAACCACAAGCAATGAAAATAAAAAAATACATTACTACAAATATTTGAGCGTTTTGAAAAAGTATGAACCATTTTAAATGCATCTGAAAATGTAAAAAAATATTTTACACATCAATGTCATTCTTTATGGCAATCTAAACATCCCTCTTCCCCTGAGGGAAACAGGCTGGCTGAGATTTGGCTGAGATTACAGACCAAACCATGGAGTAGTATGGGGTCACACACACACAGAGCTCAACCACATAAAAACACAACAAGGAGAGCAAGACATTCATCTGAGATCATCTGAGAGGTGAGATGTTCCAAGCAAAGAAATCTCCCTCTGCTAAAAATAAAAATCCTTCCTGACACCAGACTTTCTTTTTAGATCATTCTGTTTCCCTTAGTTAATTATAACCTGTTCTCTAAACAGTTTGTTTTTTATCTGTGATGACATATCACTCCTCCATTATGCTGCTCAGGGCATAAGTGAGCTCACCTGTTCAGTGGTGGTTATGATGGAACTATTAACTGGTTCATTAACACAAACCCTTGAGCAGGGTTGCTACATGAACGTTTCATAAATATTATAACCAATAATAAATAAATAATACTAATCAATGAAGTAAAACCACATGAACCATGAACATAATAATGTGATTTTATAAAGACACTCTGTCATTCATTCCAGTAACACTGTGCTGCATGAGTCAGGCCATTGCCATGGTAACACATCCCCCACTGGCTCTGACAGAAGTCTGGGTGCAGCTAAGAAAGAGGGAGGGAGGGAGAGAGAGAGAGAGAGATGGTGTTTCATCACACAGAGGAGGAAGACAGAAATGAAGGGAACCATGGGGTGAAACAGGATTAAACAGTGAATGATGGAGCACAATCAGCATCCAAATCACATCAGTATTTCTTTTCCTTTAAGCCATAGTTGAAATTGCCTGCTCTTTAATAACACCCACACATACTGCCAAGAAAGACTCAAACAACTCCGTACATGAGCCATAAACCTCGAATGCTGCTGTGAGTTTAAAATGGCTCATGGCCACAGGAAAGCTGATCTATTGCAGGAGAGAGGAGATACAGGAGAGATGAGATAGCAATTTCCAAACACGATTTACACCCTAAAACAATGGTTACACAAAAACTGCAGAATTTGCAAACCAAAACAACATTAGGCAATTCTTGGCTGTTTCAATGCTTGAAACAGTCTGAAAATGATTCATTAATAAAGAGCACCCCCAGCGGTGTCCTGAATCAGCCAATAAGCAATGAGCTGATCTGTGACATGAGCGCACACGAGTGACTGAGCGAGTCAGACTGTAATGGGGCCAGAGAAAAGCATGATGGGTAATGGGGTCAGAGGAAAGAATAATGGGTAAATACTCTATAGACCTGACTGCAGTGCTACGTTCAAGAAGAGGACACTGGTACTGTTGTCAGACCTCACAGAAGTTTTTACTGTTGCTGGTCAGAGAGCCTCAATGGCTGCAGGCTTTTTCAGTCCTGGACTGAAGTCCACAAACATACACACACAAACACACACACACACGCACGCACGCACGCACGCATGCACGCATGCACGCACACAAACACGCACTCTCTCTCTCTCTCTTTGTCTCTCTTTCTCTCCTCTCTCTAAGGTTATGTTCAAATCACACACACTAATACACACACTTCCACAGAGACACACACTTCCACATATAGACACACAGACAGACACACACATACACCTTTTGCTCAGGGTACGGTCAAATCCTACACAAATACACACATACACACACACACACAATGAGGCCTGTCTGCACAGTCGGGTGGTTGCCATAGAAACCAGGGATGAGGTCTGGATCACTCTTGTGGCGCAGTGGGGGAGGGGTGCGCTGATAGACTCCACACCAGCAGCTTCCTGTGTGAGAATAAACTCTCACTATGTGTATTAATATAATAACACTGGGCCTCATTCACCAATATCTTCATAAGTTTTTTCTTAAATTTGTTCCTGAGAAAGGTCCTAAGAGAAGTCTGAGTCAAATTCATGACGTGTTCTTAAACCGCAGAATTGTTTGCACTTGTGTTCTTATAATGATGAATCCTATTGTCCTCATAAATTGAAAGCGTGTGCCAGTTTTTCCTAATTAGCATAGGTAAACGCCCCGCCAAGCCCACAAAAGGGCATGAGACCGCAGGGCCATGTGCACACACAGACCTCACACACAGAAATTGATAAGTTGAGAAGTCAAACACGCCCAAATGCTTAAAAAAATAGCCTCAACACTGGCCACAATCTCTGAGACACTTAAAGGAATTAATACAAATTTAAAAAATAAACATATACACTGAAACCAGTTTGATTTTTTTAAGTGATACATTTCTTTCTTGAGATTAATTGTAAGCTATACATATTCACACTGTATAAGTCAAATTAATTTTAAAGCCTTTATTTACAAACGAGCAATTAATTGCTGTCAAACTTGAACAGCAAGTCTGTTGAAGATGCCAGTGGTGTGCTGGATGGTGGTGTGCGTGCTGCTGATTGAAGGACACCTCTTGGTGAGTCTGAGGGTTGGTGAGTGGTGTCATTAACCAGGGGTCAGGGCATATCTTTAACTGCGTAAGTGGGTTTTAAGAAGAAAATTCTTCTTAAGAACGGTTGGTAAATGAGGCCTACTGAGAATATGAATACAATAACAATGTGCACAAGGATATAATAACACTGAGAATATGAATACAATAATACTGTGCACAAGGATATAATAATACTGAGAATATGAATACAATAACACTGTGCAAAAGGATATAATAACACTGAGAATATGAATACAATAACACTGTGCACAAGGATATAATAATACTGAAAATGTGAATACAGTAACCCTCTGAGCAAAGATATAATAAAACTGAAAATATGTATACACCCACACTGTGCATAGATACAATAACACTGTATATATGACTATGGGAAAGATTGTAATTAGCCTATAATTGCATACTGATGCATTAGAACTGTGTGAATAGTGAATACTGCAAAAGTGCAAAAATGTATTTATGTTGTGTAGAGAGTAAAGTAATGGTGAGGTGTAAATGCTTGTGTTAAAATGTGATATAAACGTGAAAGCTTTGAAGAATGTGAGACGATAGTGACTTAAATTTTTGCAATGACTTCATGAGTTTCATTTAAGGCAAAATACTTTTTTGTCCCAGCAATTACAAGAGACATTATATGGACATATTTGTAAAATATTATGTTTATAAGAGATCTGGGTTTATTTGAGACTGGTGTTAATCTAAAGTTTTATGTAATCAAAATGCACATAAGAGCATTATCACACTCTTCTCCCATCTGTTCATTTATTCTTCCCCCTCTCCCTTGGTCTTGCACCTGGGCCAGTCAATCAAATGTTTGATGCTGTTTCTGAGTCTTTCATTTGCAGAAAGAGATGGATGAGTGAGTGAGTCAGAGAGAGAAGGAACTGGAGACCTGAAAATTGGGTCAGAACTAAATTAGTTCCCTGTATCTGAGTCCTGAATCGGTCTCACTGCATGTCACACCCACACATGGCAACATATCCTGCTAAATTTCTGCATGCCGCTCAACTTTCGTTTCTCCCAAGATTGAATCAGTGCCAGTAAAATAGCAATAGGACAGCAAGGATCTCCAGCAATCACAAAATACTTTGGTAAAACCAACATAACAGTACTGACAGTGATTGGCAAACACTTTCTGGCTATACATCCTGATGCCCTGTGGGTATTATGTGAAGCTGTAGGAAGTATGTATTCACCAATAGCCAATGAACTTATTCTATATTTGTAACCAATGTGTAATAAAGCTCAATTCCACAGCATCAGGAGCCAGATAGTGACTAGACTGCACGCTCTGCATCCCATCTTCACTGAATGCCCTGCACCCTGTCTTTACAGTCATACAGAAAATACTGCACGCTCTGCACCTCATCTTCACTGAATGCCCTGCACCCTGCCTTTACAGTCATACAGAAAATACTGCACGCTCTGCATCCCATCTTCACTGAATGCCCTGCACCCTGTCTTTACAGTCATACAGAAAATACTGCACACTCTGCATCCCATCTTCACTGAATGTCCTGCACCCTGTCTTTACAGTCATACAGAAAATACTGCTTAAAAATGCAGTGTTGTAAAAAAAAATAACAGAAGACATAATTTAATCTCCTCTTAGTGAATTGAATAGAGTGTCATTTCATGAGAAACAAAATTAATTTCACAAGGCATTCTGAATTCAGCAGGTCTGTAGCTGACAGCTAAAATGGGAGCTTTCTGAGTACTGCATTCAAACTCTTCCTTTGTGAAGCCACAAATGTTCCTACTTTTAAAAAGCATTACAGAGAAGTGGAACACAGATTCATGCTATACATACATACATACATACATACATACATACATACATACATACATACATACATACATACATACATACATACATACATATATATATAGGCACTGTTATGAACTGAGAAGGAGAATAAAGCTTATCATATCTTTGGTTACAACAGGAACTCTATCACAAACTCATTGTTTCTGAGACTCAGGGATGTATATCAGATTTGGGAAAGATACAGAAATGACAACACAGCCTACATGGTTAAGCGTGTAACGCTTGTTTGTTGCTGAATAGCATTGGACACTGCAGAAGTCATGACAAGTGCTAAACTCACAGCCAATCAATGGACCTGCTACATACATCCAGCACTACACACAGGCAACAAACGACCAATCAATGATCTGCTACATACATTCAGCAAAGGTTTTACAGGCCAAGACATGCTCCCAAAAAAACCATGCCACTATGTCCAGTGATAAAGACACAGGCCACCTACAGAGTGAAAACCTTCCCTGTCATCTGTGGTGAGCATAAATGCTCAACAAATGCTTGAGTCCCGTTCACACAAACTGCCTCCAATCAGCACCACACAGTTTACAAACTGCTTTCACTTAGGCCTTCACAGTCCTTAAATTCCTTGCACTAAGGACCACACAGGCCACAAACTGCCTTTGCTTAGGCCGCACAGTCCATTGATTTCTTCCACAGAGGACCTCACAGGTTACAAAGATGTCCATTGTGTGCGGTCACCTGAGCCTTTGTACACAGCTGCAAATGATAAATATAACCAGTGGTCGATTTGTAAAAAAAAAACTATCAAGGGGGATGGTCAACCTCAGAGTGGAAGGATGGTGTTATATGCCCACATTTTTTTATATTCTTGCATGATACAATCAAAAAAGACAGAAAATGTACTTGTAACTCATTATTAATACAAAACTATCAAAACTGTACAATTAATTACCTACTTATTTACTCTATTTAGCGCGGGATTTCAAAAACAGAACTCTACACTATCATAACCGCATGCAAGTTACTGCTTTACCTTTTACATTCAACACGTCACCCTGTCATTTGAATCTAAAGCGGTCATGTTACTTCAAGCAAATAAATATGTTAGATAGCTCACATGTTCGTTTGCTCACAAGCGAACAGGTTAGCTGCTAAGCAATATATACAGCATGCTCACGAACAAGTGAACATGCTATTATCTGCGGCGGTCTCATTCAAGATTAAACATTGGCTGAGCTTTGTTACAGTTTTGTTAAATAAGGGACATATTATGTAGTAATAATACTAGACTGGTTATCATCAGGAGTTGTTTATTTAATGATAAGAATAATTGTACATACTGTACTGCAGAAAATATGATTCACTGGTATAACCTGGATGAAGCTCTGAGACAGAACTACAAATTCGTCAATTACCAAAAGCTGGAAATAAAATGCACGCAGTTAAAGGAACGTTTCACCTCACCTGTGTTTCTGCATTCTCACTGGTGTCTTTCTCCCTCTGCATGTGCTGCAGAGTTTGTGTTCCACTGGCGTCCAGACTAATGACGCTCTGACTGTAAGGTCTGCCGTATTTTACATCACTCTTCCGTGAGTCTGTTGTCATGCACACTTCGTAATTGTACACGTGCTGCAGAGTTCCTGTGCCTCCAGCGTCTGCGTAACGCGGTGGATAATACGGTATAACCGGGAGATTGGACTGATAGAAGATGCGAGACTGTCTCCATCTGTAGACCTTTACTGATATTATAACCACTAAAGATGAGACGAAGAGGAAGGAAACCACAGCCAAGGCCAAGACTAAATAAAAAGTCAGGTTGTCATTGTAATCCTTGTCCTGCGTAAAGTCAGTGAATTCTGACAGCACTTCCGGGAAACTGTCCGCCACCGCCACGTTAACATTGACTGTAGCTGAGCGAGACGGCCGCCCGTTGTCTTCTACTACAACAGTAAGTCTTTGTTTCACAGCGTCTTTATCAGTGACCTGGCGGAGAGTTCTTATTTCTCCATTCTGCGAGCCCACTTCAAACAGTGCCCTATCTGTCGCTTTCAGAAGTTTATACGAGAGCCAGGCATTCTGTCCAGAGTCCACATCAACAGCGACCACTTTAGTGACAAGATAACCAACATCTGCTGAACGAGGCACCATTTCAGCCACCAGAGAGACGCCTGTTTGAATTGGGTAGAGTATCTGTGGTGCGTTGTCGTTCTGGTCTTGGATAAAGAGTGTAACAGTCACATTATTGCTCAGTGGAGGAGAGCCTCCATCTTGCGCTTTAACGCGGAACTGGAATTCCTTAATCTGCTCGTAATCAAAGGAAAGTACAGCATGAATTACGCCACTTTCTGAATTCACTGAAATATATGAAGATGTTGGAAGTCCATTGATTTTTTCATCCTGTAGAAAATAAGATACACGAGCATTGTTTCCGAAATCGCTGTCTTTAGCTTCCACAGAAAATATCGCTACCCCGGGAGAGTTGTTCTCCATGATCTGAGCAGTGTATGACTGTTTTTCAAATACAGGACTATTATCATTGACATCTGAGATTTTCAGATTTACTGTTTTGTTCGTAGAATATGAAGGAGATCCTTCATCAACAGCTGTTATTGTTATATTATATTCAGAGGCCCTTTCCCGATCCAAAATTTGATCTGTGACCAAACTGAAAAAGTTAGGAGATGTTGATTTAAGTCGAAAGGGTAAATCTTGGTTAATTGAACAACGAACCTGACCGTTTTTCCCAGAATCTAGATCTTTAATATTTAACATCGCAATGGCTGTCTCTAGCGCCGAGTCCTCGGGTAGCGGGTTGGAGAATGACATGATTGTTATTACGGGGGCGTTGTCGTTCACGTCTATGACATCAATTAACACTTTACACGAGTCTGTTAACCCCCCCTCGTCCCGGGCTTTTACATTAATTTCATACTGCTTTGATTTTTCAAAATCTAAATCTCCTCTCACCGTGATTTCGCCAGTGACGGAGTCCATTTCAAAAGCATCAGCAACGCCGTCTGTAGTTTGTGAAAAGGAGTACGCCACTTCAGCATTGGCTCCTTTGTCTGCATCAGTCGCACTGACTTTCAAGACAGGAGAGCCAAACGCAGAATTTTCTGATATAGAAGCTTTATATAGCGTAGAGCTGAAAACGGGCGAGTTGTCGTTGGCATCTAAAACCTCTATATTTATGCGAATTGTGCCGGATTTCTGAGGGCTTCCGCCGTCAAACGCCGTTAAGATTAATTTATGCTCCTCCTGTTTTTCCCTGTCCAGTGCGGTTTGAAGAACCATCTCAGCATACTTTGTGCCGTCAAGACGTGACTGCGTCTTCAAAACGAAATTATCTGTCGGATGTAACTTGTATGTCTGGAGAGAGTTCATTCCGACATCGGGGTCTTTGGCTGTCTCGAGAGAAAAGCGAGCTCCAGGCGCTGCAGATTCGCTGATCTGCAGCACTGATTCTCTGTCGGCAAAAAACGGAGCATTGTCATTAATGTCTAACACCTCCACAATAACGCGGTGCAGCTCCAAGGGGTTTTCCAGAATGATCTGGAAATTTATTGAACACGGAGACATCTGAGCACATAAATCCTCTCTGTCGATCCTTTCCTTCACCTCCAGTGTCCCTTTATCAGAATTCAAACCAATATACTCCCGGCTATCCTCGGTAAAAATACGAGCTCGGCCTGATTTCAGCCTTTTCGCATCCAAACCCAAATCCTGTACGATATTGCCCACAAACGAGCCCCGCGCCATCTCCTCGGGAACAGAATAGCGGACCTGCCCGCGCGCTACATCTGCGGCGCAAACACACAGGAGGAGAAAGTGCGGGTTACATTTCCAACCCCGGACGATGCGCACAGCCGCACCGAGAAAACCAAGGAACATCATAATATCCTTTTATGTGTAAATACAAACAACATACAGATATACCAGAGGCCTTTGGATAGGTAAATAAAAATATAAAACACGAGAAAGAACTGTCATATAACGAAGATCTGCAGTAAAGTCCGTGCTTTCTTCGGTCCAACCAGAAATACAGCGAGCATGTCCTCTCCTGATGAAACGCCGTTTTGAGAGAGTCACGATAACGCTACAAAATGCCAAATTGATCAACAGCGGCGCACAGAGCACAAAAGAAAAACTACACCGATTTATACACATGAATTTCCAATGACTCCCGTGCCTCACAATTACGTGGAAGCATCCACGAGCAAGCAAGCCAAAGTAATAACTTTGGAGAAATATAACGGTTTGAAGCCATATCACTTACTCAATATAAAAGGAAAATGAACATTTTACACCACAATTAACCCAAATAAACACGACGAAGCGCTTCCAAAGATAAAGGCATGTGAGTAAGATATGCAACATACATGGATTCAATCCACGATCAAGTATACAGGCGCACAAGTGTGTGTTTCACTTCATCGTTTGGCTGTTGGTTTATGAGTAGTTTATTTGGTGTTTTACTACGATTTTAGGTATGCAGATCAGTGATATGGAATGGTTAATTAACACAGCAAACAGAGGGTTGAAGCAAAGCTTGTGAAGAAAAATTAATTGTCACTTCAGTGGAAAAAACATACATGCCCTCACCTTTGTCTCTGCATCCTCACAGGTGTCTTTCTCCCTCTGCGCGTGCTGTAGAGTTTGTGTTCCACTGACGTCCAGACTAAGGACACTCTGACTGTAAGGTCTGGCATATTTTACATCACTCTTCCGCGAGTCCGTTGTCATGCACACCTCATAATTATACACGTGCTGCAGAGTTCCTGTACCTCCAGCGTCTGCGTAACGGGGTGGATAATACGGAATGACTGGAAGATTGGACTGATAGAAGATGCGAGATTGTCTCCATCTGTAGACCTTTACTGATATGATCACCACTAAAGATGATACGAAGAGGAAGGAAACAACAGCCAAGGCCAGGACCAAATAAAAAGTCAGATTGTCATTGTAATCCTTGTCGTGCATAAAGTCTGTAAATTCTGACAGCACTTCCGGGAAACTGTCCGCCACCGCCACGTTAACATTGACTGTAGCTGAGCGAGACGGCCGCCCGTTGTCCTCCACTACAACAGCAAGTCTTTGTTTCACAGCGTCTTTATCAGTGACCTGGCGGAGAGTTCTTATTTCTCCATTCTGTAAGCCCACTTCAAACAACGCCCTGTCTGTCACTTTCAGAAGTTTATATGAGAGCCAGGCATTCTGTCCAGAGTCCACATCAACAGCGACCACTTTAGTGACAAGATAACCAACATCCGCTGAACGAGGCACCATTTCAGCCACCAGAGACACGCCGGTCTGTACTGGGTATAGGATCTGTGGTGCGTTGTCGTTCTGGTCTTGAATAAAGAGTTTAACCGTTACATTACTGCTCAGTGGAGGAGAGCCTCCATCCTGTGCTTTAACGCGGAACTGGAATTCCTTAATCTGCTCGTAGTCAAAAGAGCGCACAGCATGGATGACTCCGCTCTCAGAGTTAACAGATACATATGAGGAGACAGGCACGCCATTAACCGTGCCTTCCTCTAGTATATAGGACACACGAGCATTCTGGTTCCAGTCCGCGTCTCTAGCTTTCACAGAAAATATGGAGAGTCCGGGGCTATTATTCTCCTTGATATGAGCCTCATATGAACTCCTGTCAAACAGTGGCGCGTTGTCATTCACATCGGAGATCCGCACAGAGAGAATGACGCTGCTGGAGAGCGGGCACACCCTCATCAGAGCAGCTCACACTGATGTTAAACTCAGAGTTTATCTCCCGATCCAAAGCATCCTCAGTTACCACGCTGAAAAAATCAGTTGATGTCGATTGTATTTTGAACGGAATATTTTCATTCATCGTGCAGCGCACGAGGCCATTATTCTCAGAGTCCGGGTCTTGAACACCGAGCATTGCTATAACAGTGCTGGGGGCAGAATTCTCCGCTATTTCTCTCAACATTGAAATGACATTAATTAAAGGGCTGTTGTCATTGATGTCAATAACATCCACGATTATTTTACTGGAATCCGAAAGTCCGCCATTGTCCTTCGCCTCGATATCAATTTGGAAATGTTTGAATTTCTCAAAATCAATTTCACCAACTACAGTCACTTCACCCGTCTCCCCATCTATTTTAAATAACTCAGTAACACCATCTACACTGTTTGTGATAGAGTATGTCACGTGTCCGTTAGAAGCATGATCTGCGTCGGACGCGCTCACAGTGGTCAGCGGAGTCCCTGCACGCGCATTTTCGGTGACAGTCGCTTTATAAACAGTTTGGGTAAAAATAGGAGTGTTGTCATTAGCATCCAACACATTAATCAGTATCTGCAGAGTGCCTGACAGCTGTGGGTCTCCGCCATCCATTGCTGTTAATAATAGAGACATCTCATCTTGTTTTTCTCGGTCTAACGCTTTTTGGAGAACCATTTCTACCTTTTTACCTCCGTCAGGCTGGTTGTGGAGCTTCAGCACAAAATTATCGGTGGGTCTAAGCGAGTAGCTTTGTAGGCCATTAACACCCACGTCGGGATCCAGTGCTCTCTCCAGCACGAATCTCGCACCATGTAGAGCAGACTCGCTTATTTCGAAACGCATCTCGCTCTTTTTAAAACTTGGCGCATTGTCGTTAATATCCAGGATCTCTATAGTAACTCGATATAATTCCATGGGATTTTCTAGGATAAGCTGGAAATGTACAGCACAAGGGCTGGTATTCCCACACAGAGCTTCGCGATCTATTCTCTCTTTAATAAGAAGAACACCCCTTTCTATATTCAGCTCCACATACTCAGCGCTGTCTCCAGTATAGATACGAGCTTTACCCGCTTTTAGTCTGTTTAAACCCAACCCCAAATCATGCCCTATATTACCGACTAAAGACCCTTTAGCCATTTCCTCTGGTATGGAATAGCTAACCTGTCCGGACACGAAATAGAGAGGGATAACCGAGAAAAACAACCGTACTTGCCATGTCATTGTCTTGCCCAATGCTGTCTCTGACATATGAAACCACGCAGATTTATTATTCAAAATAATGATGTGTGTTATCCAGAACCGTTTTTTAAATATGTTTAAAGAGAATTAACCGTGAATTGAGGATACTGGAAAATCAAAATCACCGACGTCCAATACATCCTCTTTTAGCGGCTGTGTCCAGGGCTGTGATGCAGTGCGAGGCTTTTTGTCTCTTTTATTTCGTGATGCTGGGGGAGGTCTTTCTGGAAACATGAACATAAAACAACTCCACACTGCCCGACAGCGGCGCCCAGAGTCCAAGTGTAGAACTGCTTGTACACACACTGCAGGTGAATTGAGAACCTAATCACATACAGCAGCATATAAAAAGAATAAAACTAAACGATCACCACACGTGCAGATGGTTTAACTTTATCTATGACATGCCATGGCGTCAAGGTAGGCAGACTATACTCAGCAGATTGTACGAATACAGACACTACAATATCAACAATTCATATGACAAAACACTATTGCTGGTTTAAGTCTATAAACATAAGGCAGCGCCTATCCACACCTAAATAAAGAAAGTATTTCTGGCAACATACTTAATGACATCATTGTCAGAGGTTACAAACTCGTGCGGAGAAAAAATGTCTCCGACTGTACCAGAACATATCTGACATACATATTCTACGGTCGGAAGACAGAACAAAGCAAAACAAAACGATAATACTAGTAAAAATATTAATAAAATGTCCCATTTTATTATTTATAAAAAATGTAAATGTATCCTGTTCTAATACATTCATAAGCAATTTAAAGGAGAAAGTTGAAAATAACACGTCTGATGGAATCACAAGGGAAAGATTAAAATACACGTGATTGATTACGTCATTATAACCGGTTGGAGATGAAGTCAATGTTGATTTCTCACCTGAACACCTGCATCCTCATTGATCGTTTTCTCGTTTTGCACATGTTGTAGAGTTTGTGTTCCACTGGCGTCCAGACTAATGACGCTCTGACTGTAAGGTCTGCCGTATTTTACATCACTCTTCCGTGAGTCCGTTGTCATGCACACCTCGTAATTGTACACGTGCTGCAGAGTTCCTGTACCTCCAGCGTCTGCGTAACGCGGTGGATAATACGGAATTACTGGGAGATTGGACTGATAGAAGATGCGAGATTGCCTCCATCTGTAGACCTTTACTGATATTATAACCACTAAAGATGACACGAAGAGGAAAGAAACAACAGCCAAGGCCAAGACTAAATAAAAGGTCAGATTGTCATTGTAATCCTTATCCTGCGTAAAGTCAGTGAATTCTGACAGCACTTCCGGGAAACTGTCCGCCACCACCACGTTGACGTTGACTGTAGCTGAGCGAGAGTGCTGCCCGTTGTCTTCCACTACAACAGTAAGTCTTTGTTTCACAGCGTCTTTATCAGTGACCTGGCGCAGAGTTCTTATTTCTCCATTCTGTAAGCCCACTTCAAACAACGCCCTGTCTGTCGCTTTAAGTAATTTATATGAGAGCCAGGCATTCTGTCCAGAGTCCACATCAACAGCGACCACTTTCGTGACAAGATAGCCAACATCTGCTGAACGAGGCACCATTTCAGCCACCAGAGAGACGCCGGTCTGTATTGGGTAGAGGATCTGTGGCGCGTTGTCGTTCTGATCTTGAATAAAGAGTTTAACCGTCACATTACTACTGAGTGGAGGAGAGCCTCCATCTTGTGCTTTAACGCGGAACTGGAATTCCTTAATCTGCTCGTAATCAAAAGAGCGCACAGCATGGATGACTCCGCTCTCAGAGTTAACAGATACATATGAAGAGACAGACACGCCATTAACCGTGCCTTCCTCCAGTATATAAGAAACACGAGCATTCTGGTTCCAGTCCGCGTCTCTAGCTGTCAGAGCTAAAACAGACTGTCCTGGAGTGTTATTTTCCAAAATAAAAGACTGATATGAGTTCTTCTCAAAAATCGGGAGATTATCATTAACATCTGATAGTTTCAAAGACAAAGTCATATTTCTGGAAAGTGGCGGAACTCCTTCATCAGTAGCTGTTATTGTGATGTTATATCCAGGAGTTGTTTCACGATCTAACGCCGTTTCTGTTTGCAGACCGTATAAATTATTAGATGAGGATGATATTTTAAATGGGATATTATCGGGTATGTAACAGTGCACGTGTCCGTTGTTCCCCGAATCAATATCCTGAACTTTAATTACAGCTATGACTGTACCCGGTGATGCATCCTCTGCAACAAAATTTGAAGAGGACATTACAGCTATCGACGGTACATTGTCATTGACATCAGTAATTTCAATAATTATTTTAGCTGTATCTGAAAGTCCACCTCCGTCTTTGGCTTGAACGTTGAGCTGGTAGTGTGTCGTCATCTCATAATCAAGTCGTCCATTTAATGTTATTTGACCAGTTATTTCATCAATAGTAAACATGTCTCCTACCCCGTCCTTACTGCGGGGAATAGAATATGTTATATGTGCGTAGGATCCCGAATCTGCGTCAGAAGCACTCACTGTAGTAATGATCGTACCTTCTGGCGTATTCTCTGATACAGAAGCTTTATACACACTCTGTGTAAAAACGGGAGGATTGTCATTACTATCAAACACCATTATTTGTATTTTTGCAGTTCCAGACATCTGCGGATCTCCGCCATCTACAGCGGTTAACAGTAAAGACATTTGCTCAGATTTTCTCGATCGAGCGGGTCTGCAGCACCATCGCGACATATTTACTGCCGTCTGGCAGCGAGTCCACTTTCAGAATGAAATGATCCGTAGGTTTCAGTAAGTAGCTCTGCAGCGTGTTAACACCCACATCAGGGTCCACGGCGCTCTCCAGAACAAACCGCGCCCCCGGTAGAGCTGACTCGCTAATTTCTAACGTTATTTCATCTTTTGGGAAGACGGGTGGATTATCATTGATATCTAAAATTTCTACTGTTACACGATGAAATTCTATTGGATTATCAAGAACAATCTCAACCTGTATGGAACAAGGTGATGTTTGTCTACAAAGCGCTTCTCTGTCTATCCTCTCTTTTACGACCAGTATTCCTCTTTCGCGTACCAGATCGACATACTCACTACTGTCTCCGGCAAATACCCGAGCCTTTCCGCTGACCAGCCGTTTAGCATCCAACCCCAAATCCTGAGCGATATTTCCAATGAACGAGCCCTTTGTCATTTCCTCGGGGACAGAGTATCTAACATGGCCGAAAACTGCAGCAATAAGGCACACAAACGCAATGAGGAATCCCGTTTTCCTCTGCATTGTCTGTTTAGCTTTTGTCTTCACTATCCAAGCGCATAAAACACGTTTTAAGAGTGAATAAAATAATATTATGTTTCGTATGCTGCAAATATCTACTCTGAGAGAAAGTAAGAAATATATTTTTTGTTGAATTTCTCTGAATTTCAGACGATTTTGTATAGCTTTGGCCCGTGCTGAACAATAGTGGACTCCTCGCGCAATCTGAGCAGCCCTGTGTCTATTCTCCAGCACATATTGAGGGAGGGCTTCCGATCCAACGTTAAACACCATCACCCAACGATCAACAGCGGCACCGTGAGTCAGAGTTAAGAAATGTACGAAACAGCCTACATTTCTCATCACTGCAAATCGTATACTACAATTTTCCCAACTAGCACTGACATAACTTAAATAGATCCCGACACACACATGCAGTATATACTGTAAATGCTTCTGTATCTTAAAAGAAAATCTTGTTAATTGTGAATTCAATTAGAAACAAACACACACACACACACACACACACACACACACACACACACACACACACACACACACACACACACACACACACACACACACACACACACACACACACACACACACACACACACACCCTCGTGCACCTACATGCACAGAAACTGGAAAAGACCATCAAGTTATATTGATGGAATAGACAGCTTTACGGAAAAAACCGAATTTCTGGAAAATAAACCAATTTAATTTAAATATTCAGCCTGATTGATGCTTCACATGCAAACCAATTACATAAACTCGCACATAACATAAACCAAATGTAAGTATTTTTTCTTAAACTATTTAAGTAAGAAAACTTTATCATTTAAACTTCATTTAAATTGAATTTAAATTAAACATTTAATTTCATGTTTTGATCTGCAACAGTCTGTTTGCGCCACTGAATGCTTGTGTGTCGCTGTCCGTCGATGAGGTTCTGAAACCAGCAGAGGCAGAAGAGAGCTCCTCGACTCATGTACATCTAACTCAGCCACGAGTCCTCTGCTTTACGCAGTTTAAAAGGACAGTAAATGAATTCACCAAACACGTAAGTACACAGACCATAGAGGGCTCCACGGTCTTACAAAAATTAATGATTAAATTATTTAAAATATGATGGAAAAATGAACAAGAGGTATAAATATGAAGAACACATATTTAATAAAAAGTTATCCATAATCTCACCTCATCAAGTGAGTCGTTTTCATCCAGAATGTTTTTCTCTCTGTGTACGCCCTGCATGGTGTCTGTAGAACGGGGGTCCACCATCAGCACGCTTTCACTACAAGGTCTGAGGAATTTACAGTCACTCTTTCGCGAGTCCGTTGTCATGCACACCTCGTAATTGTACACATGCTGCAGAGTTCCTGTGCCTCCAGCGTCTGCGTAACGCGGTGGATAATACGGTATAACCGGGAGATTGGACTGATAGAAGATGCGAGATTGCCTCCATCTGTAGACCTTCACTGATATTATAACTACTAAAGATGAAACGAAGAGGAAGGAAACCACAGCCAAGGCCAAGACTAAATAAAAAGTCAGGTCGTCGTTGTAATCCTTGTTCTGGGTAAAGTCAGAGAATTCTGATAGCACTTCCGGGAAACTGTCCGCCACCGCCACGTTTACATTGACTGTAGCTGAGCGAGAGGGCCGCCCATTGTCCTCCACTACAACAGTGAGTTTTTGTTTCACGGCGTCTTTATCAGTGACCTGGCGCAGAGTTCTTATTTCTCCATTCTGTAATCCCACTTCAAACAACGCCCTGTCTGTCGCTTTCAGAAGTTTATACGAGAGCCAGGCATTCTGTCCAGAGTCCACATCAACAGCGACCACTTTAGTGACAAGATAGCCAACATCTGCAGAGCGAGGCACCATTTCAGCCACCAGAGAGACGCCTGTCTGTATTGGGTATAGGATCTGTGGTGCGTTGTCGTTCTGGTCTTGGATAAAGAGTTTAACCGTCACATTACTACTGAGTGGAGGAGAGCCTCCATCCTGTGCTTTTACGAGGAACTGGAATTCCTTAATCTGCTCGTAATCAAAAGAGCGCACAGCATGGACGACTCCGCTCTCAGAGTTAACAGATACATATGAGGAGACAGACACGCCATTGGCTGTGCCTTCCTCCAGTATATAAGACACACGAGCATTTTGGTTCCAGTCCGCGTCTCTAGCTTTCAGTGCTAAAACAGACTGTCCGGGTGAATTATTTTCCAAAATAAAAGACTGATATGAGCTCTTCTCAAAGATTGGGAGATTGTCATTAACATCTGACACTTTCAAAGACAAAGTCATATTTCTGGAAAGCGGCGGCACTCCTTCATCAGTGGCCGTTATAGTGATGTTATATCCAGGAGTTGTTTCACGATCTAATGCCGTTTCTGTCTGCAGACTGTATAAATTATTAGATGAGGATGATATTTTAAACGGGATATGATCGGATATGTAACAGTGCACGTGTCCGTTGTTCCCCGAGTCAAAATCCTGAACCTTAATCACAGCTATGACTGTACCCGGTGAAGCATCCTCTGCAACAAAATTTGAAGAGGACATTACAGCTATGGACGGTACGTTGTCATTGACATCAGTAATTTCAATAATTGTTTTAGCAGTATCTGATAGTCCACCCCCATCTTTGGCTTGTACGTTGAGCTGGTAGTGTGTCGTCATCTCATAATCAAGTCGTCCATTTAATGTTATTTGACCAGTTATTTCATCAATAGAAAACATGTCTCCAACCCCGTCCTTACTGTGGGGAATTGAATATATTATATGTGCGTTAGATCCCGAATCTGCGTCAGAAGCACTCACTGTAGTAATTATGGTACCTTCTGGCGTATTCTCTGATACGGAAGCTTTATACACGCCCTGTGTAAAAACGGGAGGATTGTCATTATTATCTAATACAGTTATGTGTATTTTTGTAGCTCCAGACATCTGCGGATCTCCGCCATCTACAGCGGTTAACAGTAAAGACATTTGCTCAGATTTCTCTCGATCGAGCGGGGTCTGCAGCACCATCGCGACATATTTACTGCCGTCTGGCAGCGAGTCCACTTTAAGAATGAAATGATCCGTAGGTTTCAGTAAGTAATTCTGCAGCGTGTTAACACCCACATCTGGGTCCAAAGCGCTCTCCAGAACAAACCGCGCCCCCGGTAGAGCTGACTCGCTAATTTCTAACCCTATTTCATCTTTTGGGAAGACGGGTGGATTATCATTGATATCTAAAATTTCTACCGTTACACGATGAAATTCTATTGGATTATCAAGAACAATCTCAACCTGTATTGAGCAAGGTGATGTTTGTCTGCAAAGCGCTTCTCTGTCTATCCTCTCTTTCACTACCAATATTCCTCTTTCGCGTATCAGATCGACATACTCACTACTGTCTCCGGCAAATATCCGAGCCTTTCCCCTGACCAGCCGTTTAGCATCCAACCCCAAATCCTGAGCGATATTTCCAATGAAAGAGCCCTTTGTCATTTCCTCGGGGACAGAGTATCTAACATGGCCGAAAACTGCGCCAATAAGGCACACAAACGCAATGAGGAACCCAGTTTTCCTTTGCATTGTCTGTTTAGCTTTTGTCTTCACTGTCCAAGCGCATAAAACACGTTTTAAGTGTGAATAAAAAATATTATGTTTCGTATGCTGCAAATATCTACTCTTAGAGAAAGTAAGAAATAAATTTTTGTTGAATTTCTCTGAATTTCAGACGATTTTGTATAGCTATGGCCCGTGCTGAACAATAGTGGAGTCCTCGCGCAATCTGAGCATCCCTGTGTCTATTCTACAGCACATATTGAGGGAGGGCTTCCGATCCAACGTTAAACACCATCACCCAACGATCAACAGCGGCACCGTGAGTCAGAGTTAAGAAATGTATGAAACATCCTTTCATTTCTCATCACTGCAAATCGTATACTACAATTTTCCCAACTAGCACTGACATAATTTAAATAGATCCCGACACACACATGCTGTATATACTGTAAATGCTTCTGTATCTTAAAAGAAAATCTTGTTAATTGTGAATTCAATTAGAAACAAACACACACACACACACACACACACACACACACACACACACACACACACACACACACACACACACACACACACACACACACACACACACACACACACACGCTCTCGTGCACCAACATGCACAAAAACTGGAAAAGACCATCAAAGTTATATTGATGGAATAGGCAGATTTTAGGAAGGAACCGAAATTGTGGAAAACAAACCAATTTCATTTAAATATTTAGCCTGTTTGATGTTTCACATGCAAACTAATTACATTAACTCGCACATAACATAAACCAAATTTCAGTATTTTTTCTTAAGAAACCATTTACGTAAGAAAACTTGTCATTTAAATTTAATTCAATTAAAACATTTAATTTCATCTTTTGATCTGCAACAGTCTGTTTGCGCTACTGAATGCTTTTGTGTCGCTGTCCGTCGAGGAGGTTCTGAAACCAGCAGAGGCAGAAGAGAGCTCCTCCACTCATGTACATCTAACTCAGCCATGAGTCCTCTGCTTCACGCAGTTTAAAAGGACAGTAAATTAATTCACCAAACACATAAGTACACAGACCATAGAGGGCTCCACGGTCTTGCAAAAATTAGATGATTAAATTATTTGAAATATAATGGAAAAATGAACAAGAGGTATACATATGAAAAAAACACATTTAATAAAAAGTTCTCCATAATCTCACCTCATCAAGTGAGTCGTTTTCATCCAGAATGTTTTTCTCTCTGTGTGCGCCCTGCATGGTGTCTGTAGAACGGGGGTCCACCATCAGAACGCTCTCACTACAAGGTCTGAGGAACTTACAGTCACTCTTCCGCGAGTCTGTTGTCATGCACACCTCGTAATTGTACACATGCTGTAAAGTTCCGGTACCTCCAACGTCTGCGTAACGGGGTGGATAATATGGAATAACCGGGAGATTGGACTGATAGAAGATGCGAGATTGCCTCCATCTGTAGACCTTCACTGATATTATAACTACTAAAGATGATACGAAGAGAAAGGAAACCACAGCCAAGGCCAAGATTAAATAAAAAGTCAGATTGTCATTGTAATCCTTGTCGTGCGTAAATTCAGTGAATTCCGAGAGCACTTCAGGGAAACTGTCCGCCACCGCCACGTTAACATTGACTGTAGCTGAGCGAGAGGGCCGGCCGTTGTCCTCCACTACAACAGTGAGTCTTTGTTTCACAGCGTCTTTATCAGTGACCTGGCGCAGAGTTCTTATTTCTCCATTCTGTAAGCCCACTTCAAACAACGCCCTGTCTGACGCTTTCAGAAGGTTATATGAGAGCCAGGCATTCTGTCCAGAATCCACATCAACAGCGACCACTTTCGTGACAAGATAGCCAACATCTGCTGAACGAGGCACCATTTCAGCTACAAGAGAGACGCCAGTTTGGACTGGGTATAGGATCTGTGGCGCGTTGTCGTTCTGGTCTTGGATAAATAATTTTACCGTCACATTACTACTGAGTGGAGGAGAGCCTGCATCCTGCGCTTTAACTCTGAACTGGAATTCCTTAATCTGCTCGTAATCAAAAGAGCGCACTGCATGGACGACTCCGCTCTCAGAGTTTACAGATACGTATGAGGAGACAGACACGCCATTGACTGTGCCTTCCTCCAGCATATAAGAAACACGAGCATTCTGGTTCCAGTCCGCGTCTCTAGCTTTCAGTGCTAAAACAGACTGTCCGGGTGAATTATTTTCCAAAATAAAAGACAGATATGAGTTCTTCTCAAAGACTGGGAGATTGTCATTAACATCTGACACTGTTAAAGACAAAGTGACATTTCTGGAAAGGGGCGGCACTCCTTCATCAGTAGCCGTGATAATAATTTTATGTTCTGGAGTTGTTTCACGATCTAATGCCGTTTCTGTTTGCAGACTGTATAAATTATTAGATGAAGATGATATTTTAAACGGGATATTATCGGGTATGTAACAGTGCACGTGTCCGTTGCTCCTGAGTCAAAATCCTGAACTTTAATCACAGCTATGACTGTACCCGGTGATGCATCCTCTGCTACAGAATTTGAAGAGGACATTACAGCTATCGATGGTATATTGTCATTGACATCAGTAATTTCAATGATTATTTCTGCAGTATCTGAATAACCACCTCCATCTTTGGCTTGAACAGTGAGTTTATAATGTTTTGTTTCCTCATAATCAAGAGGTCCTGTCAGTGTTATTTGACCAGTTATTTCATCAATAGTAAACATGTCTCCTTCACCGTCCTTACGGTGGGGAATTGAATATGTTATATACGCGTTAGATCCCGAATCTGCATCAGAGGCACTCACTGTAGTAATAAAAGTGCCTTTGGTCGAATTTTCTGACACAGAGGCTTTATACACGTCCTGTGTAAAAACTGGAGGATTGTCATTGCTATCCAGCACGGTTATATGTATTTTACAGGTTCCAGACATTAGGGGATCTCCGCCATCTACAGCGGTTAACAGTAAAGACATTTGCTCAGATTTTTCTCGATCGAGTGGAGTTTGCAGCACCATCCCGACATATTTACTGCCGTCTGGCAGCGAGTCCACTTTCAGAATGAAATGATCCGTAGGTTTAAGTAAGTAGTTCTGCAGCGTGTTAACACCCACATCTGGGTCCATGGCGCTCTCCAGCACAAAACGCGCCCCCAGTAGAACTGACTCACTGATTTCTAACGTTATTTCATCTTTCGGGAAGACGGGTGGATTATCGTTTATATCTAAAATCTCAACCGTTACTTGATGAAATTCTATTGGATTATCAAGAATGATCTCAAATTGTATTGAGCAAGGTGTTGTTTGTCTACAAAGCGCTTCTCTGTCTATCCTTTCTTTCACGACGAGTATTCCTCTTTCTCGAATCAGATCGACATACTCACTATTGTCTCCGGCAAATATCCGAGCCTTCCCGCTGACCAATCGTTTTTTATCAAACCCCAAATCCTGAGCGATATTTCCAACAAACGAGCCCTTTGTCATTTCCTCGGGTATGGTGTATCTAACATGACAGAAAACTACGTCAATAAGGCAAATACACGCAATCAAGAACACTGTTTTCCTTTTCATTGTCCTACCCACTTTCCTCTGTTGTATCATAGCAATAGAAAGCGATGTTGATATCATTGGAAACAAAATCAGTTTTGTGAAATACAAATGTGTATTTGGTGAAAAAAATATTAAAGAAATCCTTGCTGGTTGTATGTAAAATTAGGCAGAATCCCCCTTTCCACGACCCGTGCTAGAAGCTCCGGACTCCTCGCATAATCTGAGCTGCTCTCTGTGTCTATTTTACAGCGTAATATTCAGGGAGGGTCTCCGATCCAACGTCCAACACTATCACACAACGATCAACAGCGGCACCGTGAGTCAAAATTAAGAAATGCACAAAACACCTTCCACTACGAATCGTACACTTGTAAGTTTACATTGTACACTGACATTATTAACAGAGATACAAACACAGCTATACTGCATATGTTTCCCTGTTTTTGAAGAGAAATGTATGCGTTTTGGTGTATTACCATTTGAAAACACACACACACACACACACACACACACACACACACACACACACACACACACACACACACACACACACACACACACACACACACACACACACACACACACACAGAAACAACCATGTGCACACACACAGATCAGAGTGCGAACTACAGGGGAGCCAGGGGGAGCTTGGCTCCTCTTAATAAGACATGAGCTCCAATTAAAACATGATTTGTGAAATTTTAGGGGTCTCTAAGATGTTGACAATATGCTATTTTTGTCTTGCATTTATGTTTTTCTGTATCTTCATCATCATGGATCATGCGTAAAATTCAGCGATTATTAATGCACGATTCCTGCATGATTGTGATTCATCACCAAGTCACTTTAATAAAGATACTGCACGCACTCTATTCTTGCCATCATCATCGACGCTCTGTTTTTGATTTGATACTGATACATTTGTGTGTTTATAGGCTCTTCCGCTATTTGACCTATCCGTGTCTTATTTGTGCCGATTAACTGCAGAATATAGTCCATCACTCTACAGAGTTGCAGAGTCTGCTGTAGTTTGCCATATTGTTTCATATTGTGATGTCAGATTTTAAAACACTTGTGGAGGTTTGATGTTGTCATAAGTTGATTATTAAAAATCACATGTGCTGGCATAAATCAAGCAGGCCTACATGCTTGCACAGCTATGAATGTTTCTTTGCAACAAGAGTCAGCTAATCCTCTTTTTAATGCAGACCTACCCACCCACCCCAAAAAAGTGAGCTGCCCCGAAAGCCATCCGAGCATACGGAAAACTTAAGTTAATACAGATATTTAGCCTGACCCATGTATTTATGGAAAAAATAAAACCACAAACATCAAAAAGACAAGCAATGTGAAGTGAAGAAACAAGTCACAAAATCAATGTAAAAAGTCTGCTTGATCCTTTCAAAGTGCAAGAACAATTAGTAATAATTAATTAATCAATGGTTGTAATATAGAACCACGTTTAAGCAATTTCGAAATTTTTTGTATCGGTTTCAATATGCATTGCATTTGAACGGGAGGAAATTAAGTTACATCTTTTAAACTGCAGCAGCGCGAGAAGCATCTGTTAGCATCATTGAATGCTTGTGTTTCGCTGTCCGTATAAAAGGTTCTGAAACCAGCAGAGTTACAGGGGAGCAGGACAAATGCACAGTACAGCTAGCCTTCTGTTTTATGTGGAGCTCAAAAAGAGAACAAAAGGTATTACCAAACCTAGAGGCACAAAGGATTAAGTTAAAACCGCAGATGAGCAAAAATACCATTATGAAATAGTTTTTAAAAGTCTGAAATAGAAAGAACAATATTCACGAATATGATAATCAATATTTAACAAACTTTAACGATAATCTCACCTCATCTGACGAGTCTGATTCATCCAGAATGTGTTTTTCTCTGTGCGCGCGCTGCATAGTGTCTGACGAACTGGGGTCCACCATGAGCACGCTCTCACTACAAGGTCTGAGGAACTTACAGTCACTCTTCCGCGAGTCCGTTGTCATGCACACCTCATAATTGTACACGTGTTGCAGAGTTCCTGTGCCTCCAGCGTCTGCGTAACGCGGTGGATAATAAGGTATAACCGGGAGATTGGACTGATAGAAGATGCGAGATTGCCTCCATCTGTAGACCTTTACTGATATTATAACTACTAAAGATGACACGAAGAGAAAGGAAACCAGCCAAGGCCAAGACTAGATAAAAAGTCAGGTTGTCATTGTAATCCTTGTCCTGCGTAAATTCAGTGAATTCCGAAAGAACTTCAGGGAAACTGTCCGCCACCACCACGTTTACATTGACTGTAGCTGAGCGAGAGGGCTGTCCGTTGTCTTCCACTACAACAGTGAGTCTTTGTTTCACAGCGTCTTTATCAGTGACCTGGCGCAGAGTTCTTATTTCTCCATTCTGTAATCCCACTTCAAATAGCGCCCTGTCTGTCGCTTTCAGAAGTTTATATGAGAGCCAGGCATTCTGTCCAGAGTCCACATCAATAGCGACCACTTTCGTGACAAGATAGCCAACATCTGCTGAATGAGGCACCATTTCAGCGACCAGAGAGACTCCAGTTTGGACTGGGTATAGAGGATCTGTGGCGTATTGTCGTTCTGGTCTTGAATAAAGAGTTTTACCGTCACGTTGCTGCTAAGTGGAGGAGAGCCTCCATCCTGCGCTTTAACGCGGAACTGGAATTCCTTAATCTGCTCGTAGTCAAAAGAGCGCACAGCATGAACGACTCCGCTCTCAGAGTTAACGGATACATACGAAGAGACAGACACGCCATTAACCGTGCCTTCCTCTAGTATATAAGACACACGGGCATTCTGGTTCCAGTCCGCGTCTCTAGCTTTCAATGCTAAAACAGACTGTCCTGGAGAGTTATTCTCTACAATAAAAGCCTGATATGAGCTCTTCTCAAAGACGGAGGATTGTCATTGACATCTGACACTTTTAAGAACAAAGACAAATTTCTGGAAAGCGGCGGTACTCCTTTATCCGTAGCCGCTATCGTGATGTTATATCCAGGAGTTGTTTCACGATCTAATGCCGTTTCTGTCTGCAGACTGTATAAATTATTAGATGAGGATGATATTTTAAACGGGATATTATCGGGTATGTAACAGTGCACGTGTCCGTTGTTCCCTGAGTCAATATCCTGAACCTTAATCACAGCTATGACTGTACCCGGTGATGCATCCTCTGCAACAAAATTTGAAGAGGACATTACAGCTATCGACGGTATATTGTCATTGATATCAGTAATGTCAATGGTTATTTCTGCAGTATCTGATAGACCACCTCCATCTTTGCTTGAACATTGAGCTGGTAGTGTGTTGTCATCTCATAATCAAATCGTCCTGTTAGTGTTATTTGACCAGTTATTTCATCAATAGTAAACATGTCTCCTACCCCGTCCTTACTGTGGGGAATTGAATATGTTATTAACGCGTTAGATCCAGAATCTGCGTCAGAAGCACTCACTGTAGTGATGATAGTACCTTTTGGCACATTCTCTGATACAGAGGCTTTATACGTATGCTGCGTAAAAACGGGAGGATTGTCATTATTATCAAGCACCGTTATTATATTTTAGCAGTTCCAGACATCTGCGGCGCTCCACCATCTACAGCGGTTAACAGTAAAGACATTTTCTCAGATTTTTCTCGATCGAGTGGAGTCTTTAGCACCATCGCTACATATTTACTGCCGTCAGGCCGTGAGTCCACTTTTAGAGTGAAATGATCCGTAGGTTTCAGTAAGTAGTTCTGCAGCGTGTTAACACCCACATCAGGGTCTTCGGCGCTCTCCAGAACAAACCGCGCCCCCGGTAGAGCTGACTCACTAATTTCTAACCCGATTTCATCTTTTGGGAAGACGGGTGGATTATCATTGATATCTAAGATTTCTATCGTTACACGATGAAATTCTATTGGATTATCAAGAACAATCTCAACCTGTATTGAGCAAGGTGATGTTTGTCTGCAAAGCGCCTCTCTGTCTATCCTTTCTTTCGTGACGAGTATTCCTCTTTCTCGAATCAGATCGACATACTCACTACTGTCTCCGGCAAATATCCGAGCCTTTCCGCTGACCAGCCGTTTAGCATCCAACCCCAAATCCTGAGCGATATTTCCAATGAAAGAGCCCTTTGTCATTTCCTCGGGGACAGAGTATCTAACATTGCCGGAAACTGCGCCAATAAGGCACACAAACGCAATGAGGAATCCCGTTTTCCTTTGCATTGTCTGTTTTGCTTTTGTCTTCACTGTCCAAGCGCATAAAACACGTTTTAAGTGTGAATAAAAAATATTATGTTTCGTATGCTGCAAATATCTACTCTTAGAGAAAGTAAGAAATAGATTTTTGTTGAATTTCTCTGAATTTCAGACGATTTTGTATAGCTATGGCCCGTGCTGAACAATAGTGGACTCCTCGCGCAATCTGAGCAGCCCTGTGTCTATTCTACAGCACATATTGAGGGAGGGCTTCCGATCCAACGTTAAGCACCATCACCCAACGATCAACAGCGGCACCGTGAGTCAGAATGAAGAAATGTACGAAACACCTTACATTTCTCATCACTGCAAATCGTATACTACATTTTGTGCAATCGGCACTGACAATTTAAATAGATCTCGACACACACATGCAGTATATACTGTAAATGCTTCTGTATCTTGAAAGAAAATCTTTTGTTAATTGTGTATTTCAACTAGAAAACACACACACACACACACACACACACACACACACACACACACACACACACACACACACACACACACACACACACACACACACACACACACACACACACACACACACCCTCGTGCACCAACATGCACAGGAACTGGAAAAGACCATCAAGTTATACTGATGGAATACACAGCTTTAAGGAACGAACCGAATTTGTGGGAAATAAACCAATTTAATTTAAATATTTAGTCTGTTTGATGCTTCACATGCAAACCAATTATACAAACTCGCACGTAACATTAACCAATTTTTAAGTATTTTTTCTTAAGAAACTATTTACGTAAGAAAGCTTGTCATTTAAATTTAATTTAATTTAATCAAAACATTTAATTTCATCTTTTGATCTGCAACAGTCTGTTTGCGCTACTGAATGCTTCTGTGTCGCTGTCCGTCGAGGAGGTTCTGAAACCAGCAGAGGCAGAAGAGAGCTCCTCCACTCATGTACATCTAACTCAGCCACGAGTCCTCTGCCTTAAGCAGTTTAAAAGGACAGTAAATTAATTCACCAAACACGTAAGTACACAGACCATAGAGGGCTCCACGGTCTTGCAAAAATTAGATGATTAAATTATTTGAAATATAATGGAAAAGTGAACTAGAGGTATAAATATAAAAAACACACATTTAATAAAAAGTTCTCCATAATCTCACCTCATCAAGTGAGTCGTTTTCATCCAGAATGTTTTTCAATCTTTGTGCGCCCTGCATGGTGTCTGTAGAACGGGGGTCCACCATCAGAACGCTCTCACTACAAGGTCTGAGGAACTTGCAGTCACTCTTCCGCGAGTCCGTTGTCATGCACACCTCGTAATTGTACACATGCTGTAAAGTTCCTGTACCTCCAACGTCTGCGTAACGGGGTGGATAATACGGTATAACCGGGAGATTGGACTGATAGAAGATGCGAGATTGCCTCCATCTGTAGACCTTCACTGATAGTATAACTACTAAAGATGACACGAAGAGAAAGGAAACCACAGCCAAGGCCAAGATTAAATAAAAAGTCAGATTGTCATTGTAATCCTTGTCGTGCGTAAATTCAGTGAATTCCGAGAGCACTTCAGGGAAACTGTCCGCCACCGCCACGTTAACATTGACTGTAGCTGAGCGAGAGGGCATCCCATTGTCCTCCACTACAACAGTGAGTCTTTGTTTCACAGCGTCTTTATCAGTGACCTGGCGAAGAGTTCTAATTTCTCCATTCTGTAAGCCCACTTCAAACAGCGCCCTGTCTGTCGCTTTCAGAAGTTTATATGAGAGCCAGGCATTCTGTCCAGAGTCCACATCAACAGCGACCACTTTAGTGACAAGATAGCCAACATCTGCTGAACGAGGCACCATTTCAGCCACCAGAGAGACGCCAGTTTGGACTGGGTAGAGGATCTGTGGCGCGTTGTCGTTCTGGTCTTGGATAAAGAGTTTTACCGTCACATTGCTGCTCAGTGGAGGAGAGCCTCCATCCTGCGCTTTAACGCGGAACTGGAATTCCTTAATCTGCTCGTAATCAAAAGAGCGCACCGCATGGACGACTCCGCTCTCAGAGTTTACAGATACATATGAGGAGACAGACACGCCATTAACCGTACCTTCCTCCAGTATATAAGAAACACGAGCATTCTGGTTCCAGTCCGCGTCTCTAGCTTTCAGTGCTAAAACAGACTGTCCGGGTGAATTATTTTCCAAAATAAAAGACAGATATGAGTTCTTCTCAAAGACTGGGAGATTGTCATTAACATCTGACACTGTTAAACACAAAGTGACATTTCTGGAAAGGGACGGCACTCCTTCATCAGTAGCCATGATAATAATTTGATGTTCTGGAGTTGTTTCACGATCTAATGCCGTTTCTGTTTGCAGACTGTATAAATTATTAGATGAAGATGATATTTTAAACGGGATATTATCGGGTATGTAACAGTGCACGTGTCCGTTGTTCCCTGAGTCAAAATCCTGAACCTTAATCACAGCTATGACTGTACCCGGTGATGCATCCTCTGCTACAGAAGTAGAAGAGGACATTACAGCTATCGATGGTACATTGTCATTGACATCAGTAATTTCAATGATTATTTCTGCAGTATCTGAATGACCACCTCCATCTTTTGCTTGAACAGTGAGTTCATAATGTTGTGTTTCCTCATAATCAAGAGGTCCTGTCAGTGTTATTTGACCAGTTATTTCATCAATAGTAAACATGTCTCCTTCACCGTCCTTACGGTGGGAAATAGAATATGTTATATACGCGTTAGATCCCGAATCTGCATCAGAAGCACTCACTGTAGTAATAAAGTGCCTTTGGTCGAATTTTCTGATACAGAGGCTTTATACACGTCCTGTTTAAAAACTGGAGGATTGTCATTGCTATCCAGCACGGTTATATGTATTTTAGCAGTGCCAGACATCTGCGGATCTCCGCCATCTAATGCGGTCAACAATAGAGACATTTGCTCAGATTTCTCTCGATCGAGCGGGGTCTGCAGCACCATCGCTACATATTTACTGCCGTCGGGCCGTGAGTCCACTTTCAGAATGAAATTATCAGTAGGTTTCAGTAAGTAGCTCTGCAGCGTGTTTACACCCACATCAGGGTCCATGGCGCTCTCCAGCACAAAACGCGCCCCCAGTAGAGCTGACTCACTGATTTCTAACGTTATTTCATCTTTCGGGAATACGGGTGGATTATCGTTTATATCTAAAATCTCAACCGTTACTTGATGAAATTCTATTGGATTATCAAGAATGATCTCAAATTGTATTGAACAAGGTGATGTTTGTCTACAAAGCGCTTCTCTGTCTATCCTTTCTTTCACGACTAGTATTCCTCTTTCTCGAATCAGATCGACATACTCACTATTGTCTCCGGCAAATATCCGAGCCTTCCCGCTGACCAACCGTTTTTTATCAAACCCCAAATCCTGAGCGATATTTCCAACAAACGAGCCCTTTGTCATTTCCTCGGGTATGGAGTATCTAACATGGCAGAAAACTACGTCAATAAGGCAAATACACGCAATCAAGAACACTGTTTTCCTTTTCATTGTCCTTCCCGTTTTCCTCTGTTGTATCATAGCAATAGAAAGCGATGTTGATATCGTTGGAAACAAAATCAGTTTTGTATTATACAAATGTGTATTTGGTGAAAAAAATATTAAAGAAATCCTTGCTGGTTGTATGTAAAATTAGGCAGAATCCCCCTTTCCACGACCCGTGCTAGAAGCTCCGGACTCCTCGCATAATCTGAGCTGCTCTCTGTGTCTATTTTACAGCGTAATATTCAGGGAGGGTCTCCGATCCAACGTCCAACATTATCACACAACGATCAACAGCGGCACCGTGAGTCAAAATAAAGAAATGCACAAAACACCTTCCACTACAAATCGTACACTTATAAGTTTACATTGTACACTGAAATTATTAACACAGATACAAACACACACATACTGCATACGTTTCCCTGTTTTTGAAGAAAATGTACGCTTTTTGGTGTATTACCATTTGAAAACACACACACACACACACACACACACACACACACACACACACACACACACACACACACACACACACACACACACACAAACAACCATGTGCACACACTCACACACACACACACACACAGATCGTGGAGATCAGAGTGCGAACTACAGGGGAGCCAGGGAGCTTGGCTCCTCTTAATAGGACATGAGCTCCAATGAAAACATGATTTGTGAATTTTTTGGGGGTCTCTAAGATGTTGACAATATGCTATTTTTGTCATGCATTTATGTTTTCTGTATCTTCATCGTCATGGATCATGCGTAAAATTAAGCGATTATTAATGCATGATTCCTGCATGATTGTGATTCATCACCAAGTCACTTTAATAAAGATACTGCACGCACGCTATTCTTGCCATCATCATCGACGCTCTGATTTTGATTTGATGCTCATACATTTGTGTGTTTATAGGCTGTTCCGCTATTTGACCTATCCGTGTCTTATTTGTGCCGATGTACTGCAGAATATAGTCCATCACTCTACAGAGTTGCAGAGTCTGCTGTAGTTTGCCATATTGTTTCTTCTTGTGATGTCTGATTTTAAAACACTTGGGGAGATTTGATGTTGTCATGAGTTGATTATTAAAAATCACATGTGCTGGCATATATCAAGCAGGTCTGCATGCTTGCAGCTATGAATGTTTCTTTGCAACAAGAGTCAGTCAGTCCTCTTTTTAATGCAGACCTACCCACCCACCACCCCCCCCCCAAAAAAGTGAGCTGCCCCGAAAGCCATGGTATAGTTCGCCGCACACTGACACAGATGAAACCTGAAAAAGACCATCAAGTTACAGTAAAACCGTAAACGTTTATATACTATCGGAGCATACGGAAAACATAAGGTAATACAGATATTAAGCCTGACCCATGTATATATGTAAAAAATAAAACCACAAACATCAAAAAGACAAGCAATGAGAAGTGAAGAAACAAGTCACAAAAATGTAAAAAGTATGCTTGATCCTTTCAAAGTACAAGAACAATTAGGAATAATTAATTAATCAATGGTTGTAATATAGAACCACGTTTAAGCATTTTCGAAATTTTTTGAATCGGTTTCAATATGATAACATGGCTTTTGGACGAGTTAAGTTACATCTTATAAACTGCAGCAGCGCGAGAAGCATCTGTTGGCATCATTGAATGCTTGTCTGTCGCTGTCCGTATAAAAGGTTCTGAAACCGGCAGACTTAAAGGGGAGCAGAACAAATACAGAGTACAGCTAGCCTTCTGTTGTATGTGGAGCTCAAAAGGAGAATGAGAGATATTACCAAACCAAGAAGTACAAAGGGTACAGTTAAAACCGCAGATGAGCAAAAATACCACTATGAAATAGTTTTTAAAGGTCTGAAATAGAAAGAACAATATTCATGAATATGATAATCAATATTTAACAAACTTTAACGATAATCTCACCTCATCTGAGGAGTCTGATTCATCCAGAATGTGTTTTTCTCTGTGCACGCGCTGCATAGTGTCTGACGAACTGGGGTCCACCATGAGCACGCTCTCACTGCAAGGTCTGAGGAACTTACAGTCACTCTTCCGCGAGTCCGTTGTCATGCACACCTCATAATTGTACACATGCTGCAGAGTTCCTGTACCTCCAGCGTCTGCGTAACGGGGTGGATAATACGGAATAACCGGGAGATTGGACTGATAGAAGATGCGGGATTGTCTCCATCTGTAGATCTTCACTGATATTATAACTACTAAAGATGACACGAAGAGAAAGGAAACCACAGCCAAGGCCAAGACTAGATAAAAAGTCAGGTTGTCATTGTAATCCTTGTCGTGCGTAAATTCAGTGAATTCCGAGAGAACTTCTGGGAAACTGTCCGCCACCACCACGTTTACATTGACTGTAGCTGAGCGAGAGGGCTGTCCGTTGTCCTCCACTACAACAGTAAGTCTTTGTTTCACAGCGTCTTTATCAGTGACCTGGCGCAGAGTTCTTATTTCTCCATTTTGTAAGCCCACTTGAAACAGCGCCCTGTCTGTCGCTTTCAGAAGTTTATATGAGAGCCAGGCATTCTGTCCAGAGTCCACATCAACAGCGACCACTTTCGTGACAAGATAACCAACATCTGCTGAATGAGGCACCATTTCAGCCACCAAAGAGACGCCGGTTTGCACTGGGTAAAGGATCTGTGGCGTATTGTCGTTCTGGTCTTGAATAGAGAGTTTTACCGTCACGTTGCTGCTAAGTGGAGGAGAGCCTCCATCCTGCGCTTTAACACGGAACTGGAATTCCTTAATCTGCTCGTAGTCAAAAGAGCGCACAGCATGGATGACTCCGCTCTCAGAGTTAACAGATACATATGAGGAGACAGGCACGCCATTAACCGTTCCTTCCTCCAGTATATAAGAAACACGAGCATTCTGGTTCCAGTCCGCGTCTCTAGCTTTCAATGCTAAAACAGACTGTCCTGGAGAGTTATTCTCTACAATAAAAGCCTGATATGAGCTCTTCTCAAAGACGGGGGATTGTCATTGACATCTGACACTTTTAAGAACAAAGACAAATTTCTGGAAAGCGGCGGCACTCCTTCATCAGTGGCCGTTATAGTGATGTTATATCCAGGAGTTGTTTCACGATCTAATGCCGTTTCTGTCTGCAGACTGTATAAATTATTAGATGAGGATGATATTTTAAACGGATATTATCGGATATGTAACACTGCACATGTCCGTTGTTCCCTGAGTCAAAATCCTGAACTTTAATCACAGCTATGACTGTACCCGGTGATGCATCCTCTGCAACAAAATTTGAAGAGGACATTACAGCTATCGACGGTATATTGTCATTGACATCAGTAATTTCAATGATTATTTCTGCAGTGTCTGATTGACCACCTCCATCTTTTGCTTGAACATTGAGCTGGTAGTGTGTTGTCATCTCATAATCAAGTCGCCCTGTTAGTGTTATTTGACCAGTTATTTCATCAATAGTAAACATGTCTCCAACCCCGTCCTTACTGCGGGGAATAGAATATGTTATATGTGCGTTAGATCCCGAATCTGCGTCAGAAGCACTCACTGTAGTAATGATTGTACCTTCTGGCGCATTCTCTGATACAGAAGCTTTATACACGCTCTGTGTAAAAACGGGAGGATTGTCATTGCTATCCATCACAGTTATGTGTATTTTAGCAGTTCCAGACATCTGCGGATCTCCGCCATCTACAGCGGTTAACAGTAAAGACATTTCCTCAGATTTTTCTCGATCGAGTGGAGTTTGCAGCACCATCGCTACATATTTACTGCCGTCAGGCCGTGAGTCCACTTTTAGAGTGAAATGATCCGTAGGTTTCAGCAAGTAATTCTGCAGCGTGTTAACACCCACATCAGGGTCCTCGGCGCTCTCCAGAACAAACCGCGCCCCCGGTAGAGCTGACTCACTGATTTCTAACGTTATTTCATCTTTCGGGAAGACGGGTGGGTTATCATTAATATCTAAAATTTCTACCGTTACTCGATGAAATTCTATTGGATTATCAAGAACAATCTCAACCTGTATTGAGCAAGGTGATGTTTGTCTGCACAGCGCTTCTCTGTCTAGCCTTTCTTTCACTACCAGTATTCCTCTTTCACGAATCAGATCGACATACTCACTGTTGTCTCCTGCAAATATCCGAGCCTTTCCGCTGACCAGCCGTTTCGTATCCAACCCCAAGTCCTGAGCGAAATTTCCAACGAACGAGCCCTTTGTCATTTCCTCTGGTACAGAGTATCTAACATGGCCGAAAACTGTACCAGTAAGGCACATACACGCAATGAAGGGTAATATTTGCCTTTCCATTGTCCTTTTCGCTTTTCTTCTTATCCAAGCACGATTGCAGTGCACAAAAACGCCGTGTCAGTGTTATGAAAATCAATATAATTTTTTTGGTCTTAAATATCCAGGCATGAGAAAATAATATTCAACTCCTTTTTGAGTATGTCTCAAATCCCTCTGGATTTGTGTATTTGTGATCCGTGCTGAAGAGTTCAGACTCCGCAAAAAATCTGAGCTGCTCTCTCTCTTACAGAGCGCGTTATTGAGGGAGGATGTCTGATCCAACGTTAAACACCATCACCCGACAACCAACAGCGACACCGAGAGTCAAAGTTTAGAAACGCACAATTCACCTTCCACTTCTCACCACTGCTGTTTGTGTATTTATGTTTGCATAATGGTATAGTTGTACTATTTACAAAGACACACACCCGAACTCAAAATAGACAAATGTTTATATCTTTAAGCTAAACTATGCATGCATATATGTCTGTTTGAAACGATGATTTCTCATGAAGTTATATTGACACACCTGACAATTTAAAAAAATACCCATGCAGGCGGGGAGAATCTCAGTTTTATAAAGATATTTTGTCCGATCTGTGGTGGAGCAGACAAACTCTGAAATGTAACTTGAATGCCACAAACAATAAAAAGAGCGTGAACGATCTGTACTTGGTTATCGCACAGTAAAACATAACTGAGAATAAAACATAATTCATTAATGGTTTTGTATTATTTTTTTAGAATATCGCATTTTAATGCTCACTTTAGAAGATGTATAAGTATGGAAGAAACCCATTTAAACTAGCGTAGCAGTATACATTTTCTGATGTAATATTAAAAGACAATAGGAAGTACTGTAACAGCACGGTCAACGTCGTTTTGCGTCATTGAATGCTTCAGCGTTGCTGTCTATGAAAGAGGTTCTGAAACCATTTGAGTCAGAGGGGACCGGAACTGTTTTACAACAAATCAAACCCTTTCCTTATGTGTAGTTCAAATGCTTAAGTTAATAAAAACGTGAAGACATTAACTCCGATTTACAAAACTTCTAAGCACACAAAATACAGACAGCGCAACAGCCCTGTGAAAAATTATAAAACATTTGGCATCTTTTTGGTAAAATGAAGAAAAATATTGTTGAATATCAAATGCATATAATAAATACAATTATAATAACAACCTCACCTCATCTGCGGAATCAGATTCGTCCAGAATGTTTTTCTCTCTGTGCGCGCGCTGCATGGTGTCGGTAGAACTGGGGTTCACCATTAGCACGCTCTCACTACAAGGTCTGAGGAACTTACAGTCACTCTTCCGCGAGTCCGTTGTCATGCACACCTCATAATTGTACACATGCTGCAGAGTTCCTGTACCTCCAGCGTCTGCGTAACGGGGTGGATAATACGGAATAACCGGGAGATTGGACTGATAGAAGATGCGAGACTTGCCTCCATCTGTAGACCTTCACTGATATTATAACTACTAAAGATGACACGAAGAGAAAGGAAACCACAGCCAAGGCCAAGACTAAATAAAAAGTCAGGTTGTCATTGTAATCCTTGTCGTGCGTAAAGTCAGTGAATTCCGAAAGCACTTCAGGGAAAGTGTCCGCCACCGCCACGTTAACATTGACTATAGCTGAGCGAGAGGGCTGCCCGTTGTCCTCCACTACAACAGTGAGTCTTTGTTTCACAGCGTCTTTATCAGTAACCTGGCGCAGAGTTCGTATTTCTCCGTTCTGTAAGCCCACTTCGAAGAGCGCCCTGTCTGTCGCTTTCAGAAGTTTATATGAGAGCCAGGCATTCTGTCCAGAGTCCACATCAACAGCGACCACTTTAGTGACAAGATAGCCAACATCTGCTGAACGAGGCACCATTTCAGCCACCAGTGAGACGCCGGTCTGTATTGGATAGAGGATCTGTGGCGCGTTGTCATTCTGGTCTTTAATTAAAACGGTCAGAGTTACATTACTACTGAGAGGCGGAGAGCCCCCATCCTGCGCTCTGATATGGATTGTAAGTTCTTTTATTTGTTCATAATCGAAAGAACGAGCAGCGTAAAGTATTCCGGTGTCCGAATTAATGGAGATGTAAGAAGACACCGGAATTCCAACGACCTGCGTTTCTTCCAGAAGGTAAGATACTCGAGCATTCTGATTCCAGTCAGAGTCTGTAGCTCTCACGGTAAATACAGACAACCCCGGGGAATTATTCTCTGAGATCTGTGTCAGATAAGCGCTTTGATCAAATATCGGGGCATTGTCATTCACATCAGATATTTTTAGATTTAATTGGGTTGTACTAGCGAGGGACGGTGAACCGGAGTCTGTCGCAGTAATAGTTATATTGTATTCTGAGACCGTCTCACGGTCCAACACGCCGTCAGTAACTACAGTGTAGTAGTTAGTAAGAGATGATTTGATCTTAAAAGGAATATTTTGATTTATATTGCAGGAGATCTGGCCGTTTTGTTCCGAATCTAAGTCTTTGACATTAAGAATCGCTATTGTGGTGCCTACAGGCGCATCTTCAGACGCCGGGTTTGAGAAGGACATTAAATTAATCACAGGCGAATTGTCATTAACGTCAATTATTTCAACTACAACTTTACTGGAATCGGCTAGACCACCATGGTCTTTTGCTTCTACTCCAATTTCATATCTTCTTGATTTTTCGTAATCGATGGAACCCACAACTGAAATGGCGCCTGTGTTTTCATCCATTTTGAAAATTTCGGCAATGTTGCCCTTTATATTGGAAAATGAATAAGTAAGCTTTCCGTTGGAGCCGCTATCTGCATCGCTCGCATTTACAGTGGTGATATATGTGCCTTCTGGTGCGTTTTCCAGTACTGCGGCTCTGTACACTGACTGATTAAACACGGGGGCATTGTCATTAGCGTCTAGCACAGTAACATCTATATTCACTGTCCCGGATTTCTGCGGATTTCCGCCATCTACAGCGATTAGCTTTAGAGAAAGGTGGGGCTGCGCTTCCCTGTCCAAGGGCTTCTGAAGAACCATTTCTGCATATTTAACGCCGTCCGGTCGCGCGTGCTGCTTCAATACGAAATTATCATTCGGTGTTAAAATATAATTCTGAAGCGCATTTATGCCCACATCAGGGTCATCCGCGCTCCCCAACACAAAGCGAGCCCCTGGTAACGCTGACTCGCTTATTTCAAACTGAATTTCCTTTTTTTGAAACGTCGGAGCATTGTCGTTTATGTCTAAAATCTCCACGGTGACACGGTGTAATTCAATCGGATTGTCCAGAATGATTTCGAAGCTAAAGCTACAGGGAGACATCTCGCCGCAGAGCTGTTCCCGGTCTATTCTGTCACTGACGATAAGAATCCCTTTGTCTGTGTTAAGATCTGCGTATTGAGCACTGTCTGCAGTCACGATCCTGGCTCGACCAGTCCGCAGTCTTCTCAAATCCAAGCCCAAATCCTGCGCAATATTTCCCACGAACGAACCCTTTTTCATCTCCTCTGGGACAGAATAGCGAATCTGTGCAAAAACTACATAGCTAAAATACATTATAAAGATGAATAGTACTTGCCATATCCGTCTCGTAAACAAGTGCCATCTCGCATTTGATTGGAGGAAAATTCCTCTCCTTTCCATGATTAAACAACGGGTCTCCACAATTTAGCGAGGCGCCGGTAGTTCACGGTTGGAATATAATAAGTCTTGATTGTGGAAAATTGACCTCTGCTTCCTTATCAGCCTCGTGTCTGTACACCACCTCATTCTGCGCTGTGTGTCTTGCAGATTGTTTTATGAAGCACAGCGCGTGGAGGAGGGCTCTGTGCTGCAAAGGAAACAGCGCGAGCTGCGTTGACCAACAGCGGCACTTACAGTCCAAACTCAGAAGGACAAAAACAAAACCGAGCACAAAATCTGGCTTTCCCGGAATCTGCATTGGTTCTTTCAAAACATAAATGTAAAAGCACTACATATATATTTCACATTAGCTCTAAAAGCGCAGCAAATACATAATTCAATTTAGTTATTTCCTAGAACCTACAACCCGTATGAAGTACCCTTTTCATTGTGTGTGTGTATGTGTCCATGTTTGTATTCACCTGTGTGATAGTGTGGAGCTGTGTATGTGTGTATGTGTGTGTGCATGACTAAGTGTGTGTGTGTGTGTGTATGTGCATGTGCGTGGACATGTGTGTGTGAACGAGTGAATGTGGACACCTGTGTGTTTGTATCAATGTCAGAGACTCATCATATTTGTCTTTTACCCATTACTTCATGAAGTAACCACAAAGGAGGACTCAACCCTGAAACTCTTGTGTTGTCAGCATAATAGAATGACCCACGTGATAAGCTATACGGGCCACTTTGAAAGCTGGAATACCTGAACATCAACCCAGCTTCAGCCCCCCAAAACAGCAGAATGCTTGACAAGCAGTTTATACATGGAATAAACGAAAAATGAGTGAAAAATATCTGTTAACCCATTTTTTATTATTATCATAAACGTTTTAATAAAAGGCTTATTATTCCTAAAAGGTGCTGATCTTCCAGCAGCTAACTTAGAGTTTAATTTAACTTCAATCTGACTTGATTTCATTTGAACGTTACACAGGAACAAATATATGCAACACCCTAGATTAAGAATCTACCACTAATTGTTTTGTCATTATTTTAACATTACCTTTACGCGAAAGATGGCCAAAGCTTCTCTGTGTCATTTACTGCCACCTGTTGTGCAGGTGTTTTTCCCTGAAGTACTGATCAGAGTGTAGCCCACAGCCGGCAACATCATATCTTAAATACATCCATTCCATAGCCAACACCAACTGCAGAACAATCCCATCCTCTGCTAATTGGCCGACTGTAAGATACACCTTATAGAGGAGCACCTTCTCCTCCAACGTGGCACTGCTCAGCTGATCACACGCATACCAGGGAATGCTCTATGTAGGTATTTAAATATCTTTAGTCTGAAAAGAAATCCCACTGGAACCATCAGAGCCAAAAAAGTTACCACTGAAAGGTTTATTTAGACTGTACAGCTCAAACTGGTGGCTAAGCAAGAGGATAAAAAGGAGAAATAGGCTTACAAGACTGGTATGTGGTTATTAATTTAATGACTAAATTATTACTGATGAAGTCACCAATTTTCAGTATGCTTTCTTGTATAAATGAAAAAGACAGATTCATTGTCTACCTGTTTTGCCAAATCTGATTTGCTAACTCATGAAAATATTTTTTTAATGGTCGTAGCAGGAGTCTACTTCCAGCCATGGAAATGAAAATTAAGTTGCTGCTGTTGTACCAAAAGGGCATCAGTTCCCTTTGTATCCACATGTGTTAAAGGATTCCATTACATTCCATTACATTTATTGATTGTTTTCATTCAGAGGAAAATCGTCAAGGCGTGTGATACAGGGATACAGATTTTATTTTCAGGGACTTACGTATAGAAAAAATGTACAACAACACTAGCAAGAGTTAAAAAATTGATCTCAGACTACCTTTATAAAAGGCTGAAAAACAAAGCAGAACTCTAGGAGATCTCAAACTTGTATAGGGTGATTGTATGCACTTTTCACATCAGCGAGTCTGCAGTCCTTTAACCTCCGCAGAGCCACTGTAGCCACCTCATCAACCCTGTACTTAAAATAAAAGGTTCTTCAACCACAAAAAATTCCACCTGCAGCCACCAGAGCAAGGTGCCAAGGGCCCTTAAAACAGCTATTTACCATAAAGACCAGTCATGAGTTCAGTTGTGGTATTGAATAAACAAACACAGCAGAAATTCACTCAAGGCACATGACTAGGCACAATTAGTAAAGATAGCTATTAAGAAAATAGAAAACGCTTGATAGAAAGGGCTTCTTATCCTGATACAGAAGTTATACACGTATTATTTAGGTAAAATCTCACGATACAGAAAAAAGCCAGGAAAGTACACAAAAAATATATGTTTTACATTGTGTTATCGAGGGCTTTACTTACATTAAAAAACCTAGAACCAGGCTTTCAGATTATCGGCTGCTAAAAAGAATGTAAAAATTTCTGGGGACACGAAATAGCATATTTGTTGCAAATATAATTATGGAAAAAATAAATGAAAAACATTAATAGCTCACCTCCAAAGGCGATTCTGATTCGTCCAGAATGTTTTTCTCTCTGTGCGCGAGCTGCATGGTGTCGGTAGAACTGGGGTCAACCATTAGCACACTCTCACTACAAGGTCTGAGGAACTTACAGTCACTCTTCCGCGAGTCCGTTGTCATGCACACCTCATAATTGTACACATGCTGCAGAGTACCCGTACCTCCAGCGTCTGCGTAACGGGGTGGATAATACGGAATAACCGGGAGATTGGACTGATAGAAGATGCGAGATTGCCTCCATCTGTAGACCTTTACAGATATTATAACTACTAAAGATGAAACGAAAAGGAAGGAAACCACAGCCAAGGCCAAGACTAAATAAAAAGTCAGGTTGTCATTGTAATCCTTGTCCTGCGTAAAGTCAGTGAATTCCGAGAGCACTTCCGGGAAACTGTTCGCCACCGCCACGTTAACATTGACTGTAGCTGAGCGAGAGGGCTGCCCATTGTCCTCCACTACAACAGTAAGTCTTTGTTTCACAGCGTCTTTATCAGCGACCTGGCGGAGAGTTCTTATTTCTCCATTCTGTAAGCCCACTTCAAACAGCGCCCTGTCTGTTGTCTTCTGCAGTTTATATGAGAGCCAGGCATTCTGTCCAGAGTCCACATCAACAGCGACCACTTTAGTGACAAGATAGCCAACATCGGCTGAACGAGGCACCATTTCAGCCACCAGAGAGACTCCAGTTTGTATTGGATAGAGGATCTGTGGCGTATTGTCGTTCTGGTCTTGGATAAAGAGTTTTACCGTCACATTGCTGCTCAGTGGAGGAGAGCCTCCATCTTGTGCTTTAACGCGGAACTGGAATTCCTTAATCTGCTCATAATCAAAAGAGCGCACTGCATGGATGACTCCACTCTCAGAGTTAACAGATACATATGAGGAGACAGACACGCCATTGACTGTTCCTTCCTCCAGTATATAAGATACACGAGCATTCTGGTTCCAGTCCGCGTCTCTGGCTTTCAGTGCTAAAACAGACTGTCCCGGAGAGTTATTTTCAAAAATAAAGGCCTGATACGAGCTCCTCTCAAAGATAGGTAGATTATCATTAACATCTGACACTTTTAAAGACAAACTCAAATTCCTGGAAAGAGGCGGCACTCCTTCATCAGTAGCTGTTATTGTTATGTTATATTCTGGAGTTGTTTCACGATCTAATGCCGTTTCTGTCTGCAGACTGTATAAATTATTAGAGGAAGATGATATTTTAAACGGGATGTTATCGGGTATGTAACAGTGCACGTGTCCATTGTTCCCTGAGTCAAAATCCTGAACCTTAATCACAGCTATGACTGTACCCGGTGAAGCATTCTCCGCTACAGAATTAGAAGAGGACATTACAGCTATCGACGGTACATTGTCATTGACATCAGTAATTTCAATGGTCATTTCTGCAGTATCTGATAGACCACCTCCATCTTTGGCTTGAACATTGAGCTGGTAGTGTGTTGTCATCTCATAATCAAGTCGTCCTGTTAGTGTTATTTGACCAGTTATTTCATCAATAGTAAACATGTCTCCTACCCCGTCCTTACTGTAGGGAATTGAATATGTTATATCTGCGTTAGATCCAGAATCTGCGTCAGAAGCACTCACTGAAGTAATGATGGTACCTTTTGGCGCATTCTCTGATACAGAAGCTTTATACACGCCCTGAGTAAAAACGGGAGGATTGTCATTTATATCAAGCACAGTTATGTATATTTTTGTCGTTCCAGACATTTGAGGGTCTCCGCCATCGACAGCGGTTAACACTAGAGACATTTCCTCAGATTTTTCTCGATCAAGTGGAGCTTTTAGCACCATGGCTGCATATTTACTGCCGTCAGGCCGTGAGTCCACTTTTAGAGTGAAATGATCCGTAGGTTTCAGTAAGTAGTTCTGCAGCGTGTTAACACCCACATCAGGGTCCACGGCACTCTCCAGAACAAACCGTGCCCCCGGTGGAGCTGACTCGCTGATTTCTAACATTATTTCATCTTTCGGAAAGACGGGTGGGTTATCGTTAATATCTAAAATTTCTACTGTTACTCGATGAAATTCTATTGGATTATCAAGAACAATCTCGAACTGGATTGAACAAGGTGATGTTTGTCTGCAAAGCGCTTCTCTGTCCAGCCTTTCTTTCACTACCAGTATTCCTCTCTCTCGAATCAGATCGACATACTCACTGTTGTCTCCGGCAAATATCCGAGCTTTTCCGCTGAGCAGACGTTTAGTATCCAACCCCAAATCCTGAGCGAAATTTCCAACGAACGAGCCCTTTGTCATTTCCTCTGGTACAGAGTATCTAACATGGCCGAAAACTACGTCAATAAGGCACATACACGCAATGAAGGGTAATATTTGCCTTTCCATTGTCCTTTTAGCTTTTTTCTTCAGTGTCCTTGTGCAAAAACGCCGTGTCAGTGTGATTAAAATCAATTTGAATTTTTTGGTCTTAAATATCCAGTCATAAGAAAATAATATTCAAATCCTTTCTGACCATCTCTGAAATACCGCAGAATTTGTGTGTTGAAGAGTCCAGACTCCTCGAAAAATCTGAGCCGCTCTCTGTCTCTTCCAGAGCGCAATATTCAGGGAGGATCTCTGATCCACTGTTAAACGCATCACCCGACAACCGACAGCGACACCGAGAGTCAAAGTTTAGAAATGCACAACCCACCTTCCACGACTGACCACTGCTAATTTTTGTATTTTTGTGCATGTATTGTATTTTTATATGTATCTATATTATTTACAATAATACTGACACACTCACGCACTCAAAATAGACAACTGTTTACATCTTTAAGCAGAACTATATGCGTGCATATATGTCTGTTTTAAAAGATCTTTTCTCATTATGTTGTATTGATAAACCTGACAATTTTAAATAAATACCCATGCAGGAGAGGAAAATGTTAGTTAATATTTAGTCCGATCTGTGTTGAAATAAAGCGAAATTTTCCCACAAACATAGAGGAGCAGACAAACTCTGAAATGTAAAATGAATGTCACAAAAACAATAATGAACGTGTGAAAGATCTGTACTTGATTATTGCACAGTAAAATATAACTTATAATAACAATGTTAACATGGAAGAAACCCATTTAAATTTGCTGAGGAGTATACATTTTCTGAAGTAATATTAAAAAACAAGAGTAAGTACTGTGACAGCAGGGCCTTTGAATGCTTCAGCTGTCAATAAAAGAGGTTCTGAAACCATTTGAGTCAGAGGGGACCGGAACTGTTTTACAACAAATCAAACCCTTTCCTTTAGGCGGAGTTAAAACGATTAAGCAAATAAAAAGGTGAGGGCATTAAATAGGATTTACGAAATTCCTAAGTACACAAAATGGAGACAACGCCACAGCCCTGTGAAAAATAAAATGATAAACCAATTTGCGTCTTTTGGCAAAGTGAAGAAAAAAGATGGTTGAAAATCAAATCAGTGTAATAAATAAAATTGTAATAATAACCTCACCTCATCTGCAGAGTCAGATTCGTCCAGAATGTTTTTCTCTCTGTGCGCGAGCTGCATGGTGTCTGTAGAACTAGGGTCCACCATCAGCACGCTCTCACTACAAGGTCGGAGGAACTTACAGTCACTCTTCCGCGAGTCTGTTGTCATGCACACCTCATAATTGTACACATGCTGCAGAGTTCCTGTACCTCCAGCGTCTGCGTAACGGGGTGGATAATATGGAATAACCGGGAGATTGGACTGATAGAAGATACGAGATTGCCTCCATCTGTAGACCTTTACTGATATTATAACTACTAAAGATGAAACGAAAAGGAAGGAAACCACAGCCAAGGCCAAGACTAAATAAAAAGTCAGGTTGTCATTGTAATCCTTGTCGTGCGTAAAGTCACTGAATTCCGAGAGCACTTCCGGGAAACTGTCCGCCACCGCCACGTTAACATTGACTGTAGCTGAGCGAGAGGGCTGCCCGTTGTCCTCCACTACAACAGTGAGTCTTTGTTTCACAGCGTCTTTATCAGTGACCTGTCGCAGAGTTCTTATTTCTCCATTCTGTAAACCCACTTCAAACAGTGCCCTGTCTGTCGCTTTCAGAAGTTTATATGAGAGCCAGGCATTCTGTCCAGAGTCCACATCCACAGCGACCACTTTAGTGACAAGATAGCCAACATCTGCTGAACGAGGCACCATTTCAGCCACCAGAGAGACGCCAGTTTGGACTGGGTAGAGGATCTGTGGCGCGTTGTCGTTCTGGTCTTGGATAAAGAGTTTTACCGTCACATTGCTGCTCAGTGGAGGAGAGCCTCCATCCTGCGCTTTAACGCGGAACTGGAATTCCTTAATCTGCTCGTAATCAAAAGAGCGCACCGCATGGACGACTCCGCTCTCAGAGTTTACAGATACATATGAGGAGACAGACACGCCATTGACTGTACCTTCCTCCAGTATATAAGATACACGAGCATTCTGGTTCCAGTCCGCATCTCTAGCTTTCAGAGCTAAAACAGACTGTCCTGGAGAGTTATTTTCTAAAATAAAGGCCTGATATTCGTTCTTCTCAAAAACTGGGAAATTGTCATTCACATCAGACACTTTTAAAGACAAACTCAAATTTCTGGAAAGAGGCGGCACTCCTTCATCAATCGCCGTTATCGTGATATTATATTCTGTAGTTATTTCACGATCTATTGGCATTTCTGTCTGCAGACTGTATAAATTATTAGATGAGGATGATATTTTAAATGGGATATTATCGTTGATGTAACAGTGCACGTGTCCGTTGCTCCCCGAGTCAAAATCCTGAACCTTAATCACAGCAATGACTGTACCCGGTGAAGCATCCTCTGCTACAGAATTAGAAGACGACATTACAGCTATCGATGGTACATTGTCATTAACATCAGTAATGTCAATGATAATTTTAGCTGTGTCTGAAAGACCACCTCCATCTCTTGCCTGAACATTGAGTTTATAATGTTTTGTTTTCTCGTAATCAAGTGTTCCTGTCAGTGTTATTTGACCAGTTATTTCATCAATAGTAAACATGTCTCCCACCCCATCCTTACTATGGGGAATGGTATATGTTATATGTGCGTTTGATCCCGAATCTGCGTCAGAAGCACTCACTGTAGTGATGAAAGTGCCTTTTAGCGCATTCTCTGATACAGAAGCTTTATACACGCCCTGTGTAAAAACGGGAGGATTGTCATTATTATCAAGGACAGTTATGTATATTTTTGCAGTTCCAGACATCTGAGGATCTCCTCCGTCGACAGCGGTTAATAATAAAGATATCTTCTCAGATGTCTCTCGATCTAGTGGAGTTTGTAGCACCATCGCTACATATTTACTTCCGTCAGGCTGCGAATCTACTTTCAAAGTGAAATGATCCGAAGGTTTCAGTAAGTAGCTCTGCAGCGTGTTAACACCCACATCAGGGTCCACGGCACTCTCCAACACAAACCGCGCCCCAGGTAGAGCTGACTCGGTGATTTCTAACGTTATTTCATCTTTCGGAAAGACGGGTGGATTATCATTAGTATCTAAAATCTCAACCGTGATTCGATGAAATTCTATTGGATTATCAAGAACAATCTCGAACTGTATTGAGCAAGGTGACGTCTGTTCGCACAGAGCTTCTCTGTCTATCCTTTCTTTCACGACCAGTATTCCTCTTTCTCGAATCAGATCGACATACTCACTATTGTCTCCGGCAAATACCCGAGCCTTTCCGCTGACCAGCCGTTTCGTGTCGAGTCCCAAATCCTGAGCGATATTTCCGATGAACGAGCCTTTTGTCATTTCCTCGGGTACGGAGTATCTAACATGGCCGAAAACTGCAGTAATAAGGCACACAAACGCAATGAAGAAGCCCTCATGTATTTCCATTGTCCGGTTACCTTTGTTTTCACTATCCAAGCGCACAAAACAGGTTTTCAGTGTGATTACAATACTTTTCGGTTTGTAGCCTTCAAATATCCAGACTCAGAGAAAATAATAAATAGTTCTTTCATGAATATGTTTGAAATTCTGCATTATCTCTAAATCTTAGAACCGTGGTGAACCGTCTAGACTCCTAGCACCATCTGAGCTGCTCTCTGTGTTTATTCTACAGCGCAATATTCAGGGAGGGCCTGACATCCCATGATGAACACAATCACCCAACGATCAACAGCGGCACCGTGAGTGCAAGTTAAGAAATACAGAAACCTGCAAGGAATACAGTACTATAGAATTTAAAAAAATAAATTTAAAGCAAATACACGGAGAGCATTTTAAATAATAACACAGGCGATATTTATATTTGAAAATATGATCATATGAAAGATATCATGTTAATGATGCACATATTTTGCCTGGTGTATGTTTGAGTATAACTAACTCATTCCGCAGAAACTTATCAGAAAAGCAGTGGAAAGGAACACAGAACCAAGAATCGCTATAATTTAATCTCAAATTACATTAAATAAATGAGTAAAGGTTCACTTTTAGTGGCAGAAATTATAATAATAAAAAAAAGCTTGACATTCAAACTGATGAGAAAGTAGTTTGACTTTCGGATTAAATGGTCAGCGACAGAGGAACCTTCTGCAACAGAGCGAGCAGCCTTTGCTTATATCATTAAATCCCTCAGTGTCGCTGTCCATGTAACAGGTTCTGAAATCAACAGAGACACTGCCGAAACAAATCTATTTTGAGGAGTTCAACAAGAGAGAAAATAAACTAAGATTTACCAGACCTCTTTCACCTAAAACAATACAGCACCGCAGCCCGCTGAAAAATAAACGCATAACAACATGTGATATCTTTTGAGAAAAGGAACATTGCTTAATCCCAAAAATATAATAAATAAAATGTAATTTAAAGGTCACCTCTTCTGAGGAGTCTGATACATCCAGAATGTTTTTCTCTCGATGCACACACTGCATGTTGTCTGTAGAACTGGCGTCCACCATCAGCACGCATCATTGTTATTACTTTTACAAACATTAAACCTCAGAAATGTTCACTACATTTATTATGATTTATTGACCTTTTCTTACCTTATCGGGTGAATTCGTTTCCTCAAGAAAGTTTTTCTCTCTGTGCGCGTGCTGCATGGTGTCCGTTGAACTGGTGTCCACCATCAGCACGCTCTCACTACAAGGTCTGAGGAACTTACAGTCACTCTTCCGCGAGTCTGTTGTCATGCACACCTCGTAATTGTACACATGTTGTAAAGTTCCGGTACCTCCAACGTCTGCGTAACGGGGTGGATAATACGGAATAACCGGGAGATTGGACTGATAGAAGATGCGAGATTGCCTCCATCTGTAGACCTTCACTGATATTATAACTACTAAAGATGACACGAAGAGGAAGGAAACTACAGCCAAGGCCAAGACTAAATAAAAAGTCAGGTTGTCATTGTAATCCTTCTCGTGCGTAAAGTCAGTGAATTCCGAGAGCACGTCCGGGAAACTATCCGCCACCGCCACGTTAACATTGACTGTAGCTGAGCGAGAGGGCTGCCCATTGTCCTCCACTACAACAGTGAGTCTTTGCTTCACAGCGTCTTTATCAGTGACCTGGCGCAGAGTTCTTATTTCTCCATTCTGTAAACCCACTTCAAACAGCGCCCTGTCTGTCGCTTTCAAAAGTTTATATGAGAGCCAGGCATTCTGTCCAGAGTCCACATCAACAGCGACCACTTTAGTGACAAGATAACCAACATCTGCTGAACGAGGCACCATTTCAGCCACCAGAGAGACGCCAGTTTGGACTGGGTAGAGGATCTGTGGCGTGTTGTCGTTCTGGTCTTGGATAATGAGTTCAACTGTCACATTGTTGCTCAGTGGAGGGGAGCCTCCGTCTTGTGCTTTCACATTAATTGTGAGAGTTTTTATTTTTTCATAATCAAACGATCGCACAGCATGTATGACTCCGCTCTCGGAGTTAATGGAAACATAAGCAGATATGGGCGTTCCATTAACGTCAGTTTCCTTCAGAAAATAGGAGACTCGGGCGTTCTGATTCCAGTCAGCGTCTAGTGCACTTACTGTGCAGATGGCCACACCTGGAGAGTTATTCTCAACTACTTTGCCGGTATAGACGCTCCGAGAAAAGACTGGCGCGTTGTCATTCACATCAGAAATCTTTAACATCAATGTTTTAGTACTCGAGAGAGGAGGTGAACCCGAGTCAGTTGCAACAACAGTGATGTTATAATCAGACACAATCTCACGATCCAGATTCGCATCAGTTAACAATGTGTAGTAATTCCGTAGAGATGACTTTATTTTAAAAGGGATGTTATTTTCAATTACACAACTGACAAGTCCATTTTCTCCTGAATCTAAATCTTTGGCATTGAGTATCGCAATAGTTGTCCCAGGAGGAGAGTCTTCAGGCACGGGGCTTGTGAATGACATGACGTTTATAACCGGTATATTGTCATTCACATCCAATATGTCCACTATCACTTTACTGGAGTCTCCGAGACCACCTTGGTCTTTTGCTTCAACCCCAATTTCATATTTCTTCGCTTTTTCAAAATCTATTTGTCCTCTGACGGTTATTCTACCAGTGTTTTCATCTAAAGCAAAAATGTCCGCCACGTTGCCTTTAAGATTGGCGAATGAATAAGTTATCATGCCATACGAGCCGCTATCTGCATCGCTTGCATTTACAGTGGTGATATATGTGCCTTCTGGTGCGTTTTCCAACACTGTGGCCGTGTACACTGACTGATTAAACACGGGGGCATTGTCATTAGCGTCTAGCACAGTAACATCTATATTCACTGTCCCGGATTTCTGCGGATTTCCGCCATCAACAGCGATTAGCTTTAGAGAAAGGTGGGGCTGCGCTTCCCTGTCCAAGGGCTTCTGAAGAACCATTTCTGCATATTTAACGCCGTCCGGCCGCGCGTGCTGCTTCAATACGAAATTATCATTCGATGTTAAAATATAATTCTGAAGCGCATTCATGCCCACATCAGGGTCATCCGCACTACCGAGCAAGAATCGCGCTCCCACTGCAGCTGATTCGCTCATTTCCAATTTTATTTCGCTTTTTTGAAACGTTGGAACATGGTCATTTACGTCTAAAATTTCTACAGTAACATGATGCAGCTCCATTGGATTCTCCAGAATGATTTCGAAGCTAAAGCTACAGGGAGAAATCTCGCCGCAGAGCTGCTCTCGATCTATTCTGTCACTGACTACCAGAATCCCTTTGTCTGTGTTTAGCTCTGCGTGCTGAACACTGTCTTCGGTCACAATTCTGGCACGACCAGACCGCAGTCTTTTCACATCCAAGCCCAAATCCTGCGCGATATTTCCCACAAACGAACCCTTTTTCATCTCCTCAGGAATAGAATATCTGATTTGCCCTCCCGCAATCTGATAAAAACAGACAGCCATGAACAGCAGTACTTGCCATTTCCACCGCTGTGGTAGTATGAGTCGACTATAGAATCCAACCGATCCTGCATTCCCCATCTTCAGTTTAGAGGATTTTCCATACATGAGCGTCTAAGATGATAGTAATTGCAGGGAGAGGAACGTGTAAGTCATTAAATCCAAAACGAAAGCGTCAAGCGTTGCCCCTCTTCCTTTTTTCCTCCACCTCCTCTCTATAGCTCTTTCTTTTCCTCCTCCCTCTATCCCACATACGCACACGCGCAAATGACCAGAATAATATGATCATGTTGGAGACATATTCATTCCACTGATCAACAGCGACCTCTCAGTCTCAAATCAAAACTGCAGGAAGGGAATGTGTATATATTCGCTGGAAGTATTTCATTATTTTACATTTATTACGTAAATGATTTCATATACTCATGTTAATATACTACTTTAACTTTTTGGTTTCATTGAACGAAACTCACTTTAGTGATTGCATTTCAGACTTTACATTTGCTGTATATTTTGCTGAAAAAAGAAAAAAGATGTAACACACACACACACACACACACACACACACACACACACACACACACACACACACACACACACACACACACACACACACACACACACACACACACACACACACACACACTTTTTTTTTCTTTTTTTCTAGCGAAATATACAGCAAATACAAAGAATTCACTTGCTTTAAAAAAATGTAAAGGCTGAACTGCAATCACGAAATTGAGTTCCGTTCAATAAAACCGAAAAAGTTTAAGTATATTAACAGTACATGAAATAAATTACATCGTACATTTAAAATAATTAAATAGTTTCAGCGAAGAAAAATTAAACAAAATTATGGGCCGAATGGAGACCTCCGATAGATCTCCATTAGTTCCATGTAATTAATCTTGTTCCATGTAACTCATCATGACAGGTGTGAGAGACTTTTGTGGAAAAAAACTCCAAGGTGCAGGTCTGAATTCGTCCCTGGAACAGAATGTCAATGAAAGGAATACGAACGAACATTTCTTGATGGAAAGAATTCAGAACAGCAGTGTGACGATGCAGTATGCACATTACACCACTATGAACAGTGAAATTCTCAGAACATAGCGCTGTCACTCTTATTAAAGCTACTTAATACATGGAAGTGTCCTCGAAGAATAAAAAGCAAAGATCGAACAGTGGCAAGAACATTTGTGGGGGAACCACACTGATGTTACAAAATATGCTATTTTTAATATGAGAAGATGAACACTCCAAAGCAACGCGATAAAGCAGCGACATACTAAGTGCCTAGTTAATATGGGACACAAAAATACAAGTGATTGGGGAAGAGTAGGAAAACCTCTTCAGGAAGAAAAAAGTGGAATACAAATATCAATGGAAAGGCTTTTTTTTAAGCGATTCCTATTTCATCTTATGCAACCAAAGAAAAGACAAGTAGGTTAGCAAGAGAGCGAATAATAATAATAATAATAATAATTACACAAATTATTATTATTATTATTATTATTATTAGCATTAAACTACAGAAATGTTTACTAGATTTATGATGAGTTATTGACCTTGTCTTACCTTATCGGGTGAATTCGTTTCGTCCAGAAAGTTTTTCTCTCTGTGCACGCCCTGCATGGTGTCAGTAGAACTGGGGTCCACCATCAGCACGCTCTCACTACAAGGTCGGAGGAACTTACAGTCACTCTTCCGCGAGTCTGTTGTCATGCACACCTCGTAATTGTACACGTGCTGCAAAGTCCCTGTACCTCCAGCGTCTGCGTAACGGGGTGGATAATACGGAATGACTGGAAGATTGGACTGATAGAAGATGCGAGATTGCCTCCATCTGTAGACCTTTACTGATATGATAACCACTAAAGATGATACGAAGAGGAAGGAAACCACAGCCAAGGCCAAGACTAAATAAAAAGTCAGGTTGTCATTGTAATCCTTCTCGTGCGTAAAGTCAGTGAATTCTGAGAGCACTTCAGGGAAACTGTCCGCCACCGCCACGTTAACATTGACTGTAGCTGAGCGAGAGGGCCGCCCGTTGTCCTCCACTACAACAGTGAGTCTTTGTTTCACAGCGTCCTTATCAGTGACCTGACGGAGAGTTCTTATTTCTCCATTCTGTAAGCCCACTTCAAACAACGCCCTGTCTGTCGCTTTCAGAAGTTTATATGAGAGCCAGGCATTCTGTCCAGAGTCCACATCAACAGCGACCACTTTAGTGACAAGAAAGCCAACATCTGCTGAACGAGGCACCATTTCAGCGACCAGAGACACTCCGGTCTGTACTGGATAGAGGATCTGTGGAGCGTTGTCGTTCTGGTCTTGAATAAAGAGTTTCACCGTCACATTACTACTGAGGGGAGGAGAGCCTCCATCCTGCGCTTTAACGCGGAACTGGAATTCCTTAATCTGCTCGTAGTCAAAAGAGCGCACTGCATGGATGACTCCGCTCTCAGAGTTAACAGATACATATGAGGAGACAGACACGCCATTAACCGTGCTTTCCTCCAGTATATAAGATACACGAGCATTCTGGTTCCAGTCCGCGTCTCTAGCTTTCAATGCTAAAACAGACTGTCCTGGAGAGTTATTCTCTATTATAAAAGCCTGATATGAGTGCTTCTCAAAATCGGGAGATTATCATTAACATCAGACACTTTCAAAGACAAAGTCAAATTTCTGGAAAGCGGCGGCACTCCTTCATCAATAGCCGTTATCGTGATATTATAATTCTGTAGTTGTTTCACGATCTAATGGTATCTCTGTCTGCAGACTGTATAAATTATTAGATGAGGATGATATTTTAAACGGGATATTATCGTTGATGTAACAGTGCACGTGTCCGTTGCTCCCCGAGTCAAAATCCTGAACCTTAATCACAGCTATGACTGTACCCGGTGACGAATCCTCTGCAACAGAATTAGAAGAGGACATTACAGCTATCGACGGTATATTGTCATTGATATCAGTAATTTCAATGACTATTTTAGCTGTGTCTGAAAGACCACCTCCATCTCTTGCCTGAACATTGAGTTTATAATGTTTTGTTTTCTCGTAATCAAGTGTTCCTGTCAGTGTTATTTGACCAGTTATTTCATCAATTATAAACATGTCTCCAACCCCGTCCTTACTGTGGGGAATTGAATACGTTACATATGCGTAGGATCCCGAATCTGCGTCAGAAGCACTCACTGTCGTGATGGAAGTGCCTTTAGGCGCATTCTCTGATACAGAAGTTTTATAGACATCCTGTGTAAAAAGAGGAGGGTTGTCGTTACTATCTAATACAGTTATTTGTATTTTTGCTGTTCCAGACATCTGAGGATCTCCTCCGTCGACAGCGGTTAATAATAAAGATATCTTCTCAGATGTCTCTCTATCTAGCGGAGTTTGTAGCACCATGGCAACATATTTACTTCCGTCAGGTTGCGAATCTACTTTCAACGTGAAATGATCCGAAGGTTTCAGTAAGTAGCTCTGCAGCGTGTTCACACCGACATCAGGGTCAACGGCACTTTCCAACACAAACCTCGCCCCAGGTAGAGATGACTCACTGATTTCTAACGTTATTTCATCTTTCGGAAAGACGGGTGGATTATCATTAGTATCTAAAATCTCAACCGTGATTCGATGAAATTCTATTGGATTATCAAGAACAATCTCGAACTGTATTGAGCAAGGTGACGTCTGTTCGCACAGAGCTTCTCTGTCTATCCTTTCTTTCACGACCAGTATTCCTCTTTCTCGAATCAGATCGACATACTCACTATTGTCTCCGGCAAATACCCGAGCCTTTCCGCTGACCAGCCGTTTCGTGTCAAGTCCCAAATCCTGAGCGATATTTCCGATGAACGAGCCCTGTGACATTTCCTCGGGTACGGAGTATCTAACATGGCCGAAAACTGCAGGAATGAGGCACACAAACGCAATGAAGAACCCCTCATGTACTTCCATTGTCCGGTTACCTTTGTTTTCACTATCCAAGCGCACAAAACACGTTTTCAGTGTGATTACAATACTTTTCGGTTTGTAGCCTTCAAATATCCAGACTCAGATAAAATAATAAATAGTTCCTTCATTAATGTCTTTGAAATCCTGCATTATCTCTAAATCTTAGATCCATGGTGAACCGTCTGGACTCATCGCAGAATCTGAGCTGCTCTCTGTGTCTATTCTCGAGCGCAATATTCAGGGAGGGTCTCCCTTCCCCTGACAAACACAATCACCCAACGATCAACAGCGGCACCGTGAGTCCAAGTTAAGAAATACAGAATCCTGTCAGGAATAAAGAACTACACAATAATAATCATAAAAATCAAGATTACTGTACAGGCAAATACACGTAATAGATGTATCCTTTTTGTTTGATTAAATTGAAATGCATGCAATTTTTTAAACAGTAACAACTGCAGTATTTTTCTTTCAAAATATTATCATACAGAAAGACAGACAGACAGAGAGAGAGAGCGAGAGATAGATAGATAGATAGATAGATAGATAGATAGATAGAGAGAGAGAGAGAGAGAGAGAGAGAGAGAGAGAGAGAGAGAGAGAGAGAGAGAGAGAGAGAGAGAGAGAGAGTTATCTTAATTAAAGCTATGCCATTGTTCAAACTTAAGAAATATCAGAGGTAACACAAAAAAATCATCTTGATGGACATATTTCGCCTGGTGTATGCTTGAGTAAAACGAACTCATTCCGTAGACACTGAATAGCACTGGAAAGGAAAACTGAACCAAAAACGCTATGATCTCATCTCAAATTGCACGAAAATAAATAAATAAATAAATAAAGGCTAATGTTTACTGGAAGAAATTATAAAAATGATAACAACGCTTGACATTCAAACTGATGAAAAAGTAGTTTGACTTTCGTATTAAATGTTCAGCGACAGAAGAACCCTCTGCAACAGAGCGAGCAGCCTTTCCTTGAATCATTAAATGCCTCAGTGTCGCTGTCCGTTTCGAAGGTTCTGAAATTAGCAGAGACACTCTGCAGAAACAAATCTCGGACGAGAGAAGATGAACTAAGATTTAACAGACCTATTTTACCCAAAACAATATAGCACATCAGCCCGCTGAAAATGAATAAAGAAAACATTTTGAGAAAAGGAACATTAATTAATTTCAAAAATACAATAAAAAAATGTACATTAAATGTCACCTCATCTGCGGAGTCTGATTCATCCAGAATGTTTTTCTCTCGATGCGCACACTGGATGTTATCTGAAGAGCTGGGGTCCACCATCAGCACGCTCGCATTATAGGGTCTGAGGAACTTACAGTCACTCTTCCGTGAGTCCGTTGTCATGCACACCTCGTAATTGTACACATGCTGCAAAGTTCCTGTACCTCCAGCGTCTGCGTAACGGGGTGGATAATACGGAATGACTGGGAGATTGGACTGATAGAAGATTCGAGATTGCCTCCATCTGTAGACCTTTACTGATATTATAACTACTAAAGATGACACGAAGAGAAAGGAAACAACAGCCAAGGCCAAAACTAGATAAAAAGTCAAGTTGTCATTGTAATCCTTCTCGTGCGTAAAGTCAGTGAATTCCGAGAGCACTTCTGGGAAACTGTCCGCCACCGCCACGTTAACATTGACTGTAGCTGAGCGAGAGGGCTGCCCGTTGTCCTCCACTACAACAGTGAGTCTTTGTTTCACAGCGTCTTTATCAGTGACCTGGCGGAGAGTTCTTATTTCTCCATTCTGTAAACCCACTTCAAATAGCGCCCTGTCTGTCGCTTTCAGAAGTTTATACGATAGCCAGGCATTCTGTCCAGAGTCCACATCAACAGCGACCACTTTAGTGACAAGAAAGCCAACATCTGCTGAACGAGGCACCATTTCAGCCACCACAGACACGCCGGTCTGCACTGGATAGAGGATCTGTGGAGTGTTGTCGTTCTGGTCTTGGATTATTAATTTTACCGTCACGTTGCTGCTAAGTGGAGGAGAGCCTCCATCCTGCGCCTTAACGCGGAACTGGAATTCCTTAATCTGCTCGTAATCAAAAGAGCGCACTGCATGGACGACTCCGCTCTCAGAGTTTACAGATACAAATGAGGAGACAGACACGCCATTAACTGTGCCTTCCTCCAGTATATAAGATACACGAGCATTCTGGTTCCAGTCCGCGTCTCTAGCTTTCAATGCTAAAACAGATTTTCCTGGTGAATTATTTTCTAAAATAAAGGCCTGATACGAGCTCTTCTCAAAAACTGGGAAATTGTCATTAACATCTGTCACTTTTAAGGACAAAGTTAAATTCCTGGAAAGCGGCGGAACTCCTTCATCGATAGCCGTTATCGTGATATTACATTCTGTAGTTGTTTCACGATCTAATTCCGTTTCTGTCTGCAGAGTATACAAATTACTTGATGAAGATGATATTTTAAACGGGATATTATCGTTGATGTAACAGTGCACGTGTCCGTTGTTCCCTGAGTCAAGATCCTGAACCTTAATCACAGCAATGACTGTACCCGGTGAAGCATTCTCTGCTACAGAATTAGAAGACGACATTACAGCTATCGACGGTACATTGTCATTAACATCAGTAATTTCAATTGTCATTTCTGCATTATTTGAAAGACCACCTCCATCTTTGGCTTGAATATTGAGTTTATAATGTTTTGCTTTCTCGTAATCAAGTCGTCCTGTCAGCGTTATTTGGCCAGTCATTTCATCAATTGTAAACATGTTTTCCACACCGTCCTTACTATGAGGAATTGAATATGTTATATATGCGTTAGATCCCGAATCTGCGTCAGAAGCACTCACTGTAGTAATGAAAGTGCCTTTGGGCGCATTCTCTGATACAGAAGCTTTATACACGCCCTGTGTAAAAACCGGAGGATTGTCATTTATATCAAGGACAGTTATTTGTATTGTAGCAGTTCCAGACAACTGAGGATCTCCTCCGTCGACAGCGGTTAACAATAAAGACATTTCCTCAGATTTCTCTCGATCTAGTGGAGTTTGAAGCACCATCGCTACATATTTACTGCCGTCGGGCCGTGAGTCCACTTTCAAAATGAAATGATCCGTAGGTTTCAGTAAGTAGCTCTGCAGCGTGTTAACACCCACATCAGGGTCAACGGCGCTCTCCAGAACAAACCGCGCCCCAGGCAGAGCTAACTCGCTAATTTCTAACGTTATTTCATCTTTTGGAAAGACGGGTGGATGATCGTTGATATCTAAAATCTCAACCGTGATTCGATGAAATTCTATCGGATTATCAAGAACAACCTCGAACTGTATTGAGCAAGGTGACGTCTGTTCGCACAGAGCTTCTCTGTCTATCCTTTCTTTCACTACCAGTAATCCTCTTTCTCGAATCAGATCGACATACTCACTATTGTCTCCGGCAAATACCCGAGCTTTTCCGCTGACCAGCCGTTTGGTGTCCAGACCCAAGTCCTGAGCGATATTTCCAACGATTGAGCCCTTTGTCATTTCCTCAGGTACAGAGTATCTAACATGGCTGATAACGGCACCAAACAAGCACACACACGCAAAGAAAAACCCTGCTTGCCTTTTCATTGTCCTGGTAGCTTTTGTCTTCACTGTCTTACCCCACAAACCACGTTTTCAGTATGTTTCAAATACGTTTTAGTTTTGAAGGGTTCAGATTTCCAGTCTTAGCATAACTAATAACTAATTCCTCAATTTATATGGTTGCAATCCAGTGGATTCCCCAAATATGTGGTCCGTGATGAACAGTCCAGATTCTTCGCAAACACTGAGCGTCTGTCTGTATCTTTTCTGCAGCGAAATATTTAAATAGGACCTCCCATTCAATGTTAAACACCATCACCCAACAATCAACAGCGGCACCGTGAGTCCAAGTTAAGAAATAAACAAAGCAGCGTTTATTCCTCACCACTAAAAATTATAAACAGATATGTTCATATTCTATATTGAAATAATTTGAAGATACGAACATAAACTTGTACGCACTCATTATACGCGTGTTGCGATATATGTCCGAAGAGAAATTCGCGAGGGAATACATTTTTACAATACGTCTGTCTCTCTCTCTCTCTCTCTCTCTCTCACTCTCACACACACACACACACACACACACACACACACACACACACACACACACACACACACACACACACACACACACACACACACACACACACACACACACACACACACACACACACATGCACAGCTTGAAAAGGTCCTTTAAATTATTCTTGATTCAATGAGAAAAAAACTATAATGTACAGCCTGATATGTTTTTAAATTAATCTTAAGCATCCCAACAAAATCGAACAGAAAAGGAAAGAAAAGCAAAAAGGAACTCACAATCACAATAAAGACTGTGAAAAATCTATGCGTACTTACTTTATATTCCATAATTAATAAGTATTATTAATTAATGAATTATTATATGACAAAAGTATTTTAAATTTCATATAACAAAAATGGTTTGGTATTGTAGTTTTTCCCAGAAGCGGTTTTAACGTGGAAAAAGGGAATTTAAATGTTTATGTTCAAATGAAATATTCAGAGAAAGGATAAACTTCTCAAAAGACATAAACAGCGCCTGCTATCGTCTGAGTTTATGAGTTTCTATGTCCGTGTCAGAGGATTTGAAAACATCTGAAGCAATAGAGAGGGTAATTATTTTCCAACGCATCCAGCCCTCTCTTTCAATAAAATATCAGAAGAAGAGGAAATGAATGACGATTTGCCAAACCTCTAAAAACACAAAATGTAGATAATACCATAGCCCAGTAAAAACAACAAAATGAAATTGTTTTAAAAGGATAAATGGGAAGTACAAATGTGAAATATCTATATATAACACAACGGTAAAGACAATCTCACCTCATCTGCAGAGTCAGATTCGTCCAGAATGATTTTCTCTCTGTGCACGCGCTGCATGGTGTCTGTAGAACTAGGGTCCACCATCAGCACACTCTCACTACAAGGTCTGAGGAACTTACAGTCACTCTTCCGCGAGTCCGTTGTCATACACACCTCATAATTATACACGTGCTGCAGAGTTCCTGTACCTCCAGCGTCTGCGTAACGCGGTGGATAATACGGAATAACCGGGAGATTGGACTGATAGAAGATGCGAGATTGCCTCCATCTGTAGACCTTTACTGATATGATAACAACTAAAGATGACACGAAAAGGAAGGAAACCACAGCCAAAGCCAAGACTAAATAAAAAGTCAGGTCGTCGTTGTAATCCTTGTCCTGCGTAAAGTCAGTGAATTCCGAGAGCACGTCCGGGAAACTATCCGCCACCGCCACGTTAACATTGACTGTAGCTGAGCGAGAGGGCTGCCCGTTGTCCTCCACTACAACAGTGAGTCTTTGTTTCACAGCGTCTTTATCAGCGACCGGGCGGAGAGTTCGAATTTCTCCATTCTGTAAGCCTACTTCAAACAGCGCCCTGTCTGTCGCTTTCAGCAGTTTATATGAGAGCCAGGCATTCTGTCCAGAGTCCACATCAACAGCGACCACTTTAGTGACAAGATAGCCAACATCTGCTGAACGAGGCACCATTTCAGCCACCAGAGAGACGCCAGTTTGGACTGGGTATAGGATCTGTGGCGCGTTGTCGTTCTGGTCTTGGATAAATAATTTTACCGTCACGTTGCTGGTAAGTGGTGGAGAGCCTCCATCATGCGCTTTAACGCGGAACTGGAATTCCTTAATCTGCTCGTAGTCAAAAGAGCGCACTGCATGGACGACTCCGCTCTCAGAGTTTACAGATACAAATGAGGAGACAGACACGCCATTAATTGTTCCTTCCTCCAGTATATAAGAAACACGAGCATTTTGGTTCCAGTCCGCGTCTCTAGCTTTCAGTGCTAAAACAGACTGTCCCGGAGAGTTATTCTCTACAATAAGGGCCTGATACGAGCTCTGCTCAAAAACTGGGAAATTGTCATTAACATCTGACACTTTCAAAGACAAACTCAAATTTCTTGAAAGCGGCGGAACTCCTTCATCAATCGCCGTTATCGTGATATTATATTCTGTAGTTGTTTCACGATCTAATTCCGTCTCTGTCTGCAGACTATACAAATTACTTGATGAAGATGATATTTTAAAGGGAATATTATCGTTGATGTAACAGTGCACGTTTCCGTTGTTCCCTGAGTCAAAATCCTGAACCTTAATCACAGCTATGACTGTACCCGGTGAAGCATTCTCCGCTACAGAATTAGAAGAGGACATTACAGCTATCGACGGTACATTGTCATTCACATCAGTAATTTCAATTGTCATTTCTGCAGTATCTGAAAGACCACCTCCATCTCTTGCTTGAACGTTGAGTTCATAATTTTTTGTTTTCTCATAATCAAGTCGTCCTGTCAGTGTTATTTGGCCAGTCTTTTCATCAATAGTAAACATGTCTCCCTCACTGTCCTTAGGATGAGAAATTGAATATGTTATATCTGCGTTAGATCCCGAATCTGCGTCAGAAGCACTCACTGTCGTGATGAAAGTGCCTTTTGGCGCATTCTCTGGTACAGAAGTTTTATAAACATCCTGTGGAAAAGCAGGAGGATTGTCGTTATTATCTAGCACTGTTATTTGTATTTTTGCAGTTCCAGACATCTGAGGATCTCCTCCGTCGACAGCGGTTAACAATAAAGATATCTTATCAGATGTCTCTCGATCTAGTGGAGTTTGCAGCACCATCGCAACATATTTACTGCCGTCGGGCCGTGAGTCCACTTTCAAAATGAAATGATCCGTAGGTTTCAGTAAGTAGCTCTGCAGCGTGTTAACACCCACATCAGGGTCCATGGCTCTCTCCAAAACAAACCGCGCCCCAGGTAGAGCTGATTCGGTAATTTCTAACGTTATTTCATCTTTTGGAAAGACGGGTGGATGATCGTTGATATCTAAAATCTCAACCGTGATTCGATGAAATTCTATTGGATTGTCAAGAACAACCTCGAATTGTATTGAGCAAGGTGACGTCTGTTCGCACAGAGCTTCTCTGTCTATCCTTTCTTTAACTACCAGTATTCCTCTTTCTCGAATCAGATCGACATACTCACTATTGTCTCCGGCAAATACCCGAGCTTTTCCGCTGACCAGCCGTTTGGTGTCCAGACCCAAGTCCTGAGCGATATTTCCAATGAAAGAGCCCTTTGTCATTTCCTCGGGTACGGAATATCTAACATGGCTGATAACTGCACCAAACAAGCACACACACGCAAAGAAAAACCCTGCTTGCCTTTTCATTGTCCTGGTAGCTTTTGTCTTCACTGTCTTACTCCACAAACCACGTTTTCAGTGTCTTTCAAATACGTTTTAGTGTTAATGGCTTCAGATATCCAATCTTTGACTAAATAATAACTAATTCTTTCATGAATATGGGTGTAATCCAGTAGATTCTCTAAATATGTGGTCCGTGATGAACAGTCCAGATTCTTCGCAAACACTGAGCTACTGTCTGTATCTTTTCTGCAGCGCAATATTTAAAGAGGACCTCTCATTCAATGTTAAACACCATCACCCAACAATCAACAGCGGCACCGTGAGTCCAAGTTAAGAAATACACAAAACAGCGTTTATTTCATCTAAAGATGACACGAATAGGAAGGAAAGAACAACCAAGGCCAAGACTAAATAAAAAGTCAGGTTGTCATTGAAATTTGCAGATACAAACATAAACTTGGACGCAGTCATTATACACTTGTGCGATACATGTCCGAAGAGAAATTCGTGAGGGAGTACATTTCATTTCCATTCGAAAAGGATATCTATCTTTCCCTCTCTCTCTCTCTCTCTCTCTCTCTCTCTCTCTCTCTCTCTCTCTCTCTCTCTCTCTCTCTCTCTCTCTCTCACACACACACACACACACACACACACACACACACACACACACACACACATGCACAGCTTGAAAATGACCATGAAATAATTATGACAAACCTGATTCAATAAGAAAAACAACAATATATAGCCTGATCTGTATTGAAATTAAGCTAAAGCATCCCACCAAAATCGAACAGAAAAGGAGAGAAAAGCAAAAAGAGACACAAGATCACAATAAAGACTGTGGAAGATCTATGCCAACTTACTGCATATTGCATAATTAATACGTATTATTAATTCATAAATTATTATATTACTATATTATTTTAAATTTCTTATAACAAAAATGGTTTGGTATTGTACTTTTTCACAGAAGCAGTTTCAGCGCGAAAGAATGGCATTTAAATGTTTATGTTCTAATTAAATATTCAGAGAAAGGATAAACTTCTCAAAAGACATAAACAGCGCCTGCTATCGTCTTTGAGTTTATGAGTTTCTATGTCCGTGTCAGAGGATTTGAAAACATCTGAAGCAATAGAGAGGGTAATGATTTTCCAACGCATCCAGCCCTCTCTTTCAATAAAATATCAGAAGAAGAGGAAATGAATGACGATTTGCCAAACCTCTAAATACACGAAATGTAGATAATACCATAGCCCAGTAAAAACAACAAAATGAAATCGTTTTAAAAGGATGAATGGGAAGTACAAATGTGAAATTTCTATATATAACACAACGGTAAAGACAATCTCACCTCATCTGCAGAGTCAGATTCGTCCAGAATGATTTTCTCTCTGTGCACGCGCTGCATGGTGTCTGTAGAACTAGGGTCCACCATCAACACGCTCTCACTACAAGGTCTGAGGAACTTACAGTCACTCTTCCGCGAGTCCGTTGTCATGCACACCTCATAATTGTACACATGCTGCAGAGTTCCTGTGCCTCCAGCGTCTGCGTAACGGGGTGGATAATACGGAATGACTGGAAGATTGGACTGATAGAAGATACGAGATTGCCTCCATCTGTAGACCTTTACTGATATGATAACAACTAAAGATGACA